>JAVJAP010000022.1:0-600000 GCA_034770075.1 Aralia elata | reverse complement strand
ACTTCACTGCTTAATCTTTCCTTATATAAGTCTATCTTTATGATTCAGTAGGTTAAATACCTAATCCAGCAAATTGGATTCCAAATTCAACAAACTGGATCCAAACTATCTCCCTAATCCAACATCCTAGATTCACACTATTCAATTCATCAAACTGATTTCCCTAATCCAGCAACCTGGATTCAAACTAACCAATTCATCAAACTGATTTCCCTAATCCAGCAACCTGGATTCAAACTAACCAATTTAACAAATTTATTTCACACAATCCAGCTGTGACACCCCCAAATTCAGGTACCAATACCTCAAATTTGGTGCTCACGATAAAATGCATCCATACACCTCTAAACAACATAAATCAACAAATGCGGAATAAAATAAACATATGTTGTTCATTACAAAAGGTTCACTACGGTCCCAAGGTCTACAACCTTAAATAAATACATCGTAGAATACATTAATAATACAAAACTATTCCACGATTACACAACGGGATAGTATATATAACTATTCCTTAAGCTTTCCTTTGCCTTTGTCCGCTTTGGAACTCCCCGGCTTAACTGCAATAGGTTCATGATATAGCAAGGGTGAGCAACTACTTTGCTCAGCAAGTTTAAAAGCAAGAATGAAGATATATCATGAATGAATAAGAATAATAGCTACATAGATCAACAATTTATGAACATTGATGAAATAGCTGAAATGACATAATCAAGGTTCAAATTAAACAATGAATAATGATTATTTACTGCTGACTGGTCCAACCGACCATGAACTTTTGGCCAAAGAGTCGATCATTCGACTAACTCTTTTAAAACCTGGCCCCGTCAGTTGTACTCGAGGGGATCAGCCACTCGTACACCATGTATATGCATAACATTTAACTCTGACTGCATCGAATAACCGACACATTATAATCCCCTAATAAGGGTTGCTCTCTCAGTCCAAGAATCCGCACCAACAATCGGTTTGGATAGCTTTTAAAATAATAATCTGTACATGTCTAACCGAAGCAAATGGCGTAGACTATCTCCTTAAACAGTTCATGCATGAAGAACTTAAATGTTTAACAATCCAACAATAGATAATGAATTCAAATGCATAAGCTGCGAATATCAATAATTATCTTGGAGGTGGAGTAATTGACAATAATTAATCCACTAATATGATTCAAAAGTAATAAACTCCCAATTTTGAGTCATGAAATTTGCAACAATATACAACCTGTATAAAATATGAAACCTGCTCAAAATATAATTCGAGTAAGGTTAAGGAAAACTTGCCCAACACAAGGGTTAGACAAGCGTTAGGAAACTTGCATTCAATATGTAGAAAGAATGAAGTTAGGGAACTTGCCCAACGCAAGGGTTAGACAAGCGTTAGGGAAACTTGCCTGAAGCGCTGCTACAATATTACAACACACGCTTCTTAATGTCCTACACAATTAAGTACATATTCACATAACAATTAGTCACATACTGGATACTAAATAATGGTTTATACTACTCTATAATGTTTCATTCTTATAAGAAACAAAATATTAAATAAGATTATACATACAAGTTACAGCGTTATGACGCTTGCGCGTCCGCACGCCAACCTCGCATATTCGAATGCCCAAGCGACACGCATTGCGTACGTCTAGCACACACATTCGATTTATCTAATACTCATTGCTTAATGCTAAGTATCATTATAATTCATAAAATTCATGTTTTAGGACTTAGAACAATGTCGTTATTGTCGGAAGCATTACACGTTGCACACGCGCTTGACCGACCCCCTTCTGTTTACACAATAGCCCTAAAAACGGTCAATATCAAAATTACTCCAGGTATTAAATTTCAATTCTAATTAATTGAAGTTATAGGTCTATCTCTAAGCTTTCCGGATCATCTTGAATCATCCAATTTGGAGTTTATATGAGAAACTTAGGTCCGTTTTACTAAAGGAGGTCTACATCGCATAACGAGCTCGCCCCGGAGTGCTTCTGCTCACCCCAAAGTGCTTCTGCTCGCCCCAGAGGGCTTGTGCTCGCCCTAGAGGGTGTGTGCTCGTCCCGGAGCTTCCTCTCCTCGCCCTCCTCTTGATGAGCTCGCCCACCTCTCCGATGAGCTTGCCCATGAGCTCGCCCACCTTTTTGATGAGCTCGCCCACCTCTCCGATGAGCTTGCCCATGAGCTCGCCCACCTTATGATGAGCTCGCCCTAAGCCAAATGAGCTCGCCTCCTCTCTATCGAGCTCGCCTAGACCAAATGAGCTCGCCTCCTCTCTGTCGAGCTCGCCTAGACCAAATGAGCTCGCCTCCTCTCTGTCGAGCTCTCCTAGACCAAATGAGCTCGCCTCCTCTCTGTCGAGCTCTCCTAGACCAAATGAGCTCACCCCCGAAGGGTTGAGCTCGCCCTTAGGCCAAATGAGCTCTCCCCCGAAGGGCTGAGCTCGCCCCTAGGCCAATGAGCTCGCCCCCGAAGGGCTCCTCTTTGTCGAGCTCGCCAACAAGCCCTGTTTTGGCACACAAACTTCAAACTTTCGTAACTTCTTCGTTACAACTCGGAATTAGGCCATTTTAGAGGTTATGGAAAGCTTACAACATGAACCATAAGACTCCTATAGATTCATACACATATAGCATTAACCAAAATTATAAAACATGAAAATATCTACGATGGTCCTTTATTTTCGTCCAACAGTCCATGTTCTTATTCAACAGTTTCATTGTTCTTGCTCCATTAAGCCAAGGTAAGGATTTCTTTTATTTTTGTTCCACTTTGATGTTGTTAATAACTTACATAGTCTCTTAACAACATTTACAAACATCCAAAATAAATAATAACAACGAGAATCGCAGCAATAACTCAAACCCATCAACAGAAGCTTAAAAGCTCCAAAAACCATAAAAACTTAGAAACTCTCAACCAAATTAGTTGGGATGGGTTTAGGTTGATGGTTTACCTCTTGTAATCCCTGTAAGATGCTAGAGAACTTGCTAGGCTTGGCTTGAGACTCTTTTTCTTCCTTCCTTGCTGCACCCGAGCCTCTCCTCCTCTCCTTTTTCCTTCACCCGCTGCTCCTTCCTCTCGAGCTTCTTCTTTCTTCTTCCCTTGCTGCACCCGAACCTCTTGCCACCCCCCCCACTAGCTCTCTCTTTCTGTGTGCTTGATAATGGGTTGAAGTTTGAATTAGGTAGAGAAGAGGGGAACCAATGGGGCTTAGTCCTTCTTCTTTTGCACTCTCACTCTACTTGCAGCAACAAGGGAAAGGATGATGGATATGATCAGATGTGCAAGGAGGAGGAGGTGAAGGACTTGGTGGGTGACTTCGGGAGATGGGGGAAATGGTTGCGCGGCCCGAGCTCCGTTGGAATAATTCTCAAGAAGGAATGTTTGGCATTAGGGATTATCCATGCATTGTGCTTGGCACAATGCCACCATCAGCCGACACTCCCTCCATTCTCTCCTTTGATTGGTCCAAAGAGTTAGATGGTTCCCCATATCAGAAACACACAAACTAATACACCTATTTGGTCTCTCCCATGCCCGAATACTCCCTCATTTGTACCCAATTTGCTCAATAACTCTACCCATAATTAAAACGGGTACTCCCATAAATTATTGGGACACATAAAAATAATTATTATGGGATTTGTCCATTTATTCGGAACACCCATATAATACATTTCGGATACGGATAAAATCACGTACCAGCTCAAATAAAATTTTCGACGCTTGGAAAAATTATTCGTACGTATACACATATTTATGAAATTTATTAAAATCGAAAAAGACACAAAAATAATATGGCGTGAATAGTGCCTCGGGAAACATGCTCCGTGAATAGTGATTTAGCGACGCTACGCGAAATCAATTATTCACTTAAACAAAACTACAACTCGTAAAATTTCATACATTCACTTCACCCAGGTTGTCACACAACTTTTAAACATGCAACAAAAATAATATTAATAAAGTATAATAAATTCGGTAATATTCAAATAATTCGAATTACAAGGAAATTTCAGAATTCCCGGTCGTTACATCCTCCCCCCCTTATAAGAATTCTGTCTCTAGAATTACAGTCTAGGTACGGAAAACTTAACGGGTTCACTCAAAAAGATGCGGATAATTCTTCCTCATCTTCTCTTCTAGCTCCCACGTAGCTTCTTCAGCTGCGTGGTTCCTCCAAAGTACTTTGACCGAATGAATGACCTTATTTCTCAACGTTTGGTCCTTCCTATCTAATATCTGGACAGGAATCTCTTCATATGATAAGTCCTTCTCCACTTGAATTGGTTCATAGGATATCACGTGCTTGTAGTCGGGTTTATATGACCGCAACACAGAAACGTGAAACACATTATGAATATGCTCCAGTTCAGGAGGTAGAGCTACCTCGTACGCCACTTCACCTACCCTCTTTAAAACTTCAAATGGTCCTACGAACCTGGGACTCAATTTTCCTTTCTTACCAAATCTGATCTTCCCCTTCCAGGGAGATACCTTCAAAAACATAAAGCTGCCAACTTCAAAGTCTCGCTTCTGACGATACAAATCGGCGTATTTCTTCTGTCGATCCTGAGCCGCTACCAATCGAGCTCTTATCACTTTGACGACATCCACAGTCTGTTGCACCAATTCAGGTCCCAACAGTCTTCGTTCACCGACTTCGTCCCAACACAGAGGTGTTCGACACTTCCTTCCGTATAATGCTTCGTATGGCGGCATGCCAATACTTGCATGATAACTGTTATTATATGAAAACTCCACCAACGGTAGGTGATCGTCCCAGCTGCCGTTAAAATCCATCACACATGCTCTAAGCATGTCCTCCAGCGTCTAAATCGTTCGCTCGCTTTGTCCATCCGTTTGAGGGTGATACGCCGTACTTAACCTCAACTGAGTTCCCAATCTTTCTTGTAAGCTCTTCCAGAAATTGGACGTGAAACGCGGATCTCTGTTAGATACAATAGATACCGGTACTCCATGTCGTGACACAATCTCTTTCACATATAACTTTGCTAGCTGCTCCAGCTTGTACCTTATCTTGATTGGTATAAAATGTGCAGATTTAGTCAAACGATCCACAATCACCCAGATCGCGTCGTAACCCTTCTGAGTTGGTGGAAGCACCGTCACAAAATCCATCGTGATATGCTCCCACTTCCACTCTGGAATATTCAGCGGTTGTAGCAGTCCACCCGGTTTCTGATGTTCTGCTTTTACCCTCTGACATGTCAAGCATCGCCCAACACATTCTGCGACCTCCCTTTTCATGTTCGGCCACAAGACGTGTTGGCGTAAATCCTGATACATCTTGGTACTACCAGGGTGTATCGAATACCTTGTAGAATGAGCTTCCTGCAGAATCTCTTCTCTCAACTCCGGAATCATCGGTATCCAGATCCTCCCTTCAAACCTTAGCAGTCCTGTGCCATCAATTTTGTACTTTAATTCCTCTCCTTCTGAGATTCGCTTCTTTATGGTGATACATTCATCATCCTTTTCTTGAGCCTCTTTTATCTTGTCTAATGAAGTCGGACTCGCCTCCACTGCGAACAGTTTCTCATCTGCATTCGTCGGATATTTGAC
Source organism: Aralia elata (assembly GCA_034770075.1). Taxonomy (NCBI): domain Eukaryota; kingdom Viridiplantae; phylum Streptophyta; class Magnoliopsida; order Apiales; family Araliaceae; genus Aralia; species Aralia elata. The sequence continues at coordinate 594,415 of JAVJAP010000022.1, read as the reverse complement.
TTCTAATTCCAGTCTTTCCATATCCTTGATCAGTTCTTCTTGAGCTGTCAGCATCATCAACTTATCTCTGCCCTTCCTACTTAGAGCATCGGCTAATACATTGGCCTTACCGGGATGGTACAGAATTTCACAATTGTAGTCCCTGATCAACTCCAACCATCGCCTCTGCCTCATGTTTAGTTCCTTTTGAGTGAATATATACTTCAGACTTTTGTGGTCTGTGTATATCTCACACTTCTTCCCATACAGATAGTGTCTCCAAATCTTCAGAGCAAACACTACTGCTGCTAGTTCCAGGTCATGAGTCGGATACCTCTTCTCATAGTCCTTCAGCTGCCGTGACGCGTACGCAATGACCTTCCCATGCTGCATCAGTACGCACCCAAGGCCTTTGTGTGACGCATCACTGTACACCACAAATCCCCCTGTATTATCTGGTAGGGATAACACAGGTGCTTCACTAAGTTTCTTCTTCAACTCCAAGAAACTCTCTTCGCACTTATCTGTCCATACAAACTTCGCAGTCTTCCTTGTCAAATTTGTCAACGGTGTTGCTATCTTTGAAAAGTTCTGAATAAACCTCCGATAGTAACCTGCTAATCCCAAGAAACTTCGGACTTCTGTCGGTGTCTTCGGCTGCTCCCAGTTTATTACTGCTTTCTACCTTGGCAGGATCCACCGATACACCATCCTTGTCAATCACATGCCCCAAAAACTGCACTCTTTGTAGCCAAAATTTTACACTTGGAAAACTTTGCATACAACTTCTCCCTTCTCAGCGTTTCTAGGGCTATCCTTAAATGCTCGACGTGTTCCCCCTCCGTCTTCGAGTAAACAAGAATGTCATCTATGAAAACGACGACAAATTTATCTAGGTTTTGCTTGAACACTCTGTTCATCATGTCCATAAATGCTGCTGGCGCATTCGTCAGCCCAAACGACATCACCAAAAACTCAAAGTGTCCATATCGAGTTCTGAATGCTGTTCTTTGGAATATCCTCCTGCCTTACCTTCAGTTGGTGATATCCTGTCCTCAAGTCAATCTTTGAGAAGTATTTCGCTCCCTTTAATTGATCGAACAAATCATCAATTCTAGGCAACGGATACTTGTTCTTAATGGTAACCTTATTCAATTCCCTGTAGTCAATACAAAGCCTTAACGATCCATCCTTCTTTTTCACGAACAATACTGGCGCTCCCCACGGAGATACACTCGGACGAATATATCCTTTATCTAGCAGCTCCTGCAGTTGAACCATCAGTTCTTTCATCTCTACCGGTGCCATCCTGTACGATGCCTTTGAGATCGGTGCGGTTCCCGGTACCAAGTCGATCACAAATTCCACTTCTCTATCCGGCGGTAAACCCGGTATCTCATCTGGGAAAACATCTGGAAATTTCCTTACTACAGGTATCTGACCCAACTCACCCTCTACTCTTCGAGTATCAACCACGTGAGCCAAATAACCTATACAACCTTTCCTTAGCAATCTCCTAGCTTGCATCATCGTCAGACAACAAGATTGTCTAGGCGATTTACTACCGTAGAATACGACCTTCGACTTATTCGGAGTCTTTAGGTGTATACTTTTCTTCTGACAATCAATCATAGCCCCGTGACTAGACAACCAATCCATCCCAAGAATTACATCAAATTCTCCTAGTCGTATCGGAACTAAATCTACGCTCAGTTTATACCCGTTTATCTCAGCACAACAATTTCTATGGATGTATTCCACAGGAATAACTTCTTTATTAGCTACTTCCACATTCATTGGATTCTCTAATTTCTCACGAGGTAAGTTTAGCCGTTTAGCAAATTCATCCGACACAAATGAACAGGTAGCTCCCGAATCAAATAATACATATGCATTAATATTATTGATCGAAATAATACCTGACACCACATCCTTTGATTCCATCGCATCCTGCACTGTCATGTTGAAGGTGCGTGCTACTGGTCTATTCTGCTGTGTTGGTCCTCCGATAGCCAGCTTACTGTTGTTCCCTTGGTTAGCACTGCCTGCATCACTCTTCCTCTTTGGGCAATCCTTCTTCTGATGATCTGAAGCACCACAAGAAAAACAACTTCCTCCCTTCGCCTTTGGGCATTGTGGGGCAAAGTGCCCTGGTTGACCACAGTTGAAACAAACTCCTTTTCCTTTCATGCATTCTCCAAAGTGATTCCTTCCACATTTTTCGCATTTATTCCCCTTCTTTACATCCCCTCCAGATTTGCTTCCTGTCATCTGACTGTCATTCCATCTTCTCTTATTTGGGTTACTTCCCCCACTGCTACCTTCCTTATGACTATCATGGCTCTTTTTCTTTTTCTGATCTTGGTTGTGCCTGGCCAAAGCTTCGCTTCCTCCCTCAGCAATGATTGCTTTCTCAAGTAATGTAGAAAATGTGTTGATCTGCAAAACCGCAACCTTACTATACACCCAAGGTTTCAGTCCTTGTTCAAATCTCTTTGCTCGTCTAGCTTCGGTGTCCACCTGATGTGGAGCAAACCTAGCTAACTCGTTAAATTTTGCGGCATACTCCGCAACTGACATGCTTCCTTGCTTTAGTTCCAGGAACTTTATCTCCATGCTTGCCTGTATGCTTGCTGGAAAGTAATTTTCGAAAAACAGCTCCTTGAAACGAGCCCATGCAATCGTACCTTCCCCGGCTCGACCTTTGTTCGCCTTCCACCAGTAATTTGCCTCACCTTTCATCATGAAAGTGGCAAACGACGTCATCTGTTCTTCGGCCACCCTTGCGACCTCAAAAACTTTCTCCATTTCTTCCACCCATGTCTGGGCTTCAATCGGGTCCATAGTCCCACGAAACTCTGGTGGTCCTACTAATTTGAAGTCCTTAAAATTTGCCATGTGACTTCCTGGCTGATCAACTGCAGCGGCTTGTCTGCCCTGCATTGCTTCTGCTAATAAGTTAACAAAAGCCCTCATAGGGTCTGCCTGACCCTCCTCGTTATTCACCGACTCCTCAACCCTTTGGTTACGCGGTCCGGTCGTCCTCTTGGCGCCATGATCTGCTAAAAGAAAACCATCGGCTATTACTAATAGATCTAGGCCTCATGCAACAAGTCATTTAAGTCAACCATTAAAAGTAAAAACATCTATCAAACACGTTTGATTTAAATAAAAACAACTGCATTTATAACGAAAAACCATATGTCACTGTCTTAATACAACCAGACTCAACATGTGGCATATTTCTAAAAATGCTAAATGACATAGCCTCCAACCATTAACTATCCCCTAAAGAACAAAATTGGGGAATAATAACCTCACACCCCTCTATCAGGAACAAAATTGGGGTTCAACTACTATCCCACGCATGCTACAAGCAGAGGGATTTACAACATAAGTAAGCCCCTAATACAACAAAAGTGGGACCTACTGCAAACATAATGCTAAAAATAACACATCACCGCCTGCTGCGGCGGAGTGCAACTCGGAGCTCCCGTCGAGCCAGCCTGTCGACCACTCGGCGCCTAATCACGCGCCTGCTGCTCCCCTCATATCTGGGGTACCTCCTCACCCTGTCCCTCAGTCTGTCGATAGAAGTGGTCAAGCCTGACCTGAGGGAATCAATCTCTGCAGTCAGGGCTGCCAAGTGCTCCATAGCCTCATCTCGCTCTAGACGAGTAATCTCTAGCTGATCCTCTACTCGCTCTATCTGTCCTACCAGCATCACATTCCTCTCTAGGAGGTCATACACCATTACACCAAACTGAACAGAAACCCCTCGGCGACCGTGAACCTCTGCCTCTAATTCGGCAATCCTCTGGTCCTTTTCCTGCAACTTCTGGGTCAACTCAGTCTTTTCCCCCAAAGTCTGATATGCCAATGACCTGTACTGCTCTTCTTGGTCCTGGTGCTCCTGGTTCTGCTCCTCTAAGTGAGTTACTCGATTCTCGAGCTCCTCGTTCCTACTTGTCAGCTCTTCGATAATATCACTAGCAGTAGTGCCCATGCCATCTGTATACTCAGGTGGCTCATCATCCTCCGTCACTGGATCCTCCTCGGGGTCCTCATCCTCCGTCACTGGATCCTCCTCGAGGTCCTCATCCTCCCCCTCATCGCTTAATAGCCTCAGCACTCCTCCAGTAACTGGCTCCTCCTCAGAACCATACTCGGTCTCAGACTCATCCCTAGTATCCATCATCTCTAGCTCACTTGGCTGCACCTCCACTAAATGCCCTACGTCCACATGAATGTCTGTGAACTCCACCTCTCTAGTAGGACTGTATTCTCCCATCTCAGACATCCTACAGCCACAAACAGAAACAAATAGACAGCAAGATGTCAGTGCCACAATAAAATATATTCATTGATAAAATGAAATGATATTTTATCATGCACAACTCGGCTCGATGGATTTCCACAATCCACCTCCAGACATGACCATCAAATGAATCTCCGTGATCCATCACCTAGCGTACTCAATACGAGTTTAATACTAAGGTTATAACCTAGGTTTCGCATTCCTAAAGTTTATAACCTAAAGCTCTGATACCAACCTGTGACACCCCCAAATTCAGGTACCAATACCTCGAATTTGGTGCTCACGATAAAATGCATCCATAAACCTCTAAACAACATAAATCAACAAATGCGGAATAAAATAAACATATGTTGTTCATTACAAAAGGTTCACTACGGTCCCAAGGTCTACAACCATAAATAAATACATCGCAGAATACATTAATAATACAAAACTATTCCACGATTACACAACGAGATAGTATATATAACTATTCCTTAAGCTTTCCTTTGCCTTTGTCCGCTTTGGAACTCCCCGGCTTAACTGCAATAGGTTCATGATATAGCAAGGGTGAGCAACTACTTTGCTCAGCAAGTTTAAAAGCAAGAATGAAGATATATCATGAATGAATAAGAATAATAGCTACATAGATCAACAATTTATGAACATTGATGAAATAGCTGAAATGACATAATCAAGGTTCAAATTAAACAATGAATAATGATTATTTACTGCTGAGTGGTCCAACCGACCATGAACTTTTGGCCAAAGAGTCGATCATTCGACTAACTCTTTTAAAACCTGGCCCCGTCAGTTGTACTCGAGGGGATCAGCCTTTCGTACACCATGTATATGCATAACATTTAACTCTGACTGCATCGAATAACCGACACATTATAATCCCCTAATAAGGGTTGCTCTCTCAGTCCAAGAATCCGCACCAACAATCGGTTTGGATAGCTTTTAAAATAATAATCTGTACATGTCTAACCGAAGCAAATGGCGTAGACTATCTCCTTAAACAGTTCATGCATGAAGAACTTAAACGTTTAACAATCCAACAATAGATAATGAATTCAAATGCATAAGCTGCGAATATCAATAATTATCTTGGAGGTGGAGTAATTGACAATAATTAATCCACTAATATGATTCAAAAGTAATAACTCAATTTGAGTCATGGAAATTTGCAACAATATACAACCTGTATAAAATATGAAACCTGCTCAAAATATAATTCGAGTAAGGTTAAGGAAAAACTTGCCCAACACAAGGGTTAGACAAGCGTTAGGAAACTTGCATTCAATATGTAGAAAGAATGAAGTTAGGGAACTTGCCCAACGCAAGGGTTAGACAAGCGTTAGGGAAACTTGCCTGAAGCGCTGCTACAATATTACAACACACGCTCCTTAATGTCCTACACAATTAAGTACATATTCACATAACAATTAGTCACATACTGGATACTAAATAATGGTTTATACTACTCTATAATGTTTCATTCTTATAAGAAACAAAATATTAAATAAGATTATACATACAAGTTACAGCGTTATGACGCTTGCGCGTCCGCACGCCAACCTCGCCTATTCGAATGCCCAAGCGACACGCATTGCGTACGTCTAACACACACATTCGATTTATCTAATACTCATTGCTTAATGCTAAGTATCATTATAATTCATAACATTCATGTTTTAGGACTTAGAACAATGTCGTTATTGTCGGAAGCATTACACGTTGCACACGCGCTTGACCGACCCCCTTCTGTTTACACAATAGCCCTAAAAACGGTCAATATCAAAATTACTCCAGGTAGTAAATTTCAATTCTAATTAATTGAAGTTATAGGTCTATCTCTAAGCTTTCCGGATCATCTTGAATCATCCAATTTAGAGTTTATATGAGAAAGTTAGGTCCGTTTTACTAAAGGAGGTCTGCATCGCATAACGAGCTCGCCCCGGAGTGCTTCTGCTCACCCCAAAGTGCTTCTGCTCTCCCCCAGAGGGCTTGTGCTCGCCCTAGAGGGTGTGTGCTCGCCCCGGAGCTTCCTCTCCTCGCCCTCCTCTTGATGAGCTCGCCCACCTCTCCGATGAGCTTGCCCATGAGCTCGCCCACCTTTTTGATGAGCTCGCCCACCTCTCCGATGAGCTTGCCCATGAGCTCGCCCACCTTATGATGAGCTCGCCCTAAGCCAAATGAGCTCGCCTCCTCTCTGTCGAGCTCGCCTAGACCAAATGAGCTCGCCTCCTCTCTGTCGAGCTCTCCTAGACCAAATGAGCTCGCCTCCTCTCTGTCGAGCTCTCCTAGACCAAATGAGCTCACCCCCGAAGGGTTGAGCTCGCCCTTAGGCCAAATGAGCTCTCCCCCGAAGGGCTGAGCTCGCCCCTAGGCCAATGAGCTCGCCCCCGAAGGGCTCCTCTTTGTCGAGCTCGCCAACAAGCCCTGTTTTGGCACACAAACTTCAAACTTTCGTAACTTCTTCGTTACAACTCGAAATTAGGCCATTTTAGAGGTTATGGAAAGCTTACAACATGAACCATAAGACTCCTATAGATTCATACACATATAGCATTAACCAAAATTATAAAACATGAAAATATCTACGATGGTCCTTTATTTTCGTCCAACAGTCCATGTTCTTATTCAACAGTTCATTGTTCTTGCTCCATTAAGCCAAGGTAAGGATTTCTTTTATTTTTGTTCCACTTTGATGTTGTTAATAACTTACATAGTCTCTTAACAACATTTACAAACATCCAAAATAAATAATAACAACGAGAATCGCAGCAATAACTCAAACCCATCAACAGAAGCTTAAAAGCTCCAAAAACCATAAAAACTTAGAAACTCTCAACCAAATTAGTTGGGATGGGTTTAGGTTGATGGTTTACCTCTTGTAATCCCTGTAAGATGCTAGAGAACTTGCTAGGCTTGGCTTGAGACTCTTTTTCTTCCTTCCTTGCTGCACCCGAGCCTCTCCTCCTCTCCTTTTTCCTTCACCCGCTGCTCCTTCCTCTCGAGCTTCTTCTTTCTTCTTCCCTTGCTGCACCCGAGCCTCTTGCCCCCCCCCACTAGCTCTCTCTTTCTGTGTGCTTGATAATGGGTTGAAGTTTTGAATTAGGTTAGAGAAGAGGGGAACCAATGGGGCTTAGTCCTTCTTCTTTTGCACTCTCACTCTACTTGCAGCAACAAGGGAAAGGATGATGGATATGATCAGATGTGCAAGGAGGAGGAGGTGAAGGACTTGGTGGGTGACTTCGGGAGATGGGGGAAATGGTTGCGCGGCCCGAGCTCCGTTGGAATAATTCTCAAGAAGGAATGTTTGGCATTAGGGATTATCCATGCATTGTGCTTGGCACAATGCCACCATCAGCCGACACTCCCTCCATTCTCTCCTTTGATTGGTCCAAAGAGTTAGATGGTTCCCCATATCAGAAACACACAAACTAATACACCCATTTGGTCTCTCCCATGCCCGAATACTCCCTTATTTGTACCCAATTTGCTCAATAACTCTACCCATAATTAAAACGGGTACTCCCATAAATTATTGGGACGCATAAAAATAATTATTATGGGATTTGTCCATTTATTCGGAACACCCATATAATACATTTCGGATACGGATAAAATCACGTATCAGCTCAAATAAAATTTTCGACGCTTGGAAAAATTATTCGTACGTATACACATATTTATGAAATTTATTAAAATCGAAAAAGACACAAAAATAATATGGCGTGAATAGTGCCTCGGGAAACGTGCTCCGTGAATAGTGATTTAGCGACGCTACGCGAAATCAATTATTCACTTAAACAAAACTACAACTCGTAAAATTTCATACATTCACTTCACCCAGGTTGTCACACAGCTTTTAAACATGCAACAAAAATAATATTAATAAAATATAATAAATTCGGTAATATTCAAATAATTCGAATTACAAGGAAATTTCAGAATTTTCGGTCGTTACACCAGCAAGCTGGATCGCATTTATAGAACTCCAATTTTAGCCCTTTTTGTCAAAAATCTCTACGTTTTTATTTTAGCCGTAGATTCTTCATTACAAGTCGGAATGCAGCGATTTTTGGACAGAAGGTACATAACTTCCTATAGTTTCAGCGGTAAAAAGACCGGAACTTATTGCACTTTCTAAGGGTTCGAAATAGTGCACGACAAATAGGGGTCAGCGGGTTTTGTCCCGTTTTCAGTTTTGAGGTCCCTTACGGAAACACTCATAAAACGAAATCTATAATTCAGATTAGGGTTTAGTCGGACTCGTTGGATTCGTATCTTTTCGAACTACAATTTTTCATCATCAAACATAAATTCGGACACATTTTGGTCACTGAAACTCGCCCAAAAGTGGACTGTTCCGACAGTGTACCAATAATTAGCGCATTTTGGGAAAAATTACATAACTCTCTCATTTTAACTTCTTTTTCATTGATTCTAACGAGGTTCTTATCTTAACATACCCTTTAAAACTCAGAAAGAAAACCAACAATATCATGCATAGATTTCAAAATACACAATTTATTCGAACTAGCTACGGTTTATGCGTCGGTAAAAATGTTTTCAAATTTTTAGTTTAATTTTTCTACACAAACTCATACTACCTTATACCACAATCACATATCATCAAACATAAACATATTTAGCAAGATTCTAAACATTTAAACATAAACTTCAAATATCTAACATAAGATTCCACCCATAACCCAAAATTAGGGTTTTTAAGTTTAGTTTTATACCTTCTTTGCTTGGTGGCTTGCTTCCTTCTCTTTCCAAAGTATGAGATGAAGTTATGGATCATCCACAAGCTCTACTCCTTCCTCTCTAGGTGACGACAACCCTTCTCTCCTTTTTTTTTCCACAAGAACTCTCTCTCTCTCAAAGTATATTTTCTCTCTCTAACTTGCAAGAATGGAAATAATAAATGACTATAATGAACTAGATCTTACATTTAGATATACTAACTATATCTATATATTTTAACATCATGAAGCTAGTCTTAGTAGGCTTGTTTATAGGGTAGCTAATGTGACATCTTAGGGTCTAGGCTATCATTTCAAGTACTCTCCACAACCAAGACAAGATACTAATTAATTACATCAATATTTTGAACTCAAGTGGGCTCTTCCCCCTCTCTATATTCGGCAGCCCCCATGGGGCTTTTGTCCCATTTTTTTCTTTTTCTTTTAATGCTCTAAATGAATTAAATAAGCTATAACAATTATTCCACAAATGGGCTAAGTGTTGGACCTCATTAAATATCCATTTGGGCTTACATTAAATGAGTTTGGGCTACTAGTTTCCAAAGGTTATCATTTCATGTGTGGCTATTAGTTTAATTAGATGTTAGGCTAATTTAATAAGTCCACACATTAATTATCCAAGTCCATATTTAATTAAATGAGTGGGCTTGGTTAATAAATTAATTAGGCTAGTCCACTAGTTTTTTTTACTAAATGGATTACTAAAATTAATTATTCATATTTCACATAATCCTCATTATTTAATACCCATATTAATTAATTTACAAATTTCATTTACTTACTATATTTAATTTATTTGAATATTTAATTAACTCATTGACTTATCAATTGCTTGATACTAAAATTCCTAGGTTAGTCCACTAAATTGAATAACTATTAGTGGGACCTCCTTTAACTAACAATTAGCCACTTAGATTATTAATCACATATTTATTCTTTATATGTCACAAAATTTTCAATAACATTAATATTTAATTAATATATTCAATTACAATACGATTTAAAGTTCCGGCTATTACATCCTCCCCTCCTTATAAGAATTCCGTCCTCTGAATTTTACATAAGGTTACTAAAAAAGATTAGGATAATTCTTCCTCATCTTTTTCTCGAGTTCCCACGTAGCTTCTTCAATTGCATGGTTTCTCCAGAGCACTTTGACAGAATGTATAACTTTATTCCTTAATTTCTGCTCTTTCCCATACAAAATTTCTATAGGGATTTCTTCATACGATAAGTCCTTCTCGACTTGAATCGGTTCATATGATATAACATGCTTGTAACCAGGCTTATACGCACGCAACACTGACACGTGAAACACGTTGTGGATATGTTCCAGTTTAGGAGGTAGAGCCACCTCGTACGCCACTTCACCTATCTTCTTCAGTATCTTGAACGGTCCAATAAATCTCGGACTTAATTTTTCTTTCTTGCCAAATCTTATTTTCCCTTTCTAGGGAGATACTTTCAAAAACACATAGCTCCCTACTTCAAAGTCTCTTTTCTTGCGATGCAAATCTGTACACTTCTTTTGACGATCTTGAGCTGCTACCAAACGAGCTCTTATTACCCTGATGATCTCTATGGTCTACTGCACCAATTCTGGTCCCAACAGTCTGCGTTCACCTACTTCATCCCAACACAAGGGCGTTCTACATTTCTTCCCATACAATGCTTCGTATGGTGGCATTCCAATACTCACGTGATAACTGTTATTATACGCAAATTCTACGAGTGGAAGATGATCCTCCCAGCTTTCCTTGAAGTCTATCACACAGGCTCTGAGCATATCTTCTAATGTTTGAATTGTTCTCTTGCTTTGCCCATCGGTCTGTGGATGATAAGTGGTACTTAACCTCAATTGTGTCCCCATTCTTTCTTGAAGACTCCTCCAAAAATTTGAAGTGAAGCGCGGATCTCTATCAGATACAATTGATACCAGCACTCCATGTCTTGAAACTATTTCTTTGATATACAACTTGGCTAGTTGATCCAAATTGTATCTAATCTTGATCGGCAAAAGTGCGCTGACTTTGTAAGACGATCCACAATCACCCATATGGCGTCGTAACCTTTCTGTGTTGTTGGAAGCCCCACCACAAAATCCATCGTGATATGCTCCTATTTCCATTCAGGAATCTCTAGCGGCTGCAATAATCCACTTGGTCGTTGATACTCTGCCTTGACTCTCTGACAGGTTAAACATCTGCTGACACATTCTGCAACCTCTCTCTTCAGAACGACCACCAAAAATGTTGACGCAGATCTTGATACATCTTTGTGCTTCCTAGGTGTATCGAGTATCTCGTACTGTGGGCCTCTTGTAAAATCTCTTCTCTTAATTCTGATACTGAAGGTATCCAAACTCGATTTTCGAATCTCAGCAATCCAGTGTTATCAATCTTATACTTCAACTCTTCACCTTCATCTAACTGTTTCTTAATGTTACTACATTCTTCATCATTCTCTTGTGCCTCCTTCACCCTGTCCAATAAGGTCGGACTTGTTTCCATTTCTATTATTTTATCTGAATTCCTTGGATTTTTCACCTCCAACTCCATTTTCTCCATCTCTCTTACTAACTTTTCTTGCTCTGTCAACACAAACAACTTTTCACTGTTCTTCCTGCTTAAAGCATCTGCTACTACATTGGCCTTTCCTGGATGATATAGAATCTCACAATCATAATCCTTGATCAATTCTAACCACCTTCTCTGCCTCATGTTTAACTCCTTTTGTGTAAAGATATACTTCAGACTTTTGTGATCTGTGTATATCTCACACTTTTCTCTATAGAGATAATGTCTCCAAATCTTAAGGGCAAATACTACCGCTGCCAATTCCAGGTCGTGGGTAGGGTATCCCTTTTCATAATCTTTTAACTGGCGTGACGCATACGCAATGACTTTACCATTCTGCATTAACACGCAACCCAGTCCCTTGTGTGACGCATCACTGTACACTGTAAAATCTCTCGTACTATCTGGTAAGGATAACACAGGTGTTTCTCTTAGTCGCTTCTTCAACTCCTGAAAACTCTGCTCACATTTCTCCGTCCACACATACTTAACTGTCTTCCTGGTCAAATTTGTCAATGGCGTCGCTATCTTTGAGAAATCTTGAATAAACATCCAGTAATATCCTGCCAATCCCAAGAAACTTCTGACCTCTGTCGGTGTACTCGATTGTCCCCGATTTTTCACCGCTTCTACCTTTGCTGGATCAACAGAAATTCCTTCGTTGTCGATAACATGTCCCAAAAACTGAACTCTTTTCAACCAGAATTCACACTTTGAAAATTTTGCATATAATTTCTCTTTCCTCAATGTCTCCAGTATTATCCGTAAATGCTCAGCATGCTCCTCTTCAGTCTTCGAATACACCAGAATGTCGTCAATGAACACAACCACGAACTTATCCAGGTACTGTTTAAATACTCTGTTCATCAAGTCCATAAAAGCAGCTGGCGCATTCGTCAGTCCAAACGACATCACTAGAAACTCAAAATGGCCGTAACGAGTTCTAAATGTTATCTTGGGTACATCCTCCATTCTCACCTTCAACTGATGATAACCAGTCCTCAAATCAATCTTCGAAAAATACTTTGCTCCTTTAAGTTGATCAAACAGATCGTCTATTCTCGGTAACGGATACTTGTTCTTGATTGTTACCTTATTCAATTCTCTATAATCTATGCACAACCTCATCGATCCATCCTTCTTCTTTACAAACAATACTGGTGCCCCCCACGGAGATACACTAGGTTGAATATACTTCTTGTCCAACAAATCCTGCAGTTGAACCATTAATTCTTTCATTTCTATCGGAGCCATCCTATACGGTGCTTTTGATATCGGCGCTGTCCCCGGTACTAAATCAATTACAAACTCTATCTCTTGGTCTGGTGGAAGTCCTGGAAATTCCTCTGGAAAAACATCCACGAACTCATTAACTATAGGTATCTGCCCCATATCAGAATTCACCATTCGTGTATCCACTACATGAGCCAAATAACCCTTACATCCTTTCTTCAACATCTTCCTGGCCTGCATCATCGTCGGACAACTCATTTGTCTTGGCGACTTGCTGCCATAAAATATCACCTAAGACTTATTGGGTGTCTTAAGGCGTATGCTCTTTTTCTGACAGTTAATAACTGCCTCATGGTTAAACAACCAATCCATTCCTAGGATTACATCAAATTCTCCTAAGCGTATCGGAATTAAATTCATGCTTAACGTATGTCCCCTTATCTCCACACAACAGTTCTTTTGGATAATTTCTACAGGGATCACTTCTTTATTTGCAACTTCTATGTTCATTGGGTTTTCTAACTTTTCACAAGGTAAATTTAACCTTTTAGCAAAATCATCAGACACAAATGAACAGGTAGCTCCCGAATCAAATAATACATAGGCATTTATATTATTGATCGGAATAATACCTGACACCACTTCCTTTGATGCAACCGCGTCTTGCACAGTCATGTTGAATGTTCTAGCTATTGGCTTACTCTGCTGTACTGGCCCTCCAATGGTTAACTTTGGGTTACTGCTCTTGTTGCCGCTTCCTCCCTCAGTATTCTTCTTTAGCGGACAATCCTTGAATCGATGACCCGTTCCTCCACATGAAAAACAACCACCTTTCCTTGGCTTAGGGCAATTTGGAGAAAGATATCCTTCATGACCACAATTATAACAAACATTCTTCCCCTTTATACACTCCCCAAAGTGATTCTTTCCACACTTGTCACATCCTTTCTTCTTCTGCTGAACACTCCCTTGCTGAGTCTCTGAGTTGTTGCCACTGTTGTTCCATTTGCGTTTCTTGTTGTTGCTACCTCCACTACTAACATTCTGATTTCCACCTTCATTCTTCTTCTTATTTTTTTCTCGATTGTACTTGGACACTGCTTCACTACCACCTTCTACAATGATAGCTTTCTCTAACAGAGTCAAAAACGAATCAATTTGCAACACTACCACCTTGCTGAAAATCTAGGGTTTCAACCCGTTCTCAAATCTCTGCGCCTTTCGCTCCTCGGTATCCACCTGATGTGGTGCAAACTGTGCTAACTCATTAAATTTGGCTGCGTATTCTGAGACTAACATATTCTGTTATTTTAACTCCAAAAACTTAACTTCCATTCTTCCCTGCATACTTCGTAGAAAATAGTTTTCAAAAAACAATTCTTTAAACCTTTCCCACGTTACCACTCCTTCACCGGCCCTATTTTTATTTGATTCCCACCAAAAATTAGTCTCACCTTTCATTAAATAGGTAGCAAAAGCTGTCTTTTGCTCTTCTGCAACTCTTGCAATAATAAAAGTCTTCTCCATCTCCTTTATCCATGTTTGAGCTTCAATAGGATCTGTTGTCCCCTTAAACTCTGGCGGACCTGCTGCTTTAAAGTCCTTAAAATTCGCCAATTGGTTCACTGGAGGATTTCCTGCTGGTGGTACTTGATTCTGCATTGCTTGTGCTAACATGTTAACAAAGTCTTGCATTGGGTTCGCTTGACCCCTTCGTCATTAACAGATCTTTCCTTCCTTTGGTTTCAAGTTTGTCGTCTCGGCGGCATTGTCTGAATAAACAAAACCTTAAGTTATTCCTTGAGTTTTATGTTATGTCATAACTTATTAGCACATTTAAAATGTAATACATAATTTAAACTCATATAACCATAACGTTGGATTTTAAAATTCAGCTTACTGAATTTACCAATATGGTTTGCTGAATTAACCAACATGGTTTGCTGAATAAACATTTTTCAGATAGACAGCTTACTAACTTAATTCTCAAATCTTATCTACTTAATCAAACATGTAACCATAATACTGCATTTATATTCATATACCAAATCTTAGTGTTACACACTTACATGCCTGGTATATTTTTATAAATGCTCATTACCCCATTTTTAACATCAAAAGAGGAGTCTACAAAAAGATATACTCCCCTAAACACATAAGTTGAGAATACATCCTATTTACACACTACCTCTCACTGCCTGAGGTTTACATCATACATAACCCTAATAAACAAAAGGGGTACTAATGCATCTATATACATAATAACTAAACCAACACATCACTGACTGTCCGGCTGAGCCACCTCAGCATGGACATGTTCCTGCTCCTGAAGTGCATCTTCATCCACTCGGCGTCGAACAGAACGACTTGACTCACCGACCTCAAAATGTTGCCTCCTTTCTCCAGATCTGGGATTCGCATATGCTGCATCTAATGTCTGCCCCAAGGACTCGATCCTGACCTCTTTGGCCTCCAGTTCCCCTTTCAGCTGATCAAATTTCCTAGCTACGTCGACCCACGCATCCTCTACCCTTATCTTATCGGCTATCTCTAAATCAAATTCGAACCTCAGAGCTTGATTCTCTACCTACACTATTCCTAGCTGTAACTCTGCTAGCTCCAGCCTTCCTCTCAACTCAACTAACTGCCCCTGAGCCTGATGAGCTGCATCTTTATATTGTTGCTCCATAAGCTGATGGGTTTGGTTTTCTTCCTCCAAGTGGGCAATTCTCTCTTCTAACTCATGGTTCCTGGCCATTAGGTCGCCGATCAATTCATCCTTGGGGGTATCTAGCATCACTTCCTGCTCGACCCGGTTCTTCCATCGGATCTACCTGTTCTTGGTCCACGGTGTAACTACCTTGCTGTTCTTCAGGCATCCTATAATCACAATACCAAAACAACCATACATAACATTAGTATCACAATAAAATATATTCATTGATAAAATGAAATGATATTTTATTATGTACAATCTATACTTGATGAATTTTCACAATCCATCTCCTAGCATACTCTATACGAGTTTTCTTCTAAGGTTATAACCTAGGTTTCGCATCCGAATGTTTATAACCTACAGCTCTGATACCAACCTGTAGCGCCCCCAAATCCGGCTTCTCTAACCTCGGATTCGGTGCTCACGATCCATCAACATCATACACATTCTATGAACTATTACGGAATAATAAACATACATTGTTCATTTAAATAAGGTTCTACATCAAATCCCATGGTCTAATAACCTTAACTTAAAACATACCCTTAATATTACAAAAGGTTTATCTAAAATTATTACATTAGATAATACGATAATTAAACATTCACATAAGTCTATTCCTGAGCTTTGCCTTTCCCTTTATCCTTCTTAGAACTTTCTGGTCTAGCTGAAATAAACGTCATGATATAGAAAGGGTAAGCAACTAGTTTGCTTAGTAAGTTTAATTACAAAGGAGATATATCATGATTAGAAAGGAATTTAACCTTTGAAACTTTCAACAATAAATATCAATTGTGAAAGAATAAGAGTTCAAGTTTCAATATTTGAAAGATTGAATCAATGATGCTGAGTGGTTAACAATGACCGTGAACATATACGGAGGTTGTCAGTATTTAAACTGGTCCTCTAATAAGTTTTGGTAATTGAGGGGATCAGTCTCTCATACCTGGCGAATATGCATAATCACTTAATAAGACGGGCAAACCATCGTTTTCCAATATAATGCCTTAAAAGTTGTTCTTTTCTCAGTCTGGAATCCTTACCAAATTAATTGGTTAGGAATAGCTTTTAAAATCGATTTGATTTAACAAATTTAAACATACTTGATCTAGCTGATACAACTAGCATAGATCTATCTCATAAATAGTTCATGAATGAAAGAACTTTAACTAATTCACAGTTCATCAATAATAGAACAGGAATTCAATTGTACCAAGTGTGAATAACAATAATTATCAAGGATGTGGAATAATCAAATAATTATCCACTAACAGGTGTTGAAATAATAATTCAAGGTTGAATTAAAGAACTTGCAGTATATAAAAGTTCGTATCAATAATCAGGATCTTACACAATGTACGAAGTTGTGTAAGTTAAGAACTGGCTCAATATAAATTTGAGTAAGGTTAGGGAACTTGCCTTGATCGTTGACTACTGCTACGCAATTTAATATGACTTCTTTTAAAAGACCTATCATTTATAAGATTGATCTCTCAATTAGCATCACACATTTCAACCATAATATCATTGTTTTACATTACATTGTCTAATAGTCAGTCACATAGTTTAGTATTAGACATTACATTAAAGTCTTAGTGTTATAATTATCCTTTGATAATCTTTTAATCACTTCACTGCTTAATTTTTTCTTATATACGTCTATCTTTATAATCCAGTAGGTTAAATACCTAATCCAGCAAACTGGATTCCAAATTCAGCAAACTGGATTCAAACTATCTCCCTAATGCAGCATCCTAGATTCACACTATTCAATTCATCAAACTGATTTCCCTAATCCAGCAACCTGGATTCAAACTAACCAATTCATCGAAGTGATTTCCCTAATCCAGCAACCTGGATTCAAACTAACCTATTTAGCAAACTGATTTCACACAATCGAGCAAACTGGATTGGAAGCCTGCATTCTTAAAATGATTTAACCTCTTTTAACAAACGATTTTTTTTCTTCAAGTCTTATCACACATATGAACATATATTATGAAGATTTTCAATTTCTTTTAACGTTGTTCACACGTCCGTTTTAACTATCGAAACTAAGAAAAATGATCATTATCTTGCACAAATCCGATGACTCCAAATTTTTGATAGTATCGTATACATATTAACAAGTACTCCCAGTTAAAGTTTCGTGGTCATCGGAATTATAGAACTCCAATTTTAGCCGTTTTCGTCAAAAATCTCTACATTTTTATTTTAGTTGTAGATTGTTCATTACAAGTCGTAATGTGGCGATTTTTGGACAGAAGGTACATAACTTCCTATAGTTTCAGCGATAAAAAGACCAGAACTTATTGCACTTTCTAAGGATTCGAAACAGTGCACGACAAATAGGGGTCAACGGGTTTTGTCCCGTTTCCAGTTTTGAGGTCCTTTACGGAAACACTCATAAAATGAAATCTATAATTTGGATTAGAGTCTAGTAGGACTCCTTGGATTCGTATCTTTCCGAAACATAATTTCCCATCATGAAACACTAAATTTGGACACGTTTTGGTCACTGAAACTTGCCCGGAAGTGGACTGTTCAGACAGTGTACCAACAGTTAGCGCGTTTTGGGAAAAATTACATAACTCTCTCATTTTAACTTCTTTTTCATTGATTTCAACGAGGTTCTTTTCTTAACTTACCCCTTAAAACTCAAAAAAAAGAAAACCAACAATATCATTCATAGATTTCAAAATACACAATTTATTCGAACAAGTTATGGTTTGTGCGTTGGTAAAAATGTTTTCAAGTTTTTAGTTTAATTTTTCTACACAAACCCATACCATCTTATACCACAACCACATATCATCAAACATAAACATATTTAGCAAGATTCTAAATATTTAAACATAAACTTCAAACATCTAACATAAGATTCCACTCATAACCCAAAATTAGAGTTTTTAGGTTTAGTTTTATACCTTCTTTGCTTGGTGGCTTGCTTCCTTCTATTTCCAAAGTATGAGATGAAGTTATGGATCATTCACAAGCTCTCCTCCTTCCTCTCTAGGTGGCGACAACCCTTCTCTCTCTTTTTTTTCCCACAAGAACTCTCTCTCTCTCAAAGTGTATTTTCTCTCTCTAACTTGCAAAAATGGAAATAATAAATGACTATAATGAATTAAGACTTGCAAGTATACTAGATCTTACATTTAGATATACTAACTATATCTATATATTTTAACATCATGAAGCTAGTCTTAGTAGGCTTGTTTATAGGGTGGCTAATGTGACATCTTAGGGTCTAGGCTATCATTACAAGTACTCACCACAACCAAGACAAGATACTAATTAATTACATCAATATTTTGCACTCAAGTGGGCACTTCCCCCTCTATATTCGGCAGCCCCCATGGGGCTTTTGTCCCATTTTTTCTTTTTCTTTTAATGCTCTAAATGAATTAAATAAGCTATAACAATTATTCCACAAATGGGCTAAGTGTAGGACCTCATTAAATATCCATTTGGGCTTACATTAAATGAGTTTGGGCTACTAGTTTCCAAAGGTTATCATTTCATGCTTAGCTATTAGTTTAATTAGATGTTGGGCTAATTTAATAAGTTCACACATTAATTATCCCAGTCCATGTTTAATTAAATGAGTTGGCTTGGTTAATAAATTAATTAGGCTAGTCCACTAATGTTTTCTTACTAAATGGACTACTAAAATTAATTATTCATATTTCACATAATTCTCATTATTTAATACTCATATTAATTAATTTACAAATTTCATTTACTTACTATATTCAATTTATTTGAATATTTAATTAACTCATTGACTTATCAATTGTTTGATACTAAAATTCCTAGGTTAGTCCACTAAATTGAATAACTATTAGTGGGACCTTCTTTAACTAACAATTAGCCACTTAGATTATTAATCACATATTCATTCTTTATATGTCACAAAATTTTCAATAACATTAATATTTAATTAATATATTCATTTACAATACGATTTAAAGTTTCGGCTATTACAATAAATATTAAGCTATTTAATTTATTTTATCTCCATAGACTAAATTAAATACACTTAACTTATTATTACAATTATGACATTTATTTCTTAAATAAATATTTTTCTTTTGCGGTGTGATCCTTTAGGTTCTCCATATTAAACCGGTTGTGAATAAATCAATTAGAACAATTTTAATCTTATTTAAATAAATAAATTAAACTATTTAATTCATTTAAATAAATAACATTTATTCTACAATAAGGGTAAGCCCCCTTAGCGATCAACGATTTTCCAGATAATATAGATTTCAACATTAATCATAAAAGAACCTTTCAGTGCATAGTTACCGTACAATTCAATCCTTCTACTATACAATGTCCCAATTAAATATAAGACATGGATTTACTGCCAAGTCTTATTTTATTTAATTATATGTATTTCGATTCCCAAATGCACAACTCTAAATAATGTAAATTAGAAACTCCTTTCTAATTTCATTCTGCCTTGGCCAAGGACTACTGAGTTGTCATTTATCGAATCACATAGGACATTCACATCTCTTATTAGACGTGGTAGATTCTTTGTTGATCATTCACCTATCTCCATGTACAACTTATTATACCCAATCATACTCTTAAGGGACATGTCAAAGTATAACTCATCATACACAAGATACTATGATCATCTCAAGTACAAGGATCACTTGTACTACTATCACTAGAGGAATTCCTATTGTCAGGCGAGTAAAACTCCATTAGGTATTCCTTAGCGAGCCACGTTCAGTGAACTTATTCTCCAATAAGCACCTACATACTTGTTTTAGTGTCTCCACACAAATGATTATGAGATCAATCATCCTCTTCCTAAGAGCAAGCAACGTATATACTAATCTATCCGGATTCACTAATCCTCTTTTTAGTAATCCAATGATTAGGAACGATTTTAGTTTGTGAGTTATCTTAAATTTAGATCTCATTAGTATGATCACCATCATGATTCTAAAAGTATTGCTCAAAACTATGAGTTTATCACATTTAATATGACAACACTATGTAGATAATGTAAAATACCTTTTAAGAAAATAAATTCTTTTATTAATAAATGAATAAGATTACAAAGTATATGCTACATCATATCAAATATGATTAGCTTGTGTGCATACTACTTTCACATTAAACTGTCTGATTCCACATATCTCCTTCCTTATGGTGGCAACCCTTGAAGCAATAAGGTATTACTCCAAGAATAGCCTTTGCATTTCATTCCATGATTGTATTGATCCTGAAAGTAGATAGTATAATCAGTCCTTCGCTAAATTCGCCAATGAAAATGGAAAATCCCTTAGCTTGATCTGCTCTTCTGTTATTCCTTATAGCTTCATTATGGAACACACCACATGGAACTCCTTTAGATGCTTGTATGGATCTTCACTTATAAGACCACGAAAAGTAGGCAAAATGTGAATTAGTCCTGATTTCAGTTCAAAAGTAACATCTAAAGTACGATATTCAATACACAATGATGGTTGATTAATATTAGGAGTAGCTAATTCTTTCAAAGTCATGTTATTATTAGCAGCAGCCATATCCTCCTTCTCTGAATCACTGTCTAAATTGTTTGAAGATCATTCAAGTGCGATGTTCAGGTCAGGTGATGAGACAAAAACTTCGTCTGAATCTGCAGGTTTCATAAACTAAAAAGAAAAAAATAATAAATAAAAACAAGTAATCACTCCCCGGCAAACGGCGCCAAAATTTGGGAGCTGTCGTTAACACTCCAAAATTAAATCCTTACTTCTACTTTACTAACACAAAAATCAATATAGTGACAAGTAAGGGTCGATCCCATAGAGAGTGAAATTGTCCTATACTTATCCTAATGTTTCTAACAATAAATAAAATGGGGGGTTTGAGTTTGATTAATTAACTAACGAAAACAGAAATTTAATATTTTGAATAACCAATGAATTAAAGTTTCAGTTCTTCAGTTCAGTATCACCTTTTTACAGTAATAGAATAATCAGGTTAATCAATATTTATCCTTCAATGAAATTAATAGCCCTAGATAACCGCAATCGCTAATTATTTAAAATCCCCCTTAAGTTTTAAATCTAATGTGAGAATCTCTCCCACTAGACCCTAACTATTATATAACCTAGAACTATCAGTCTAGATTTAATATAACAACAACATTCAGAATTAGGGAATTAGGTTATTTCAAGCAACAATCACACAATCAGGGATTATTTAACTTATCTTTTGATAATCTTAACAATACTTAAAAGCTTGATCACAATCATGTATTACTAATTACTACTTGCAATTAAGAACAATATCAATTACACGTAATATTATTCCTTAATCTAGCAGATGATACTAGTTAACCAATTCAATTATGCAGAAATCAAATTAATTAAGCCAAATAGCATTCAACAATTAAATCAGATTATCAAGAATGAATTTCATATAAGAAGGACTAAATAATGAATACTCAATTAAATCATTAATTGTAAATAAGGTTCAACATCACTTAGAACTGAAAAGAAAGAACTGAAGACGAGGCTTCGCTTTATAGTTATAATTTTCTTGCAGAACACTGTTCTTGTTTATCACTTCTCTTGTTTTGGCCATCACGGAATAGCTCTGCTAAATCCTTATTCTATGTTGCTAATTTGATGCCAGCTCATGCTTCTTATATCCAGCCTTAGCTTTGCATAACTTGGGCAGTACACTTATCAAATACATAATACATACGGTAATTAATATACCTAATACATATTATATTATATGTACTATATATAGTACATATAATATATTACACATTATGATTTTTATACCTTCAATGCATATCACGTAGCTTATTATGTATACTTTACATACATAATTTGCAGTAATTACACAAAATGCAACACACCAAAAATCTTTTCTATAAAATGGAAGCTATTTATTAAATAAAAATATTTTATTTAATAAATAAATTTATTATATTAAAATAATTCATTTGCCATAAACCATTTTAATATCCACACAGACACTTTTATCGCATTATAATTTGCTTCTAGAAATTATTTACATGATAAATTAAATAAAATAATAATTTTATTTCTTTCGCATAATAAATTGCTTATAACAATTTATTAAATATAATAAATATAAACTATTATTGTTGTCCGATTTCACAATCAACAATTTCATACAAGTATACACGATCAAATGAATTCAAATATATCCACTAATATATCAAAAACCTCAATACGTGTGGAACATGAATAATGTAATTACTTGTATGTATTGTCATATTGTGGGTCAACCGACTGCTCCCTCTCGATCATGCTCCCCTTCTCATCTCTACTCAAGTCCCTGCCCCTTCTTTTGAAAAAATTACATCTATAGATAATGCCCGCATTGACGCTGTAGGCCAAGAGCTATGGGAATGCTTTCATAGGCTAGGGGGGATAACTCTTAATTAAGTAACTAAGCCCCAAGGCTAGCGTCAGTTCGAGCCCAGCTCACAACAAGGCCTTTTGAAAGAACTTCCTACCGAGACTATAGTCATTTTAGCAACTCTTGTTATAACCAAGTATAGTCATTTTAGCAACTCTCGTTATAACGCGTTTTTTTTTTTTTTTTTTTTTTGACATACACACCCTCCTTGCTGCCACCAAGGATTGAACTCTCGACCTCATGGAACTCATGAGGCGAGTCATACCATTGGGCCAAAGGCCTTTGGAATTATAACGCGTTTTAGTGGACTTTGTTATATTACATACAAAGATGAACGTGTAAACAGACTCAAGTGACAGTTCATGTTCTCCATTTGAGCAAGGTAGTTTCTAGTTTTGGCCTATCCTTTTTACTAACCCCCAAAAAAAAAATATTCTATCTTTATTTTTAACAGTTAGTGATAAAAGTGAATATGATGTGTTCATGAGTATCAACTTTATCAAATACCCTGCAAAAAATACGCCAGCAAAAAACTTAAGCAAATTATCAAATAGTGACGCCATTGTAGATAAAAACATATATGAAACTTAATAATTTAAACATACTATTTTGAAAATTGTCTTTGAAATTCAAGCAGATTTCCACCCATATTTTGAAATTTGACTTTCCATATAGTTTTTATGTGATATTATGGGTTTATTTTGAAACTAATAGTCATAACTAAGTTCTGATTTAGTGAAGTCTTTTTTCTTTTCTTTCTTAAGGTATTTCATTTCTTTTTGTTAACAACATAAAATGATTTAGGTTCAGATGTTTTGTAGTTTGAGAATGAGTTCATTTTATAGAAATCTTCAAAATTATGCTGTATTATTTATGTTGTTTTCAGCGTTTTATTTTGACTGCTTTATTAGTTTGGAACTTTGATAAAGGAATTGTTAGCATTTTTGTGAAGTCATAACTAATAGTCATAACCAAGTTCTGATTTAGTGAAGTCTTTTTTCTTTTCTTTCTGAAGGCATTTCATTTCTTTTTGTTAACAACATAAAATGATTTAGGATCAGATGTTTTGTAGTTTGAGAATGAGTTCATTTTTATAGAAATCTTCAAAATTATGCTGTATTATTTATGCTGTTTTCAGTGTTTTATTTTGACTGCTTTATTAGTTTGGAACTTTGATAAAGGAATTGTTAGCATTTTTGTTGGTAAATTAAGTTTGATTGCTCAAAAAATCAATAACCTAATAGAGCAGATACAGTAGATTCCAATAAGCCAACACAACTTATAAAGCAAAATCTACTCAGATGATTACAACATAATTTCAGTTGAGAATGTTTACTTATTCTAGTTTCCACAAAATGTCCAACTGAACACATCAAGAACCAAGTTATGCATATTATAGAATATAATTGCACACGAAACCCACTAATATTTACCTCTAGATTTTCCAAAAATATTAGTTGCAGCTTGAGAAACTGGTTTGATAAAACTAAAAAAAGAAAAATAAACAATTCAGACTTAATTTGAATCCTCTAAAACAGCCCAACTAGTTTGGGATGAAAGACGTGGTCGAGTTGAGTTGACCCTCTAGAAGAATATTAACTAATTAATCAGAATCCTTACTAAAACATTTGGCTGCATCCACAGAAATACATCTCTACAAAGGTATCAACAGTTTTAATTACTAACATTTCAGTGTTTAGGATGGATCAAATAATTCACTTGTTCCGTCTCTCTTTTAATATCAAATTTAGAAATGCAAATAAATAAATAAAAAATACTCAATTAACGGGGATATTTCTTCAAACAGTATCCTGCCAATGGAAAATTTCAAGTAATTTTGATTCCACAAATTAGAGCTGACGGGTTAGTCCTTGGAGATACTGAAAAGCACTGCAACACTGAAAAACCTAAGGTATATAAAAAATGTTGTGCTAGTTCACCACTAAATCATTCGTCCACCATAAGCTGGGGGGAAAAACATACTGATATATTGCAAGACCAGTAGTAGAAAAGATTACATATTAACATCTATATTATAAAGCGGAGGTAAAAATTGACGTTTTTTTTGGCGTAAACAATTTTGTGAAGCATTTTTGTTTCCAAATTTACCATTTAAAAGATGAGAGCTGTTATCTTTAAAATTCAAAAACTTCCCTTTTCTCTCTCCCTACTCCTTTATCAATCCCTATTTTCTCTCTAACATTTTCTCATTTATTATTTAAATATTTTTTTAATTACACACAAACTGTGTACCATGAATACTAGTCTCCATAAAACGACTTGACACCCGAGTATTTTTTTTTCCACTGAATCTGTATCTAAACAAATTGGAAAGTTCAGGAATTTGACCTCATCAAGCAGCAACAATGAAGATTTTTTGTTACCTATTACGGTGACCATCTATTTTTTTCTGCTAGTTCTAATACTTCATGGTACAGATATTAAACACTTTGGTAAACAAAAAGTTCTAAACTGCATAACATTTGTGCATGTAAAATAAAAGTTAACTAAATTAACCAAGCAAGCTAAAGAAATTACTCACAATCCTTATATTAGGGAAATCAACACACATACAAGTGATAAAACAAAAACCTATTAGTCACAATCTTTGTATAAGGGAAATATTTCAACACAAATACAAGTAATAAAACAAAATCCCATTAATTAAAATTTATAAAATAAACAGAAATCAAAAGGAAACAAAACAAGAATCAAATGGTTAGATTTTTACCTTTTCTTCCAAATCTTTCACCAAACTCTCGAAATTCTTAAATTACCTACTCTAAATCCCAGCACTTAAAAGAGAATTTGGGAAAAGAGAAAAGAAGAGAAAGAGATTGGTGGTGGGTGTAGCTGCAATAAGAGGAGGAGGAGAAGAGGAAGAGGGCGGTGATGATGGAGGAGAGAGGCGGTGGTGTCAAAATAAAAAAAAAACAGAGAAGAAGGATAGAACTAAAATTTCTCTAAAAATTACTTGGAACTTGGAAGGGCCGTAGTTTTGCCAATCCATACTCTTGGCCCAAAAGATTTTTCATTTTGTTTTTTCAAGTAGCAAATTGGGAATATTAAATTTGAAACAAAACCAAATTTGGATTCTTTATGCTAAGTTACACAATACTCCTTTCGTCCCAAATTAATTGTTCAGTTTTGACTTTTTAAAATCAAATTGACCATTTTTAAAACTAATCTTTTTACTATTTTTGGTAAAATATAAGTGAAGAGATTATAACCAAAAGAAAGTATATACAATTTATTACTAACCCCAATTTTTATAATTTTAAAAAAATATTTATATATGCTTAATTATTAATTCTAAAAATAGTCGATTTGACTTAAAAAAATCAAAACTGAGCAATTAATTTGGGACGGAGGGAGTAACAGAAAAGAAGGAAAAGCAAATCGAAGAAAAAACATAAGAAAATTAAAATAGTTTGGATTTGAAAAGAAAACAAAAGAAAATTCGAACTTGGAAAATTAAAGGGAAAAAGAAAAAAAAATGCAATCCAAATATTTAT
The DNA here is from genome assembly GCA_034770075.1 of Aralia elata. Classification (NCBI taxonomy): domain Eukaryota; kingdom Viridiplantae; phylum Streptophyta; class Magnoliopsida; order Apiales; family Araliaceae; genus Aralia; species Aralia elata. The sequence continues at coordinate 567,908 of JAVJAP010000022.1, read as the reverse complement.
TTCAACTTCTTTAACCATCTAATACACTATGGCTCCGTTTAGATGACGGGAAAGGAAAGTAAGAAAAATAATTATTTATTTTTTCATACTATTGTAAATTATAATCTGTGCAAGTCACGGGTTAAATAAAGATACATGTAAATTTTATTAGAATATTAAAAACTAAAATATTATAAAATTATCAATTAAACTATCGTACTCATTTTATAATTTTATCAAAAATTAACCCTTACACCCGTGCAAGAAACATATTTAGTTGTCATAATTAAGTTATCTTACTCTTTTGTTATAGTGTATTTCTTTCTAATAAAATAAAAATATTTTTTCATGTACTTTTTCATTTTGAGGAACAATGAGTGAATAATTCATCTCAAATTATTTATCATTTGCATTTGTTATTATGAAAGTATAGAAGTACTCTTGTTATTCAATATTGAATTAGTTGTGAGTTTTTAAGATTTTTTTAATTCAAAAATTATGCAATTCATTGCTATTTATTAACAATAAAATTTGAATATGTAACCATCAATTATTTAAATATATGTACTTTAATACTCATCACGTCTTCACTTGATTTTGACACAATAAATAGCTAGCATATATACTAACCGTAACATGAATTTCCGTCTTCTAGACTTCTAATATTGTTTACCACAATATATAAAGAAAAGTAAGTAATGTTAAATGATAAAATACACTATATATAGGCATAGAGCTAAGAATAAAGGATAATTTATGGTAGATTGATTTAGTACCTGATACCATGGCCTGGTCCACAAGTTATATTTGTGATATACATCTTCTGAGTTTCACTTTCAATTGAAATACTGTAATATCCGAAAGATTTTATACTCAAGGTAATAGAAAATGTGAATGTTTCAATCAAGTTAAATTATAAGCTAGAAATGTGGGTTTTAATTTTTCATGCATTAATAAATATGTATTACATTTATATAAATGAAAAGTTAAGAAATAACTAATTTTGAAAGGAAATAAATTGGGCTACAAGTAACTAGTAAAACTAAATGAAAATAGAATGGACTAGAAAATGAGCAAGCCTTGGTCCATTAGTAAGAAGCCCTTTGGGCTACTAAAGTCACATAAACTAACCAAGCCCAATAAACAAGCTCAATGACCAAGCCCAATATCTAGTTCCTATATATTGTAAAAAAAAAAAGGGTGGATAAATCCGGCCATGTGAAGGAGGGAGCGAGTCAAAGTAACCATGTGAAACTCAATTAACACCTTTTGTGTTGGCAAATGAAGAAAGGAGAGATGTGGCCAATCTCTTGGCCATAGATTCTAAATAAAGCCTTAATCACCTAATTAACTACTAATCATGGAGATTACTTGCATATGGATAAGTTTTAGACTAATTAACCTAGGGGGTGTATTAGAAAGATAAAAAGTTGAGTAGTTTAATCATAAAACAAAGAAGTCATGGAGAGAGGAAAATGTAAAATCAAAATTTTTGCGTATAAATATTCAACCTTCGAGCTCATCCTACACTTTATCAAAAAGCTAGAAAAGAGATAGAGAGAGAGAGAGAAAGTTCAGCAACTTGAAGTAGATAAGAGAGAAAGGAGATCAAGCAACCTAAGCAACAAAAGAAACAAGAATCAAGAATAGAAAAGCCAAACTAGGAAGGTGTAAACCCTAAATCCATCCTTTCATTCAATTTTTTCTTGTAAAAGATCTAGAGTTATGTTAATAAATATGTATCACACTTGTTTACATTTAAATATGTTGGATCTTGGTAGTATATGACTTAGATCATGAAAAAACTTTGAAAGAAAACAAGAAAACCTAAAAAGGAACTTAAACTAGTTAGGTCAGAAAACCCTAAAATCTGACCTGAAATTGTAACATGCATTACTCTTAGCATACTACGAAATTTTATATGATTCTTGTTGTGGATGATAGATATGTAAGTTAGCTACAATTCGGAGGTGGTTTGAGACATAAATTCTATGTAGATTATTTTTAGTGAATTTTCTACCAAAACAGGGCAGACTATTAAACCTACTGACCTTATTTTTGTGCGGACTGTTTTGGACACTTAACTTGCTTGAAAAATTCCAAGCTTCTGGCATATGGTACCTAGAGGTATATGGAAGGTTCTGTCCAAAGATGAACAAAAGTGGACTTAAGATGAAGGAGCTATAACCAAAACAAAAACTAAAAATTTAAAAATTTTAAGTTTGGGGGGGGGGGGGGGTGTGTTCTTGTGTTTGTTTATTTGGTATTTGAATTTAATTAAATTTACATTTTAGTTAGTATATTTTTAAGATAGGTGAGCAATGGTTTGATTTGAATTTGATTATGGCCAAGGATAAGAAAAAATGTGATTAGTTTTTTTTTAACTCTTGTGAAGTTGAGAAGCATGCTTAGTTTATATTTTGACTTATAAGTTGGGTTTACACTATTTGTGATCTTTTTGAACTTCAAAGCACATATCTATCTGTTTAGCTAGATGTGTCTTAAAAAAAAATTTGGTTGAATATTTGTGAAAGATATCATTGAAACTTTAAAATCTTATTTGGGCATCAGTTGAAGTGAAATTTAGGCATTAACATAAATTTGGGGGAAATCTTGGATTATTAAAAATTTTGAAATTTTGAACTTTTTCGAGTGAAAGAATAAATCATGTGGTGGGTTGAGATGGAGTATAAAACGCACTCACCCATAAACATAGGCACGAGAAGGAGCGTAAAACGCACTCGTGCTAGAGAAAACGAGATGGAGCGCAAAACGCACTCGTTCAATAGGAAGTGAGATAGAGCGTAAAACACACTCACTAAAAAGGAAAGAAAAAATAAAAGAAAATTTGTGTTTTAAAATACTTGGGAATGGTTCGAACGTGCTAAATGAAATATCCTTTTGTTCCTCTAAATTTTATGTTTTGTCTTTATTAGCAGAGATTGATGTGATAAGAAGGTTTTTAGAGTTGATTTTGAAAATCTTTTATGAGTAGTTGTTTATATAATCTTATGTGAGTCATGACTAGTTTGAACATTTGGATGCATACGCCTTAAGGAGAAGAAGAATAAAGCTAAAATCGAGGGAGCTATCAAGACTGAGGGAGGCAATGGAAGTGGAAGTGGAAAAATGAAATGGAATAGTTCCGAAAATACTGGGAATAGGCAGGAAGACACAAAGAAGAAGATTGATCAATGTAGTAATTGCAAAAAAAAATCACTCGGGAGTATGTCTGAAAGGAAGGTCAGTATGTTTTAATTGCGGGCAGGAGGGACACATCTCTCCTAACTGCCCCAACCCAAAGAAGAATAACGGATGTTTCATTTTTGGATCGATATACCATATGGGAAGAAATTGCCCAAAGCGAAGAGTCGACGGGGGAAACATCCATACAGGGAATAACAGTGGAAAGCTAGCTATACCTAGTCCAATTCCACTAAATAGATCAACCGTGAGGACCTTCAATATGACGCTCCAAAATACAGTAGCAGCCAGAGATGTAATTCCAAGTACTATTCCGATCAATTATATAATGTATATATTTGATTCAGATACGACCTATTTTCTTTACACACTATTGTTAAAATATTTACGCTTACCTTTGGGAGCATTAGAGTCTCTTGTCTATATTAAAAGAAAGAGAATTTTCAGGAAAAGAAATAGGTTCGTTAATAAAGAGATTTTTGAAGGAGGAATATGAGTTCCGTAATAATCAGGGTAAGTTATATCGGTTAAATATAAAATGTTAATTTTAATTGTATCAAATCGGGATCCGCGTTTTGCGATGATTTCTAGAAGAGCATGCAGAAGCAAATGAAATCGCATAACAGATTGATCGATCACCTGTCACGAATAGAATACACATATAATAATAGTTATTATACGAATATATGCGCATAATTTTATACAATCCGAGATTTCAAAAAAAATAAAAATAAATAAATAAAATACGAATTTATTAAAAACAAAATTCTTATTATATATATTGACTGCATATATGATTATGTTCGGTACTATATGTAATAATTGGTGCAATGATATATATATATATATATATATATATATATATATATATATATTTATTTATTTATCGTATGTAATATTTGAGAGACAATTTATAAAAAGGAAAAGAAATGACTAAATTTGATTATACAAAAATAATTGTATACATTAAATTAGTAAATTAAAATAATTTATTATATTAAGTTTCTCATTTTTACTGTAACGCCCCCAAAATCGGGACTAACTTAATCTAACATCAGGACTAATCTTAATCCCGACCTTGTGCGTTAATACTATCTGGTTCTAGCTTTAAAACATTATTCAATGTTAAAATAGCTAAAAATGCGGAATAATTTAAAAATTTTCTATCTTTCATCTATTTGTCCCCTGAATCGCAATCGAAATGATTCTTCTTATCTTGAAATCATAATATTCTATATGTTCTTTTATCAAAGTAAATATGAGTATATAAAACTCATTTCTCAACACATATCTTTACAAATAACCCCTTGTATATTGAATCATTAAATCTTTACATCATGTCAATTATACATCTCAAGAATCAACATAGTGATCCAATACCATTTTCTAAATAAGGAAAATGTAAATTCTTTCCACAACTTCTAATCCATATCTTTAACCTGCAAAATTTTTGCAATTTGCAAGTCTGAGCTGACATTTCAGCAAATCTAACAGTTTTCATGCTCACATAGCTTGCCCATAGTCTCATGCTCATCTAATACATCATATATCTTCTACTATGCATATTATTCATGCATCGTAATTCTAAGCAGTATGATTTCACGTGCTTAACATATCACATATAGATTGAGTTCCACACTCAATCATCTTAGTCATAATTTAACTTTCACAATCCATATAACATAATATATAATTCACATATTTCGGAACATCTTATACACAATATGATGAAGAATTTCATAGAATTAATATCAACTCATATAACACATAAGAATTGAAAGACTTGCCTCATGAGTTGATTACTATTATAGCTTATCTGCACTTCACGAGTCCTACACAACACACGATCACACGTATATACACGTCAATCATACATATACCTCAATTACACGTACGTAATGAAATTACATTAACTTTATCTTGTTTTGGAAATCTTTAACTTTTCTCATTCAATTTTTGCCCGATATGGTCATTCTACACTTAGACATTTAAACATCATTCTTGACATGTATTCCTGCTTATAAAACTCTATTACACATGCTTTTAGGTTTGGTTTAACAAACAAAACTTCTTGACAATTCTGAGGTACGGCGCAGCTGCACTGCGCCCAAGCTCTACTTTCATTTTTTACAGCAGCGCAACCGCACTGTTTTTGATTGGGGAAGTGGCGCGTCGGGATAGGCCAAAAAATGACGCTCTACTTTCTACAGAACTTTGTAATTCAAAACCCAAATCATTTACAATTCTTCCATGCTGCTATAATATGGTTTTAGAATGCAAGAGACGTACTCCTATAACAATTCCAATCCAATTCACATAATCATAACCATTTCCAAGCATTGAATTCAATAATTTTAAGTTTTTGAAAACTTTTCATTGTAAATCCAAAAACTTAATTCATCATTATACTCCACAATTTCAATCCAATTAGAGTTATATACTCTTAACAATCACATATAGAATCATATAATTGAATTAACATATTCAATTACCTCTAATTTCTTACTTTTCAGATTATCAGTGAATACAAATTTTCAATTTGAGGCCTTGAACGAGGATCTGAGATTGGAGATTTGAGTTGGATATTTATAGGATTTAATTACCTTACTATGCACGAATTTGGCTTGAGCTTCACTCCAAATTCTTGCCGTACATTGTAAATTTTCTTGCTTCTCAATGTTACTTTCCTATTTGGCTTTATCTGATAATACTTGGAAGTTACCCAACCGGGTACACACACACACACACACACACACACACACACACACATATATATATATATATATATATATATATATTGTATTATATATTGCATAAATCATATAAAATATATTACCTATTTATAATATAACTCATATTTCCTTCCATAAAATAAATACTATACATTAAATAAAAATAATTAATTTATTTAATGCATTCACTTTACCAAATTAAAATAATTTAATTTCATAAATTATTTTAATCCACTTAATTAGATGTGCACACTAAATCTAATATACACAAATTAATTACTTCACTTCTTCGTCCGAGAAATGGAAATTATATATTAATATATTAAATATACAATTTCTCGTTCTATATTCAAATAATTCAAATTCATAAATTATTTAAATACTCTTCATTAATGAATACAATATAATTAACATACACAAATAATTCCTTATCTTCCTTTCGTCTTACCAATTGTTTCTAAGAATTTACCTCCATGTGATAAATATATAATTACAAATATAATTATCACATCACAACGTTATCACATCATCACATAATCACATTACACCACACGTATTTACGTATCATATATCATCAAATAAGAATTTTATTTATTTAATTCTTATCTTAATATTTTTCGAAAACTTGGATCGTCACATTTTTCCCTCCTTATAAGGATTCTGTCCCCGGAATCACTTTGACAAAATTATATCACAACCTTGATAACTTTTTAATACTACCTTCACCAAAGGTATAATATTACATATTTACATATTTAGCGAGTGTTGATTTACCACTGCTTTTCCCACTAGTCCCTTTCCTTGGACAATTCTTCGCTTGGTGATCCATCGATCCACAAGTATAACACCCATTTTGCTTTGGATTGAGGCAATCAAGAGAAATATGCTCCTCTTGCCCACAATTAAAACACATTCTCTTAGCTTTCCTACATATTCCCGTATGGTTTTTCTCGTAGTTCTCTCAATCCCTAGTTGTTTTCGTTAAGTCACCTTGCTTCTCTTCAGACTGGTCATTTCTTTTCCGTTTCTAGCTTCCTTTAGCTTTACCTTCGTTCTCTTTTTCCTTAATATGTCCACCCTAATTATATTGGCTTAATGTCTTATATCCTTCCTCCGCGATTATAGCTAGGAGGGAAATAGTTTTCGAAAAAGATTTTCTTAAAACTTTCCCACCCAATCACTCCATCACCGGCTCTATTTTTGTTCATTTCCCACCAAAAGTGAAAGTAGTATGCACACAAGCCAATCATATTTGATATGATGTAGCATATACTTTGTAATCTTATTCATTTATTAATAAAAGAATTGATTTTCTTAAAATGCAGTTTACATTATCTACATAGTGCTGTCATATTAAATGTGATAAACCCATAGTTTTGAGCAATGCTTTTAGAATTATAATGGTGATCATGCTAATGAGATCGAAATTCAAGATAACTCACAAACTAAAATCGTTCCTAATCATTGGATTACTAAAAAGGGGATTAGTGAATCCGAATAGATTAGTACATGCGTTGCTTGCTCTTAGGAAGAGGATGATTGATCTCATAATCATTTGTGTAGAGACACTAAAGCAAGTATGTAGGTGCTTATTGGAGAATAAGTTCACTGAACGTGGCTCGCTAAGGAATACCTAGTGGAGTTTTACTCGTCTGTCAATAGAAATTCCTCTAGTGATAGTAGTACAAGTGATCCTTGGACTTGAGATCATCATAGTATCTTGTGTATGATGAGCTATAGTTTGACATGTCCCTTAAAACCTTTAGGATATATCAAAGGGTATGATTGGGTATAATAAGTTATACATGGAGATAGGTGAATGATCAACAAAAAATCTACCACGTCTAATAAAAGATGTGAATGTCTTATGTGATTCGATAAATGACAACTCAATAGTCCTTGGCTAAGGCAGAATGAAATTAGAAAGGAGTTTCTAATTTGCATTATTTAGAGTTGCGCATTTGGGAATCGAAATACATATAATTAAATAAAATAAGACTTGACAGTAAATCCATGTCTTATATTTAATTGGGACATTGTATGGTAGAAGAATTGAATTGTACGGTAACTATGCACTGAAATGTTATTTTGTGATTAATGTTAAAATCTATATTATCTGGAAAGTCGTTGATCGCTAAGGGGGCTTACCCTTGTTGTAGAATAAATGTTATTTATTTAAATGAATTAAATAGTTTAATTTATTTATTTAAATAAGATTAGAATTGTTCTAATTGATTTATTCACAACCGGTTTAATATGGAGAACCTAAAGAGTCACACCGCAAAAGAAAAATATTTATTTAAGAAGTAAATGACATAATTATAATAATAAGTTAAGTGTATTTAATTTAGTCTATGGAGATACAATAAATTAAATAGCTTAATATTTATTATTTAATATTTTAGAAATATTAAATATAAATTAATAAGAGGAGTCTTATTATTATTATTATTACTATTACTATTATTTAATTCGTAATAGGGATTGAAAATTAAATAATAAAAGTACTCTCTCCTTAATTCTTAATTGGATTAGGAGGATAATTAATTAAAGGAGTTTAATTAGAATAGAAACTCTAATCCTAAATAGTTTAGGGGAGGGTTTTCCTACATCTATAAATAAGAGAAGTCTTATCATAGATTAGGGTTACACACTATTGCATGAGATTGTGGAGAGTACTTGCAATTTCTATAGAGATATAAACTAGGGTTTACCAACACCCATCTTCTTGAACAACTATTCTTCCTTGGTGGATCACCTCTAGAGGCCAAACACTTGGCTGGCTAACGTTGATCAAGCGAAGGAATTTAGTCGGTGGAATTCAATGAGAACACGAAGGAATTGAAAGTAATATGCACACAAGCCAATCATATTTGATATGATGTAGCATATATGTAACACCCCCTTCCCGAAATAGGAAAGGGAGGTCACGCACGAACAAACTCTAAGCAGAATATCAAACTAAAAGGAACATCTCTTCACACTTGCCCTTGAACCCCTTGAATACCTGCCGAAAAAAAACACAGCATGAGCCAATTGCCCAGTACGAATATAAAGTACAGAAATGAGAATCGAAATGAATGACAAAATCAAGCTGAACTAAACTCAATAACATAGTTGAACTGAATAACGAAATCAAACTCAACTAAACTCAATAACATAGCTGAACTGAACTGAACTTAATAACATAGTCGAACTGAACTGAACTGAACTTAAATAGCTGAACTGAACTGAACTTAATAACATAGTCGAACTGAACTTAATAACATAGTCGAACTGAACTTAATAACATAGTCGAACTGAACTTAATAACATAATCGAACTGAACTAAACTGAACTTAAATAGCTGAACTGAACTGAACTCAATAACATAGCTGAATTGAACTGAACTGAATAACAAATATCACAATAACATAACTGAACTGAACTGAACTAAATAACATAGCTGAACTGAACTGAACTGAGTAACATAGCTGAACTGAACTGAACTGAATAACAAATATCACAATAACATAACTGAACTGAACTGAATAACATAGCTGAACTGAACTAAATAACATAATAGGCTGAATCGAATGGCTGAGGTTATTTCATACCGAGCTCAGAAATATAGCTTGCCACATAGACAAGTCAAATAATGCCACATAGACAAATCACACATTGGACTGCAGATCCAAATGCATACAAAATCGGAAAGTGTGTTTGGCACAACATCAGCAATCCGCAAAACAGAACAGAAAACTAGGGTCGACCCATACGCCTCTCACAACAAATCACCAAATGGCCAACTCCCATCGGAGCACAAAACAGAGACGCCGTGGACTAATCACACTGCCACGGAAGTGTCATGTCTCTTGTGCCAAGACGACATACTTGTGGTACCCCCACAGGTGGTTAGCTCAAGGTACACCCTACAATATCATCTAATAAAAATATCATGTCACAATATAAGCGACATAATACCAACAAAAGGGTTCTATACGCACATGCTAAATCGAAACGAATTGACACAAAATCTCCCAAAATATATTAGCATGTACGTTTCTACAAAAATAAATACTAGACATGATATTCCAACTCAAAGAATTACAAATACGAGTCATATGTATCAACTCAAAAAAAAAAAAAGAATTATATGAATTTCACAAGAAACAATCATGTGAAATAATAACGAAATTCAAAACGCAGAACAAAACGAATTAATTAAATTTCACAAGAGTATTGCTGAAGGAGTACGGAATCCGTACCTGGAGTACGTAATGCAATACCCACAAGTACAGATGCAATTAGTTAGGCTCGCTCAAAGTAATCTATTCACAAAAATAATACATTTTATTAAATACTACAATATTAGTATTAATAGTTTGTATGCATATATTGAACCCTCCATAATATTAAAGAGATATATAATATCTAGCCAAAATAATACCAAAATATTAACTAACAAACTAACTACAATATACTAATTAAAGTTATAAACTAATAATACAGAAAATTAAATTGAATAAATACAAAAGAAAAAAAAAACGTACCCGAAATTATGAGGTTCGCAGTCTGCCTACGTCCTCGATACTGAAAATTTTTAACTAAGGAGGTACTTACTAAAAAGTCCCTTTTACAAAAAGTCTTTTTTTAAAATAAGAAAATTCTTATTGTTTAATAAATAAAATAACATATTAGTATTATATATATAGGCTACTAAAGGAGAGAGAGATAGTAAAACGGACGATGTGGGATAAGGAAAGGAACATGTATTACATTACTTCCCCCTTAAAAAGGATCCCGTCCCCATAATCAAAAGAAAAGAAACGGGTCTAATTATCAAAAAGATGTGGATACTCTGCTCGGATAGACTCCTTCATCTCCCAAGTTGCTTCTCGTTCCGAATGATTTATTGATGAAATAAAATAACAGATGAAAACAAAATTGATTAACGACAAATTCAAATACAAATTGATATGACAACTAAATAGAGTATGAAACAGAATAAAAACCTAACCCAAAAGTCTACCCATAACTCACAGGGCAAACCTAAATAAGTTTTCTACAAGAAAGAAACCTAAGCTCTGATACCAACTCTGTAACACCCCCTTCCCGAAATAGGAAAGGGAGGTCACGCACGAACAAACTCTAAGCAGAATATCAAACTAAAAGGAACATCTCTTCACACTTGCCCTTGAACCCCTTGAATACCTGCCGAAAAAAAAACACAGCATGAGCCAATTGCCCAGTACGAATATAAAGTACAGAAATGAGAATCGAAATGAATGACAAAATCAAGCTGAACTAAACTCAATAACATAGCTGAACTGAATAACGAAATCAAACTCAACTAAACTCAATAACATAGCTGAACTGAACTGAACTTAATAACATAGTCGAACTGAACTGAACTGAACTTAAATAGCTGAACTGAACTGAACTTAATAACATAGTCGAACTGAACTTAATAACATAGTCGAACTGAACTTAATAACATAGTCGAACTGAACTTAATAACATAGTCGAACTGAACTTAATAACATAGTCGAACCGAACTTAATAACATAGTCGAACTGAACTGAACTGAACTTAAATAGCTGAACTGAACTGAACTCAATAACATAGCTGAATTGAACTGAACTGAGTAACAAATATCACAATAACATAACTGAACTGAACTGAACTAAATAACATAGCTGAACTGAACTGAACTGAATAACATAGCTGAACTGAACTGAATAACATAATAGGCTGAATCGAATGGCTGAGGTTATTTCATACCGAGCTCAGAAATATAGCTTGCCACATAGACAAGTCAAATAATGCCACATAGACAAATCACACATTGGACTGCAGATCCAAATGCATACAAAATCGGAAAGTGTGTTTGGCACAACATCAGCAATCCGCAAAACAGAACAGAAAACTAGGGTCGACCCATACGCCTCTCACAACAAATCACCAAATGGCCAACTCTCATCGGAGCACAAAACAGAGACGACGTGGACTAATCACACTGCCACGGAAGTGTCATGTCTCTTGTGCCAAGACGACATACTTGTGGTACCCCCACAGGTGGTTAGCTCAAGGTACACCCTACAATATCATCTAATAAAAATATCATGTCACAATATAAGCGACATAATACCAACAAAAGGGTTCTATACGCACATGCTAAATCGAAACGAATTGACACAAAATCTCCCAAAATATATTAGCATGTACGTTTCTACAAAAATAAATACTAGACATGATATTCCAACTCAAAGAATACAAATACGAGTCATATGTATCAACTCAAAAATAAAAGAATTATATGAATTTCACAAGAAACAATCATGTGAAATAATAACGAAATTCAAAACGCAGAACAAAACGAATTAATTAAATTTCACAAGAGTATTGCTGAAGGAGTACGGAATCCGTACCTGGAGTACGTAATGCAATACCCACAAGTACAGATGCAATTAGTTAGGCTCGCTCAAAGTAATCTATTCACAAAAATAATACATTTTATTAAATACTACAATATTAGTATTAATAGTTTGTATGCATATATTGAACCCTCCATAATATTAAAGAGATATATAATATCTAGCCAAAATAATACCAAAATATTAACTAACAAACTAACTACAATATACTAATTAAAGTTATAAACTAATAATACAGAAAATTAAATTGAATAAATACAAAAGAAAAAAAAAACGTACCCGAAATTATGAGGTTCGCAGTCTGCCTACGTCCTCGATACTGAAAATTTTTAACTAAGGAGGTACTTACTAAAAAGTCCCTTTTACAAAAAGTCTTTTTTTAAAATAAGAAAATTCTTATTGTTTAATAAATAAAATAACATATTAGTATTATATATATAGGCTACTAAAGGAGAGAGAGATAGTAAAACGGACGATGTGGGATAAGGAAAGGAACATGTATTACATTACTTCCCCCTTAAAAAGGATCCCGTCCCCATAATCAAAAGAAAAGAAACGGGTCTAATTATCAAAAAGATGTGGATACTCTGCTCGGATAGACTCCTTCATCTCCCAAGTTGCTTCTCGTTCCGAATGATTTATTGATGAAATAAAATAACAGATGAAAACAAAATTGATTAACGACAAATTCAAATACAAATTGATATGACAACTAAATAGAGTATGAAACAGAATAAAAACCTAACCCAAAAGTCTACCCATAACTCACAGGGCAAACCTAAATAAGTTTTCTACAAGAAAGAAACCTAAGCTCTGATACCAACTCTGTAACACCCCCTTCCCGAAATAGGAAAGGGAAGTCACGCAGGAACAAACTCTAAGCAGAATATCAAACTAAAAGGAACATCTCTTCACACTTGCCCTTGAACCCCTTGAATACCTGCCGAAAAAAAAACAGCATGAGCCAATTGCCCAGTACGAATATAAAGTACAGAAATGAGAATCGAAATGAATGACAAAATCAAGCTGAACTAAACTCAATAACATAGCTGAACTGAATAACGAAATCAAACTCAACTAAACTCAATAACATAGCTGAACTGAACTGAACTTAATAACATAGTCGAACTGAACTGAACTGAACTTAAATAGCTGAACTGAACTGAACTTAATAACATAGTCGAACTGAACTTAATAACATAGTCGAACTGAACTTAATAACATAGTCGAACTGAACTTAATAACATAGTCGAACCGAACTTAATAACATAGTCGAACTGAACTGAACTGAACTTAAATAGCTGAACTGAACTGAACTCAATAACATAGCTGAATTGAACTGAACTGAATAACAAATATCACAATAACATAACTGAACTGAACTGAACTAAATAACATAGCTGAACTGAACTGAACTGAATAACATAGCTGAACTGAACTGAATAACATAATAGGCTGAATCGAATGGCTGAGGTTATTTCATACCGAGCTCAGAAATATAGCTTGCCACATAGACAAGTCAAATAATGCCACATAGACAAATCACACATTGGACTGCAGATCCAAATGCATACAAAATTGGAAAGTGTGTTTGGCACAACATCAGCAATCCGCAAAACAGAACAGAAAACTAGGGTCGACCCATACGCCTCTCACAACAAATCACCAAATGGCCAACTCTCATCGGAGCACAAAACAGAGACGACGTGGACTAATCACACTGCCACGGAAGTGTCATGTCTCTTGTGCCAAGACGACATACTTGTGGTACCCCCACAGGTGGTTAGCTCAAGGTACACCCTACAATATCATCTAATAAAAATATCATGTCACAATATAAGCGACATAATACCAACAAAAGGGTTCTATACGCACATGCTAAATCGAAACGAATTGACACAAAATCTCCCAAAATATATTAGCATGTACGTTTCTACAAAAATAAATACTAGACATGATATTCCAACTCAAAGAATACAAATACGAGTCATATGTATCAACTCAAAAATAAAAGAATTATATGAATTTCACAAGAAACAATCATGTGAAATAATAACGAAATTCAAAACGCAGAACAAAACGAATTAATTAAATTTCACAAGAGTATTGCTGAAGGAGTACGGAATCCGTACCTGGAGTACGTAATGCAATACCCACAAGTACAGATGCAATTAGTTAGGCTCGCTCAAAGTAATCTATTCACAAAAATAATACATTTTATTAAATACTACAATATTAGTATTAATAGTTTGTATGCATATATTGAACCCTCCATAATATTAAAGAGATATATAATATCTAGCCAAAATAATACCAAAATATTAACTAACAAAACTAACTACAATATACTAATTAAAGTTATAAACTAATAATACAGAAAATTAAATTGAATAAATACAAAAGAAAAAAAAAACGTACCCGAAATTATGAGGTTCGCAGTCTGCCTACGTCCTCGATACTGAAAATTTTTAACTAAGGAGGTACTTACTAAAAAGTCCCTTTTACAAAAAGTCTTTTTTTAAAATAAGAAAATTCTTATTGTTTAATAAATAAAATAACATATTAGTATTATATATATAGGCTACTAAAGGAGAGAGAGATAGTAAAACGGACGATGTGGGATAAGGAAAGGAACATGTATTACATTACTTCCCCCTTAAAAAGGATCCCGTCCCCATAATCAAAAGAAAAGAAACGGGTCTAATTATCAAAAAGATGTGGATACTCTGCTCGGATAGACTCCTTCATCTCCCAAGTTGCTTCTCGTTCCGAATGATTTATTGATGAAATAAAATAACAGATGAAAACAAAATTGATTAACGACAAATTCAAATACAAATTGATATGACAACTAAATAGAGTATGAAACAGAATAAAAACCTAACCCAAAAGTCTACCCATAACTCACAGGGCAAACCTAAATAAGTTTTCTACAAGAAAGAAACCTAAGCTCTGATACCAACTCTGTAACACCCCCTTCCCGAAATAGGAAAGGGAGGTCACGCACGAACAAACTCTAAGCAGAATATCAAACTAAAAGGAACATCTCTTCACACTTGCCCTTGAACCCCTTGAATACCTGCCGAAAAAAAAACACAGCATGAGCCAATTGCCCAGTACGAATATAAAGTACAGAAATGAGAATCGAAATGAATGACAAAATCAAGCTGAACTAAACTCAATAACATAGCTGAACTGAATAACGAAATCAAACTCAACTAAACTCAATAACATAGCTGAACTGAACTGAACTTAATAACATAGTCGAACTGAACTGAACTGAACTTAAATAGCTGAACTGAACTGAACTTAATAACATAGTCGAACTGAACTTAATAACATAGTCGAACTGAACTTAATAACATAGTCGAACTGAACTTAATAACATAGTCGAACTGAACTTAATAACATAGTCGAACCGAACTTAATAACATAGTCGAACTGAACTGAACTGAACTGAACTTAAATAGCTGAACTGAACTGAACTCAATAACATAGCTGAATTGAACTGAACTGAATAACAAATATCACAATAACATAACTGAACTGAACTGAACTAAATAACATAGCTGAACTGAACTGAACTGAATAACATAGCTGAACTGAACTGAACTGAATAACAAATATCACAATAACATAACTAAACTGAACTGAATAACATAGCTGAACTGAACTAAATAACATAATAGGCTGAATCGAATGGCTGAGGTTATTTCATACCGAGCTCAGAAATATAGCTTGCCACATAGACAAGTCAAATAATGCCACATAGACAAATCACACATTGGACTGCAGATCCAAATGCATGCAAAATCGGAAAGTGTGTTTGGCATAACATTAGCAATCCGCAAAACAGAACAGAAAACTAGGGTCGACCCATACGCCTCTCACAACAAATCACCAAATGGCCAACTCCCATCGGAGCACAAAACAGAGACGCCGTGGACTAATCACACTGCCACGGAAGTGTCATGTCTCTTGTGCCAAGACGACATGCTTGTGGTACCCCCACAGGTGGTTAGCTCAAGGTACACCCTACAATATCATCTAATAAAAATATCATGTCACAATATAAGCGACATAATACCAACAAAAGGGTTCTAATACGCACATGATAAATCGAAACGAATTGACACAAAATCTCCCAAAATATATTAGCATGTACGTTTCTACAAAAATAAATACTAGACATGATATTCCAACTCAAAGAATACAAATACGAGTCATATGTATCAACTCAAAAAAAAAGAATTATATGAATTTCACAAGAAACAATCATGTGAAATAATAACGAAATTCAAAACGCAGAACAAAACGAATTAATTAAATTTCACAAGAGTATTGCTGAAGGAGTACGGAATCCGTACCTGGAGTACGTAATGCAATACCCACAAGTACAGATGCAATTAGTTAGGCTCGCTCAAAGTAATCTATTCACAAAAATAATACATTTTATTAAATACTACAATATTAGTATTAATAGTTTGTATGCATATATTGAACCCTCCATAATATTAAAGAGATATATAATATCTAGCCAAAATAATACCAAAATATTAACTAACAAACTAACTACAATATACTAATTAAAGTTATAAACTAATAATACAGAAAATTAAATTGAATAAATACAAAAGAAAAAAAAAACGTACCCGAAATTATGAGGTTCGCAGTCTGCCTACGTCCTCGATACTGAAAATTTTTAACTAAGGAGGTACTTACTAAAAAGTCCCTCTTACAAAAAGTCTTTTCTTAAAATAAGAAAATCGTTATTGTTTAATAAATAAAATAACATATTAGTATTATATATAGGCTACTAAAGGAGAGAGAGATAGTAAAACGGACGATGTGGGATAAGGAAAGGAACAGGTATTACATTACTTCCCCCTTAAAAAGGATTTCGTCCCCAGAATCAAAAGAAAAGAAACGGGTCTAATTATCAAAAAGATGCGGATACTCTGCTCGGATAGACTCCTTCATCTCCCAAATTGCTTCTCGTTCCGAATGATTTATTGATGAAATAAAATAACAGATGAAAACGAAATTGATTAACGACAAATTCAAATACAAATTGATATGACAACTAAATAGAGTATCAAACATAATAAAAACCTAACCCAAAAGTCTACCCATAACTCACAGGTCAAACCTAAATAAGTTTTCTATAAGAAAGAAACCTAAGCTCTGATACCAACTCTGTAACACCCCCTTCCCGAAATAGGAAAGGGAGGTCACGCACGAACAAACTCTAAGCAGAATATCAAACTAAAAGGAACATCTCTTCACACTTGCCCTTGAACCCCTTGAATACCTGCCGGAAAAAAAACACAGCATGAGCCAATTGCCCAGTACGAATATAAAGTACAGAAATGAGAATCGAAATGAATGACAAAATCAAGCTGAACTAAACTCAATAACATAGCTGAACTGAATAACGAAATCAAGCTCAACTAAACTCAATAACATAGCTGAACTGAACTGAACTTAATAACATAGTCGAACTGAACTGAACTGAACTTAAATAGCTGAACTGAACTGAACTTAATAACATAGTCGTACTGAACTTAATAACATAGTCGAACTGAACTTAATAACATAGTCGAACTGAACTTAATAACATAGTCGAACTGAACTTAATAACATAGTCGAACCGAACTTAATAACATAGTCGAACTGAACTGAACTGAACTTAAATAGCTGAACTGAACTGAACTCAATAACATAGCTGATTTGAACTGAACTGAATAACAAATATCACAATAACATAACTGAACTGAACTGAACTAAATAACATAGCTGAACTGAACTGAACTGAATAACATAGCTGAACTGAACTGAACTGAATAACAAATATCACAATAACATAACTAAACTGAACTGAATAACATAGCTGAACTGAACTGAATAACATAATAGGCTGAATTGAATGGCTGAGGTTATTTCATACCGAGCTCAGAAATATAGCTTGCCACATAGACAAGTCAAATAATGCCACATAGACAAATCACACATTGGACTGCAGATCCAAATGCATGCAAAATCGGAAAGTGTGTTTGGCACAACATTAGCAATCCGCAAAACAGTACAGAAAACTAGGGTCGACCCATACGCCTCTCACAAACAAATCACCAAATGGCCAACTCCCATCGGAGCACAAAACAGAGACGCCGTGGACTAATCACACTGCCACGGAAGTGTCATGTCTCTTGTGCCAAGACGACATGCTTGTGGTACCCCCACAGGTGGTTAGCTCAAGGTACACCCTACAATATCATCTAATAAAAATATCATGTCACAATATAAGCGACATAATACCAACAAAATGGTTCTAATACGCACATGCTAAATCGAAACGAATTGACACAAAATCTCCCAAAATATATTAGCATGTACGTTTCTACAAAAATAAATACTAGACATGATATTCCAACTCAAAGAATACAAATGCGAGTCATATGTATCAACTCAAAAAAAAAAAGAATTATATGAATTTCACAAGAAATAATCATGTGAAATAATAACGAAATTCAAAACGCAGAACAAAACGAATTAATTAAATTTCGCAAGAGTATTGCTGAAGGAGTACGGAATCTGTACCTGGAGTACGTAATGCAATACCCACAAGTACAGATGCAATTAGTTAGGCTCGCTCAAAGTAATCTATTCACAAAAATAATACATTTTATTATATACTACAATATTAGTATTAATAGTTTGTGTGCATATATTGAACCCTCCATAATATTAAAGAGATATATAATATCTAGCCAAAATAATACCAAAATATTAACTAACAAACTAACTACAATATACTAATTAAAGTTATAAACTAATAATACAGAAAATTAAATTGAATAAATACAAAAGAAAAAAAAAACGTACCCAAAATTATGAGGTTCGCAGTCTGCCTACGTCCTCGATACTGAAAATTTTTAACTAAGGAGGTACTTACTAAAAAGTCCCTCTTACAAAAAGTCTTTTCTTAAAATAAGAAAATCGTTATTATTTAATAAATAAAATAACATATTAGTATTATATATATAGGCTACTAAAGGAGAGAGAGATAGTAAAACGGACGATGTGGGATAAGGAAAGGAACAGGTATTACATTACTTCCCCCTTAAAAAGGATTTCGTCCCCAGAATCAAAAGAAAAGAAACGGGTCTAATTATCAAAAAGATGCGGATACTCTGCTCGGATAGACTCCTTCATCTCCCAAGTTGCTTCTCGTTCCGAATGATTTATTGATGAAATAAAATAACAGATGAAAACGAAATTGATTAACGACAAATTCAAATACAAATTGATATGACAACTAAATAGAGTATCAAACATAATAAAAACCTAACCCAAAAGTCTACCCATAACTCACAGGTCAAACCTAAATAAGTTTTCTATAAGAAAGAAACTTAAGCTCTGATACCAACTCTGTAACACCCCCTTCCCGAAATAGGAAAGGGAGGTCACGCACGAACAAACTCTAAGCAGAATATCAAACTAAAAGGAACATCTCTTCACACTTGCCCTTGAACCCTTTGAATACCTGCCGGAAAAAAAACACAGCATGAGCCAATTGCCCAGTACGAATATAAAGTACAGAAATGAGAATCGAAATGAATGACAAAATCAAGCTGAACTAAACTCAATAACATAGCTGAACTGAATAACGAAATTAAACTCAACTAAACTCAATAACATAGCTGAACTGAACTGAACTTAATAACATAGTCGAACTGAACTTAATAACATAGTCGAACTGAACTGAACTGAACTTAAATAGCTGAACTGAACTGAACTCAATAACATAGCTGAATTGAACTGAACTGAATAACAAATATCACAATAACATAACTGAACTGAACTGAACTAAATAACATAGCTGAACTGAACTGAACTGAATAACATAGCTGAACTGAATAACAAATATCACAATAACATAACTAAACTGAACTGAATAACATAACTGAACTGAACTGAATAACATAATAGGCTGAATCGAATGGCTGAGGTTATTTCATACCGAGCTCAGAAATATAGCTTGCCACATAGACAAGTCAAATAATGCCACATAGACAAATCACACATTGGACTGCAGATCCAAATGCATGCAAAATCGGAAAGTGTGTTTGGCACAACATTAGCAATCCGCAAAACAGTACAGAAAACTAGGGTCGACCCATACGCCTCTCACAAACAAATCACCAAATGGCCAACTCCCATCGGAGCACAAAACAGAGACGCCGTGGACTAATCACACTGCCACGGAAGTGTCATGTCTCTTGTGCCAAGACGACATGCTTGTGGTACCCCCACAGGTGGTTAGCTCAAGGTACGCCCTACAATATCATTTAATAAAAATATCATGTCACAATATAAGCGACATAATACCAACAAAAGGGTTCTAATACGCACATGCTAAATCGAAACGAATTGACACAAAATCTCCCAAAATATATTAGCATGTACGTTTCTACAAAAATAAATACTAGACATGATATTCCAACTCAAAGAATACAAATACGAGTCATATGTATCAACTCAAAAATAAAAGAATTATATAAATTTCACAAGAAACAATCATGTGAAATAATAACGAAATTCAAAACGCAGAACAAAACGAATTAATTAAATTTCACAAGAGTATTGCTGAAGGAGTACGGAATCCGTACCTGGAGTACGTAATGCAATACCCACAAGTACAGATGCAATTAGTTAGGCTCGCTCAAAGTAATCTATTCACAAAAATAATATATTTTATTAAATACTACAATATTAGTATTAATAGTTTGTATGCATATATTGAACCCTCCATAATATTAAAGAGATACATAATATCTAGCCAAAATAATACCAAAATATTAACTAACAAACTAACTACAATATATTAATTAAAGTTATAAACTAATAATACAGAAAATTAAATTGAATAAATACAAAAGAAAAAAAAACGTACCCAAAATTATGAGGTTCGCAGTCTGCCTACGTCCTCGATACTGAAAATTTTTAACTAAGGAGGTACTTACTAAAAAATCCTTTTTACAAAAAGTCTTTTTTCTTAAAATAAGAAAATCGTTATTGTTTAATAAATAAAATAACATATTAGTATTATATATTTAGGCTACTAAAGGAGAGAGAGATAGTAAAACGGACGATGTGGGATAAGGAAAGGAACAGGTATTACAATATACTTTGTAATCTTATTCATTTATTAATAAAAGAATTGATTTTCTTAAAAGGCATTTTATATTATCTACATGATGCTGTTAGATTAAATGTGATAAACCCATAGTTTTGAGCAATGCTTTCAGAATTATGATGGTGATCATGCTAATGAGATCTAAAATCTGGATAGCTCATAAACTAAAATTGTTCCTAATCGTTGGATTACTAAAAAGGGGATTAGTGAATCCGGATAGATTACTACATACGTTGCTTGCTCTTAAGAAGAGGATGATTGATCTCATAATCATTTGTGTGGAGACACTAAAGCAAGTATGTAGGTGCTTATTGGAGAATAAGTTCACTGAACGTGGCTCGCTAAGGAATACCTAATGGAGTTTTACTCGCCTGTCAATAGGAATTTCTCAAGTGATAGTAGTACAAGTGATCCTTGGACTTGAGATCATCATAGTGTCTTGTGTATGATGAATTATACTTTGACATGTCCCTTAAGACCTTTAGGGTATATCAAAGGGTATGATTGGGTATAATTAGTTGTACATGGAGATAGGTGAATGATCAACAAAGAATCTACCTCGTCTAGTAAAAGATGAAATGTCCTATGTGATTCGATAAATGACAACTCGGTAGTCCTTGACCAAGGCAGAATGAAATTAGAAAGGAGTTTCTAATTTGCATTATTTAGATTTGTGCATTTGGTAATCGAAATACATATAATTAAATAAAATAAGACTTGACAGTAAATCCATGTCTTATATTTAATTAGGACGTTGTATGGTAGAAGGATTGAATTGTACGGTAACTATGCACTGAAAGGTTCTTTTGTGATTAATGTTGAAATCTATATTATCTGGAAAGTCGTTGATCACTAAGGGGGCTTACCCTTATTGTAGAATAAATATTATTTATTTAAATAAATTAAATAGTTTAATTTATTTATTTAAATAAGATTAGAATTGTTCTAATTGATTTACTCACAACCGGTTTAATATGGAGAACCTAAAGGGTCACACCGCAAAAAGGAAAATATTTATTTAAGAAGTAAATGATATAATTGTAATAATAAGTTAAGTGTATTTAATTTAATCTATGGAGATAGAATAAATTAAATAACTTTATATTTATTATTTAATATTTTAGAAATATTAAATATAAATTAATAAGAGGAGTCTTATTATTATTATTACTATTACTATTATTTAATTCCTAATAGGGATTGAGAATTAATTAATAGAAGTACTCTCCCATGAATTCCTAATTGGATTAGGAGCATGATTAATTAAAAGAGTTTAATTATAATAATAACCCTAATCCTAAATAACTTAGGGAAGGGTTTTCCTACATCTATAAATAAGAGGAGTCTTATCATAGATTAGGGTTACACACTCTTGCATTAGATTGTGGAGAGTACTTACTATTTTTATAGAGATAGAAACTAGGTTTTGCATATACCCAACTTCTTGAATACCTATTCTTCCTTGATGGATCACCTCTAGAGACCAAACACTTGGGTGGCTAACGTTGATCAAGCAAAGGAATTTAATCGGTGGAATTCGAGGAGAACACACAGGACTAAGAGTTGAACTTGTACCCGAGGAAGCTTTGTTCTACGAGGGTATAATTCTTATTCTCTTTCTCTTTTGTTTATATCGTTAATTGAGCACATAGATTGATCATGGTGATGGTTTGTATTAAAATTTTAAAAACCATTTTTATCACGCTTCCGCCCTATTTATGTAATTTGATTGCATGCTTGCGTTATATACAAACCTAACAGTGGTATTAGAGCCTAATCTTGTGCTAATTATCGATTTTGATAATTCCATGTGTGTATGGTATGCGATTGGATCGAAATTTTTGGGCAGAATCCGTTTTTTTTTCTGAAACTACTACGTGGCGCAGCTGCGCCGGCTCCAGTTCATTCTGGAGCGCAGCTGCGCCCAAACCCAGAAAATCGTTTTTGGGGTTCAGCGCAGCTGCGCCGTTTTCCAGTTCATTCTGGGCGCAGCTGCGCCGGACAGCAGAATCTGAAAAAATATTTTTCCTCCAATTGAAATAAATGGTTTATTTAATTGATATAAGTTTAAAATAAAGATGTTTATTTTATCTGGAATAGGATTTCAGATTGTTGAAATTAAAGGAGTTTAATTTGGATTTGGTTTTTGATTAAAATAAAAGAGTTTATTTTATTTCAAAACTAAATATTAGCAAAACGTTTTCCCATTAATTGATATCAATGCATATATGAAATGGTTTTATTATTCATATGATGAATGTTATTTATTGATACATATAGAGATATTTACGATAATAAATAGGGATTGATTATGGACTATTGACCAATGTGTGATTGGATTTATTTTAGTGGATGCTTGAATGTATGGGTTTTTACAAATGGGGTCTGCGTACCTCGTCTTCTCTAATTTTTCTTAATGTAAATTCTATCTCCCTCCTATGTACTTCCCCTTGACTGCTGATCAAGGTTTCTATTTATTGTAAATAGTTTTTGTAATAGGACTAGTTAGAATTAATTTTGAAGAATTGGAGACAAAGGAGCAAGGAGCGCTTGAAGACCCGTTTGTATTGGAGCCCGGGTTTAAATGTAATAGTTATATTTAAATTTATTCTTGCACCCTAGGTTTGACCTTTTGGTTCACTTGGTGGCTCTAGTGAACCAAACTAGAATAAAAGTCCATAATCAATCCGGGTAGAACATAGTATTCTATATGTGCATCCTTACTATGTATATATATATATATATATATATATATATATATATATATATATATATTATATATTATCCAAATGCTTCGCATGTAAAATAATATGACGCGTATTTTATATATATATGTGCATGCGCGCTAAACAAGATGAGACTAATAATAATAAACCTCTCAAAGAAATCATATTAAATCCTAAGCGTTCAAAGATATTTGGAATATCGAACGTCGCCTTCTAGCATGGTAAAGCAATAGAGTATTAAATGTTTAATATGAGTTTGTTGTGTCACCACAAGACAAGTATTAAATATTTAAGATGTTGCTTTATCACATTTGATGCTTATAAATAGACTGAACGATGCTATTTTGTTGTGTCACCACAAGGACAGTGTTTTTCTTTCGAATATACAGAAATGCTAGGTTGGACTTAACTTGGATAATTTTGATTCGGATGTGTCACCACTTGATCAAAATAATCTAAGAGGCAAAAGAAAAGGAGTTACATAGTGATGTAATTGACAATAGTTGTCTACCTATTTATTTATATATCGTTTGTTGTGTCACCACAATGCTATATACATTTGAAATGAGATCCTTAGTCTCACTAGCAAATCTTTAATTAGAATTATCGAACTATATATAATGAGGGTGATATAGTTTGATGAAAAAGTGAGAGATACCAATTTAAAATAAAGACCTAATTTATTTTGGTAATTAATTAAATGAATGTATGCTAAAATGTTGTCTATTTCACATGCAGAATTTAAAAATGTCAAACTCACTATCACTGCGTAGCATACTTGATGCTAACAAACTGACCGGACCGAATTACACGGACTGGTTAAGGAATCTGAGAATTGTTCTCACTGCTGAAAAGCTTTCTTATGTCCTAAATTCGCCAGTCCCTGCAAGTGTTGCAGAAACAGCCTCTGAGGAAGAGATTGCTACTTTTAGAAAGTGGCAAGATGATGCAATCCTGGCTCAATGCATCATGCTCGCATCCATGAGTAACGAGCTTCAGCGTCAGCATAAAACTATGGATGCTCCTATAATATTGCTGCACCTCAAAGAGTTGTATGGTGAGCAAAGTAGGACTGCTAGATATCAGATATCTAAGGAGCTCTTCCAATCTCGTATGACCGAGGGCACTGCTGTTGAGACTCATGTCCTTAAGATGATCAATTTGATTGAACAACTTGGACAGCTTGGGTTCGTGATGGATGGGGAGTTAAGCCAAGATTTGATCTTGTAGTCACTCCCAGACACCTTCTCACAATTTGTTGTGAATTCTCACATGAATAAGTTGAACGTCAGCTTGCCTGAGTTACTTAACATGTTGAAAACTACTGAAAGTCACTTCTCATCTAACAAGAACCAAGTCTTACTAGTGGATGATTCTTCCAAGAAAAGAAAGAGGCCCAAGGTATCTTCTGAAAAGAAGAAAAACAAGAAGGCTAAGGGCAAGGCGAAGAGAAAGGATAAAAAGAAACCTGATCTAAATAGCAAAGGAATTTGCTACCATTGCAATAAGCCAGGACACTGGAAGAAGAACTGCAAGCAGTATCTTGCGGACCAGAAGAAGCTTCAACTTCCGATCTAGGTTTGTTCATGATTGAGATTAATTTTTCTGAAAGTCAAAATTTTACTTGGGTATTGGATACCGGCTGTAGTTCTCACATATGTAATAATATGCAGGGACTAAGCAGAAGTAGAAAGCTGAACAAGGATAGTCGTCCTACGAGTGGGAAATAGAGCAAAGGTTGCTGCATTAGCTGTAGGGACTTATTGTTTAGCACTGCCTTCGGGCAAGTTCATTAGTTTAAATAATTGTTATTATGTTCCGACACTCATTAGAAACATTATTTCTATTTCTGTATTGGATATGGATGGTTTTGATATTATAATAAAGAACAACAGTTGTTCTATTTATAATAAAAATGTTTTATATGGTGTTGGGAACTTGCTGAATGGACTTTACATACTTGACTTGCATGAAAATATACTTCAAATTGAACAAACTAAGAAAAGGAAAAGAGATGATGTTAATTATACCTTTATGTGGCACTGTAGACTCGGTCATATCAATGAAACATGATTATCCAAGTTGCATAAAGATGGGCTTTTAGAGCTATCTGATTACGAATCATATCCAACTTGTGAATCTTGTCTCATGGGTAAGATGACTAAATCTCCTTTTAGTGGAAAAGGAGAAAGAGTTACAGAGTTGTTAGCATTGGTACACACAGACGTATGTGGACCTATGACAACGAATGCACGAGGAGGGTATTCTTATTTTATTACTTTTACTGATGATCATTCTAGATTTGGATATGTATATTTAATGAAATACAAATCTGAATCGTTTGAAAAGTTCAAAGAATTCAGAAGTGAAGTAGAGAAGCAAACTGGTAAGAGTATTAAGATTCTTCGATCGGATCGAGGAGGGGAATACTTGACCAATGAGTTTGTAACACCCCTTTTCTAAAATAGAAAGAGATGTCACACACAATATAATAAACACAAACCTCTAATAAGCCTCAAAATATTTCCAATTAGTTTGAACATCAATTGCCACACAAACCAATTTAAATAGAAGAAACTCCACATTAACATAGTTTCTACTCTTAAGAATAAATGCCAAAATGGCCCAACATCCATTTACAAAATATTATGAAAAATTAAGTCTAATATTAATCTCAAAAGCTAATCTACTTATTTGGATCAAAGGTAGCTCTCATCCCACAATCCTGATCACCCCTGATTACCTGCCGGAAAAAGAACACAGTGTGAGCCAATTACCCAGTACGGATATAATGATGCACATATATAAAATAATATATATATGTACCAAAAGAGCTGAAAGAACGAATAAATACAAAGTATGAACAAATTATGAATATATCGAAATTAGTAAGGCAAGGTACAAATGATTAACACCATCGAACGAATAACTATAGCTAAAGAATCTCAAAAGAAGTGAGGTTGAATCAAATGGTTATAGGGCAACAATTTTATACTAAGCTCAAATACAAATAGCCAAATGCTAACAAAATACATCAGTACCATGATGTATACAAATCAAATCGGATAGTACGCACGACACATACGTCATTAATCCGCCAAACAAATCAAATCAAATACTGGGTCGACCCATACGTATCCTGAATAAACAAATCAAATGGCCAAAGCTCACATCCAGAGCATACAAAAGGATACGCCGTGGACTGATCACACCGCCACGGAAAGTGTCATGCCCTTGTGTCAAGAGGGCATGCCTGTGGTACCCCCACAGGTGGTTAGCTCAAGTATACCCTAAAGATCAAACTACAAAATGTAAGCCAAAAGGGGTTCAAATCACAAGGCTTACATGACCATCTCCAAATGATATCGGATTATTTTAAATACGAACATACTAAATTATCATAAGCTACCAACAATCTAAATACTTCCGAATGTGAACAAAATTATACGAATAACAATACAAATGAAATAAGTCCCCAAAATATATTGACTAGTTCAAAGAGTGCAAACATGATTTCTACGTATCAACGCCAACATGAAATTATCACATAAATTTGGGAAGAACAATCATGTGAAACAATAACTAACTTCAAAACGAAAAGCAAAACGAACAATTCAAAATTGAAAGGATTATCGCTGAAGGAGTACGAAATCCGTACCTGAATTAAGCAATGTAATACCCAGAAATTTAAATATAATTCGTTAGCCTCTTATAGTCCAATCTAGTAAATAAAATAAATTGTAGTTACAAATCTAATCATCAATGACATAAACTGTTATAACAATATAAAATGTGACTTAATAATTTATCTGTTATTATAAGATTATGCTTAACTTACTACTTTTATTATTATTTAAATATTAAAATTAGTATAATTGAATTCATTAATTTATATTAACAAGTTACCACACAAGGTATTTCAAAATTTAAAAGAATAAAAGTATTCTGAGCATTAATATGACTAACATAAGTGTATTAAGCAGTTTGACTATGTTTATTACTGAATACCTTTTTGTTCCTTTCAAAACAAGAGTTTTATGATAAATTAAAGCATTATATATATATATATATATATATGTTTTTACCCCTTTAATTAGGCGCGGCAAAACAACATCACAATATGGTCAAATTTTCTTTCATTATTTATTTATTTTATTATTTTATTATTAATTTATTATTATTATTAGATTAATATTATATACATACTTCAGTATACCCAACCCGTCTGACTTTGCAATATATTACAAGCATCACCATCACACGCATCCCAATGTAACCATACTAGACTCTGCACACTCATAATTACACAAGCATCATGACAATGCTCAGACTCTTGCATACCATGGATTTAATAATAATAATAATAATAATTATTATTATTATTATTATTATTATTATTATTATTATTATTATTATTATTTTACCAATGACACATTCGTCACTCTCCAATCCACACATATATATGTGATATACATATTTTAACGCACCAATCAAAGAACAAATCCAAGCAACTTATTATTAACAGTAATATTACAATACCTTTTTGCTTCGTGTTCTTGCTGCCGCCGCTTCCTCTCTTCTTCTTTTTCCCTCGGTTTGTATTAGATATGTGAGGAAGATTAGGTTTTAGTTATTTATTATTAATTAATATGTTTTATTAATTCTCTTAATTTTAATAGGATTTAAAATTACCCAAATACAATTTAGACCCAATTAGTTTAAAAGCCCAAATTAATGCAATTCTTACTTATTGCAGTCTACATAAATTAACTGACTAGTTTGACCTAAACAAAAGAAAAATCCAAATAATATGTAATCACTTGCTTATTATAGTCCACATAAGTTAAATACAATTTGATCCAAACACAAGAAAAGCCGAATTAAAATATTAAAAATACAATTTAAATATTATATTTTTATTTATTTTATTTTGGGTATTACATTATCTCCCCCTTAAAAAGGATTCCGTC
Organism: Aralia elata; assembly: GCA_034770075.1. Classification (NCBI taxonomy): domain Eukaryota; kingdom Viridiplantae; phylum Streptophyta; class Magnoliopsida; order Apiales; family Araliaceae; genus Aralia; species Aralia elata. The sequence continues at coordinate 538,685 of JAVJAP010000022.1, read as the reverse complement.
CCCGGAATCAAAAGAAAGGAACGTACCTAATTTTCAAAGAGATGCAGATACTCCGCTCGAATAGACTCTTCCATTTCCCAAGTAACTTCGCGCTCCGGATGATTTTTCCACAAGTAAGATCTTCTCGAATCTTATGTAACGGGTATTGCACAACATGAAGCGGATGATAATTATATCTCCTTAACACCGAAACATGAAAGACATTATGCACATGAGATAACTGTGGAGGTAAAGCTACCCGATATGCCACGTCTCCAACTCGCTCAAGAACTTCAAAAGGGCCAATGAAACGCGGACTGAGCTTCTCTTTCAAACCAAACCTTCGAACACCTTTCCATGGAGAGACTTTCAAAAACACGTGTTCACCAGGTGTGAATTCGAGAGTCCTCCAATGAACATCAGCATAACTCTTTTGTCGTGACCGAGCTTCTTTCAATTTTTCTTTTGCCACCGCTACCTTCTCCGTAGTAATCCTTACCAAATCTGGTCCTTCTATTACCCTTTCTCCAACCTCATCCCAACAAGTCGGAGCTCGACACTTCTTACCATACAATGCTTCAAAAGGAGCCATACCAATACTAGTTTGCCAACTGTTATTATATGCGAACTCCACCAAACTCAAATAATCATCCCAATTTCCTGTCCATTCTAGAGCACAAGATCGCAACATGTCTTCTAATGTCTGAATAGTTCTCTCTAATTGCCCATCCGTTTGCGGATGAAAAGCTGTACTATAATTGAGTCGCGTTCCCTAAGCTCGCTGAAATCCTTTCCAAAACCGAGAAGTAAACTGTGGATCCCGATCCGAAACAATAGAAACCGGAGTCCCATGAAGCCTAACAATCTCACGTTAAAAAATATCTGCTAACTTATTTACCGAAAAATCCTCACGAATGGCCAGGAAATGAGCCGATTTGGTCAAACGATCCACTACCACCCAAATAGCATCATTCTTCTTAAGAGTTCTCGGCAAACCAATAACAAAGTCCATTAAAATGTCATCCCATTTCCATACAGGAATCTCTAACTGTTGCAACAAACCACCAGGCCGTTGATGCTCTATTTTCACTTGTTGACAAGTAAGACATTTACTCACAAATTCAGCTACATCCCTTTTCATTCCGCTCCACCAGAAATTCTCCTTCAAATCCTTATACATCTTTGTAGACCCCGGATGAATAGAGAATGGCGAACTATGAGCTTCGGTCAACACTGCCTCACGGATCATTGGATCCACTGGAACACATAACCGTTTACCAAACCATATCACACCTTGTTCATCAATGCGAAACTCGGGTTGCCTACCCTCATCCATATTCTGCGCTACAGCCCACAACTCACCATCCTCTTTTTGGGCTTCTTTAATCCGCAAAATAAGAGAAGGTTCCACCCTCATACCTGCTACCAACCCATCAGACCCTTCAACATATAACTCCAAACCCAAATGCTCCATATCCGAGATGAGTTGAGGTTGTGTAACCAAGGCAGCCACACTCCCTGAACTTTTCCGGCTAAGAGCATATGCAACCACATTAGCCTTACCGGGGTGATACTGAATCCTGGCATCATAATCCTTGAGAAGCTCCAACCAACGCCTCTGCCTCATGTTAAGTTCCTTCTGAGTGAAAATATATTTAAGGCTCTTGTGGTCGGTGAAAATGTCACAAGTCTCTCCATATAGATAGTGCCTCCAAATCTTTAGGACAAAAATAACTGCTGCTAACTCCAAGTCGTGTGTGGGGTAATTCACCTCATAAGGTTTAAGTTGTCTGGAAGCATAAGCAATTACTTTACTATGCTGCATCAAAACACACCCTAAACCCTTCTTGGAAGCATCACTGTAAATCTGATAACCTCCTGTCCCCGATGGTAATGTAAGTACTGGAGCCGACACAAGCCTCTTCTTAAGCTCCTCAAAACTCTTCTCACGCTCCTCATTCCACACAAACTTTGTGCCCTTTCTCATCAACTGAGTTAATGGCAAAGCTAACAAAGAGAAACCTTCCACAAATCGCCTGTAGTATCCCGCCAAATCCAAGAAACTCCTGACTTCGGTTACCATGGTTGGCCTTGGCCAATTAGTAATAGCCTCAACCTTCGCAGGGTCCATTTTAATGCCTTCCGTAGACACAACATGCCCCAAAAATGCTACCTGTTCTAGCCAAAATTCGCACTTGGAGAACTTAGCATATAGCTTATTCTTCTGTAGAACCCCTAAAATAGTACGAAGATGCTCTTCATGCTCCTCTTTAGACTTGGAATACACCAAAATGTCATCAATGAAGACAATGACAAATTGATACAAATACTCGCTAAAAACTCGGTTCATCAGATCCATAAACACTGTCGGAGTGTTAGTCAGCCCAAACGACATCACCAAAAACTTGTAACGCCCATACCGAGTGCGAAAAGCTGTTTTAGGAATGTCCTCCTCCCTCACCCTCAACTGATGGTATCCTGACCTCAAGTCTATCTTTGAGAAGAAACTTTGCCCCTTGGAGATGATCGAAAAGGTCATCAATCCGTGGCAATGGATATCTATTCCTGATAGTGATCCGATTTAGCTCCCTATAATCTATTCACAACCTCATAGATCCATCCTTCTTCTTCACAAACAAGACTGGAGCGCCCCATGGCGATACGCTCGGTCTAATGAATCCACGATCTAATAATTCCTGTAATTGTTCATTCAACTCCTGTAACTCTAATGGAGCCATCCTATAGGGTGCCCTAGAGATAGGTTCCGCTCTAGGAATGAGCTCAATGGTAAACTCAACTTCCCTTGGCGGTGGCAATCCTGGCAGATCTTTAGGAAATACCTCAGGAAATTCTCGCACAACTGGATAGTCTTCAAGTCAAAGCTCATCCCTCGAGGTATCCTTCACATAAGCCAAATAACAATCATATCCCTTTGTAATCATTTTGCTCGCCTTCAAGGCTGAGATCAACTTTACAACACTATTCGGCTTGGAACACTGAAACTCAAATTCTGGAGCCTCTAAAGTTCCAAAAATAACCTTTCTCGCCTGACAATCAATAGTGGCTCGATGTTTACTTAGCCAATCCATACCCAATATGATATCGAAATCATGCATCACCATCGAAAGTAAGTTAGCCGCATACACCCTCCTCCCTAACTTCAAAGGACACTCGTGAAATTGCTCAGAAATAATCACAAAATTCCCCATAGGGGTAGCAATAGATAGATGAGGATCTAATATATGAGAAGACACTCCAAGATGACGAGCAAATGAAAGTGCAACAATAGAATGTGTAGATCCGGTATCAAACAAAACTGATGCCTCACGATTTCCTACAAGAAGGATGCCTGAGATAGTACCTGGTGCTTGAGCTGCCTGATTAGCTGTTATTGCAAATACCCTTCCACCGGTGTTACGTTGACCGCCATTACCAGTATTACCGCCTCTTCCATTACCACGTTGAACTGTGCAGTCCCTTGCTATATGCCCCATTTGACCACATAAGAAACAAGCCCCCGTCTCTCTATAGCACGCCCTGCTAGTATGATACCCACCACATGTAACACATGGACCAGGTGGAAGTGGCAAAAGGTTCGGATTGCCCCCACCTACTGGTCCTGGATACCGTCCCTGAATCTGACCCTGTTGGCGATGTTGACCCTGATTCTACTGGAAACCCCTATTCTGTTGAAATCCCCTATTTTGATACTGCCCTCCAGCTTGCCACTGACCATGTTGCTGACCTCCACGACCACCTTGCTGCATTGGGTAAGCAACATCCCTTCGAGGATTAAATCGTTGACCTGATAGAGGCTCATTCCAATTATGCTACCTTCTATTCTGATTTCTGCTAAACTGTCCCACTCCTTGCCCTTGCTGATCATCTCTCTCTCTCTCTTTCGACTCCCTTCTGATTTGGAAGCTCGAAAGTCATTATGCTCCATTTCCACACTCTTAGCTGCATTAGCCACCTGGGATACATCTATAAATACAGTGTGGATGATCGATCGCCTATACTTATATTTCAAAGCCCATTTGAACTTTTCTGCCTGCTGTGTAGCTGTTCCTGCTATTGAACTCGCAAAACCAGCCAATCTAGTGAACCTCGCCATGAAATTAGTAATAGTCTCATCCTCCTTCTGCCGAATGGACACAAACTCCCTGGTGTATGCATCCCTATCAGCATTTGGGAAGTACTATTGATAGAAGATGTCACAAAAATTACTCCATATAAGTGCATCCATGAATTCATCTCCCTGTGTAGCTTTCAAAGATTTCCACCATCGCTGAGCATCATCCTCTAGCTTATAAACTGTTAACCTCACCTTTTGATTTTCTGTACACCCAATTACATCAAAAATCTTCTCCAAGTGGGCGATCCAGTTCTCCGCATTAATCGGAGTCGGAGCTGAACAAAATGATTTAGGCTTTTGCTTAATGAACCTCTCCAATAACACATATAACGGTTGTACTGGCTGACCCACTTGATCCTCAGGAGGATCATTCTGCTCATGTTGTGGTATCTCTGCATTACCCCCCATACCATCTGCATGATGATTTCCTTGCACCTGCGGAATACCCTGCATAGCCTGCGCCACTGCCCGCATAACTGCATCATTCACCATTTCTGCTACCATAGCCGGGGTTATTGTTGCGTTACTCTGAGTTTCAACGTTTCCGCCCTGATTAACAGCCTCAACCTGGGGTTGTCCCTGACCCCTCCTACCATTATTACCCTGCCTCCCAGCAATTCTCGAAGATCTACGAGCCATCTATGATACAAAATCAAACCAATAAGAACAAACAAATCAAAACAAATAATCAAAGCCAAAATTTATGCAAACGAAGATCAAACGTAACACAAACACTATAATAAAATCTTATAACTACCCAGTGGTCTACCCATAACTCACAGGTCAAGCCTAAAAGGTAATCTACAAGATCATAACCTAAGCTCTGATACCAACTCTGTAACACCCCTTTTCTGAAATAGAAAGAGATGTCACACACAATATAATAAACACAAACCTCTAATAAGCCTCAAAATATTTCCAATTAGTTTGAACATCAATTGCCACACAAACCACTTTAAATAGAAGAAACTCCACATTAACATAGTTTCTACTCTTAAGAATAAATGCCAAAATGGCCCAACATCCATTTACAAAATATTATGAAAAATTAAGTCTAATATTAATCTCAAAAGCTAATCTACTTATTTGGATCAAAGGTAGCTCTCATCCCATAATCCTGATCACCCCTGATTACCTGCCAGAAAAAAAACACAGCGTGAGCCAATTGCCCAGTACGGATATAATGATGCACATATATAAAACAATATATATATGTACCAAAAGAGCTGAAAGAACGAATAAATACAAACTATGAACAAATTATGAATATATCGAAATTAGTAAGGCAAGGTACAAATGATTAACACCATCGAATAAATAACTATAGCTAAAGAATCTCAAAAGAAGTGAGGTTGAATCAAATGGTTATAGGGCAAAAATTTTATACTGAGCTCAAATACAAATAGCCAAAGGCTAACAAAATACATCGGTACCATGATGTATACAAATCAAATCGGATAGTACGCACGACACATACGTCATTAATCCGCCAAACAAATCAAATCAAATACTGGGTCGACCCATATGTATCCTGAATAAACAAATCAAATGGCCAAAGCTCACACCCAGAGCATACAAAAGGATACGCTATGGATTGATCACACCGCCACGGAAAGTGTCATGCCCTTGTGTCAAGAGGGCATGCCTGTGGTACCCCCACAAGTGGTTAGCTCAAGTATACCCTAAAGATCAAACTACAAAATGTAAGCCAAAAGGGGTTCAAATCACAAGGCTTACATGACCATCTCCAAATGATATCGGATTATTTTAAATTCGAACATAGTAAACTATCATAAGATGCTAACAATCTAAATACTTCCGAATGTGAACAAAATTATACGAATAACAATACAAATGAAATAAGTCCCCAAAATATATTGACTAGTTCAAAGAGTACAAACACGATTTCTACGTATCAACGCCAACATGAAATTATCATATGAATTTGGGAAGAACAATCATGTGAAACAATAACTAACTTCAAAACGAAAAACAAAACGAACAATTCAAAATTGAAAGGATTATCGCTGAAGGAGTACGAAATCCGTACCTGAATTAAGCAACGTAATACCCAGAAATTTAAATATAATTCGTTAGCCTCTTATAGTCCAATCTAGTAAATAAAATAAATTGTAGTTACAAATCTAATCATCAATGACATAAACTGTTATAACATTATAAAATGTGACTTAATAATTTATCTGTTATTATAAGATTATGCTTAACTTACTACTTTTATTATTATTTAAATATTAAAATTAGTATAATTGAATTCATTAATTTATATTAACAAGTTACCACACAAGGTATTTCAAAATTTAAAAGAATAAAAGTATTCTGAGCATTAATATGACTAACATAAGTGTATTAAGCAGTTTGACTATGTTTATTACCGAATACCTTTTTGTTCCTTTCAAAACAAGAGTTGTATGATAAATTAAAGCATTGTATATATATGTTTTTACCCCTTTAATTAGGTGCGGCAAAACAACATCACAATATGGTCAAATTTTCTTTCATTATTTAATTATTTAATTATTTTATTATTAATTTATTATTATTATTAGATTAATATTATATACATACTTCAGTATACCCAACCCGTCTGACTTTGCAATATATTACAAGCATCACCATCACACGCATCCCAATGTAACCATACTAGACTCTGCACACTCATAATTACACAAGCATCATGACAATGCTCAGACTCTTGCATACCATGGATTTAATTATTATTATTATTATTATTATTATTGTTATTATTATTATTATTTTACCAATGACACATTTGTCACTCTCCAATCCACACATATATATGTGATATAAATATTTTAACGCACCAATCAAAGAACAAATCCAAGCAACTCATTATTAACAGTAATATTTCAATACCTTTTTGCTTCGTGTTCTTGCTGCCGCCGCTTCCTCTCTTCTTCTTTTTACCTCGGTTTGTATCAGATATGTGAGGAAGATTAGGTTTTAGTTATTTATTATTAATTAATATGTTTTATTAATTCTCTTAATTTTAATAGGATTTAAAATTACCCAAATATAATTTAGACCCAATTAGTTTAAAAGCCCAAATTAATGCAATTCTTACTTATTGCAGTCTATATAAATTAACTGACTAGTTTGACCTAAACAAAAGAAAAATCCAAATAATATGTAATCACTTGCTTATTATAGTCCACATAAGTTAAATACAATTTGACCCAAACACAAGAAAAACCCAATTAAAATATTTAAAATACAATTTAAATATTATATTTTTATTTATTTTATTCTAGGTATTACAGAGTTTCTCAATTGTCTCAAAGAAAATGGTATAGTCTCACAATGGACTCCACCAGGAATGCCACAGTTGAATGGTGTATCTGAAAGGAGAAATCGAACATTATTGGACATGGTTCGTTCCATGATGAGTTTTATCGACCGTCCAGTATCCTTCTGGGGTTATGCCCTAGAATCGGCTGCATACCTACTTAACAAGGTACCTACCAAATCCGTCCCAAAGACCCCATATGAGATATGGATAGGGAGGAAACCAAATCTTAAGCATGTTAAGACTTGGGGTTGTCCAGCTTATGTAAAAAGGTTTGAACATGATAAGCTGAAGACTAGATCTGACAAATGTAGATTCGTGGGATACCCTAAAGAAACATCAAGGTATTATTTCTATCATCCTACTGATCAAAAAGTGTTTGTTGCGAAACACGCTGCCTTCTTGGAAAAGGAGTTTATCCTTGAAGGGGTTAGTGGGAGTAAGATATATCTTGAAGAAGTTCAAAAACCACAAAATACTGCGGATCAAAGTCAGGTACCTGACCAAATAGAAGAACCTACTGTACCACTACATATTCGTAAATCTAGAAGAGTACCGAAGATACCTGATAGGTATGGATTCATCATAGAGGATGATGATGAGGTACGCATCATACATGATGATGATCCATTTACTTACGAAGAGGCTATGAGTAGTGAAGACTCAGAGAAATGGCTAGAAGCCATGAAATCCGAGATGGACTCCATGTATGAAAACCAAGTATGGACTTTGGTTTCACCACCTGAGGGCATTAAGCCTATTGGGTGTAAATGGGTCTTTAAGAGAAAGACTGGAGCAGATGACAAGGTAGAGACCTATAAGGCCCGACTGGTTGCAAAAGGTTTCAAACAAAGACAAGGAGTTGACTATGAGGAAACCTTCTCACCAGTAGCTATGCTCAAGTCCATTCGGATTTTGCTTGCAATTGCAGCTTATTATGTCTACGATATCTGGCAAATGGACGTGAAAACAGCCTTCTTCAATGGAGAGCTTGAGGAAAATATATATATGATACAGCCAGAGGGTTTTGTTTCAACGGTTGGAACAAACCAAGTCTGTAAGCTACAACGATCCATTTATGGATTGAAGCAAGCTTCTCGAAGATGGAACATCCGTTTTGATGAGATAATCAAAAGGTTTGATTTTATCAAAAAAGAGGATGAACCTTGTGTGTACAAGAAGGTTAGTGGGAGCGCTATTTTATTCCTTGTATTATATGTAGATGACATATTATTAATAGGGAATGATGTTCCTATACTACAGTCGATCAAAATTTGGCTATCTAAACACTTCTCTATGAAGGACTTGGGTGATGCATCCTATATTTTGGGGATGAAGATCTATAGAGATAGATCTAAAAGGATGCTGGGCTTGACCCAAGGAAAGTACATTGACTCGATGCTAAAGAAGTTTAGCATGGAAGATTCCAAGAGAAGTCTCATGCCGATGAGCCATGGAATACATCTCTCCAAGAAACAGGCCCCAAAGACACCTGAGGAGAGAGACCGTATGAGTAAGATTCCTTATGCTTCCGCAATAGGATCCATCATGTACGGTATGATATGTAGTAGACCAGATGTCGCTCATGCACTTAGTGTAACAAGCAGATATCAGTCGAATCCAGGAGAAGAGCACTGGAAGGCAGTGAAAAATATCCTAAAGTACTTGAGAAGAATTAAGGATGTATTTCTTGTCTACGGTGGGTCTGAATTGAAACTAGAGAGCTATACAGACTCAAGTTTTCAAATGGACCAAGATGACAGTAAATCCGTTTCAGGGTACGTGTTTACCTTAAACGGTGGCGCAGTGAGTAGGAAGAGTTCCAAGCAGCAAACAGTTGCTGATTCAGTGATAGAGGCAAAGTATATAGCTGCAAGTGAAACTGCAAAGGAAGCTGTTTGGATGAAGAAGTTCATAACTGAACTTGGAGTGGTTCCTAGCATTAGAGGAGCCGTACCTTTATTCTATGACAACAATGGAGCTGTTGCGCAAGCTAAGGAACCCAGGTCTCATCAGAAATCCAAACACGTGTTGCGGCTGTTTCATGTGATTAGAGAGATCATTGAAAGAAGAGATGTCACCCTGGAGCGTGTGGACTCTCAAGACAACATTGTAGATCCATTTACTAAAGCTTTAACACAACAGCAGTTTGATCGTCAGTTAGAGAAGATGGGTATTAGATACCATGGCGATTGACTTTAGTGCAAGTGGGAGATTGAAACTAATATGCACACAAGCCAATCATATTTGATATGATGTAGCATATAATTTGTAATCTTATTCATTTATTAATAAAAGAATTGACTTTCTTAAAAGGCATTTTATATTATCTACATGATGCTGTTATATTAAATGTGATAAACCCATAATTTTGAGTAATAATTTTAGAATCATGATGGTGATCATGCTAATGAGATCTAAAATCTGGATAGCTCAGAAACTAAAATTGTTCCTAATCGTTGGATTACTAAAAAGGGGATTAGTGAATCCGGATAGATTAGTACATACGTTGCTTGCTCTTAAGAAGAGGATGATTGATCTCATAATCATTTGTGTGGAGACACTAAAGCAAGTATGTAGGTGCTTATTAGAGAATAAGTTCACTGAACGTGGCTCGCTAAGGAATACCTAATGGAGTTTTACTCGCCTGTCAATAGGAATTCCTCAAGTGATAGTAGTACAAGTGATCATTGGACTTGAAATTATCATAGTGTCTTGTGTATGATAAATTATACTTTGACATGTCCCTTAAGACCTTTTGGGTATATCAAAGGGTATGATTAGGTATAATTAGTTGTACATGGAGATAGGTGAATGATCAACAAAAATCTACCTCGTCTAGTAAAAGATGAAATGTCCTATGTGATTTGATAAATGACAACTCGGTAGTCCTTGGCTAAGGCAGAATGAAATTAGAAAGGAGTTTCTAATTTGCATTATTTAGAGTTGTGCATTTGGGAATCGAAATACATATAATTAAATAAAATAAGACTTGACAGTAAATCCATGTCTTATATTTAATTAGGACGTTGTATGGTAGAAGGATTGAATTGTACGGTAACTATGCACTGAAAGGTTCTTTTGTGATTAATGTTGAAATCTATATTATCTGGAAAGTCGTTGATCGCTAAGGGGCTTACCCTTATTGTAGAATAAATATTATTTATTTAAATGAATTAAATAGTTTAATTTATTTATTTAAATAAGATTAGGATTGTTCTAATTGATTTATTCACAACCGGTTTAATATGGAGAACCTAAAGGGTCACACCGCAAAAAGAAAAATATTTATTTAAGAAGTAAATGATATAATTGTAATAATAAGTTAAGTGTATTTAATTTAATCTATGGAGATAGAATAAATTAAATAGCTTAATATTTATTATTTAATATTTTGGAAATATTAAATATAAATTAATAAGAGGAGTCTTATTATTATTACTATTATTATTATTTAATTCCTAATAGGGATTGAGAATTAATTAATAGAAGTACTCTCCCATGAATTTCTAATTGGATTAGGAGCATGATTAATTAAAGGAGTTTAATTATAATGAAAACCCTAATCCTAAATAGTTTAAGGAAGGGTTTTCCTACATCTATAAATAAGAGGAGTCTTATCATAGATTAGGGTTACAACTCTTGCATTAGATTGTGGAGAGTACTTACTATTTCTATAGAGATAGAAACTAGGGTTTTGCATATACCCAACTTCTTGAATACCTATTATTCCTTGGTGGATCACCTCTAGAGGCCAAACACTTGGGTGGCTAACGTTGATCAAGCAAAGGAATTTAATCGGTGGAATTCGAGGAGAACACAAAGGACTAGGAGTTGAACTTGTACCCGAGGAAACTTTGTTCTACGAGGGTATAATTCTTATTCTCTTTCTCTTTTGTTTATATCGTTAATTGAGCACATAGATTGATCATGGTGATGGTTTGTATTAAAATTTTAAAAACCGTTTTTATCACGCTTCCGCCCTATTTATGTAATTTGATTACATGCTTGTGTTATATACAAACTTAACAGGAATTGGAGGTGAACTTGTACCCGAGGAAGCTTTGATTCACGAGGGTATAATTCTCTATCTCTATCTCTTTCGTTAATTGATAATTAAACACAAGGAAAGATCATGGTGATGGTTTGTATGAAAAATTTTAAAATCTGTTTTATCACGTTTCCGATCTATTTATGTAATTTGATTGTATGCTTGCGTTATATACAAACTCAACAGTGGTATCAGAGCCTAATCCTTCTGTTAATTACTGATTTTGATAATTTCATGTATGAATTGATATGCGATACGATCGGATTTTGGGCAGAAAACTTTTTCCTGAATCTGCATCGCGGCGCGGCCGCGCCGCTTCTAATTCATTCTGGAGTGCGATCGTGCCCGAACCCAGAAAACGTTTCTGGAGGTGCAGCGCGGCCGCACCGCTCCTAGTTCAATTTGGAGCGCGACCGCGCCGGTATGGAGAGTTTGAAATTTTTTTATTTTTCTCGATTAACATAAATGGTTTATTTAATTAATAAAAGTTTAAAATAAAGATGTTTATTTTATCTGAAATATGATATCAGATTGCTAAAATTAAAGGAGTTTAATTTGGATTTGGTTTTTTGATTAAAATAAAAGAGTTTATTTTGTTTCAAAAACTAAATATTAGCAAAACTTTTGCCCATTAATTGATATCAATGCATATATGGAATGATTTTATTATTCATGAGATGAATGTTATTTATTGATGCATATGCTGATATGTATGATAATAAATAGGGATTGATTATGGATTATTGACCAATGTGTGATTGGATTTATTTTAGAGGATGCTTGAATGTATGGGTTTTTTATAAATGGGATCTGCGTACCTCGTCTTCTCTAATTTTTCTTAATGTAAATTCTATCTCCCTCCTATGTACTTCCCCTTGACTGCTGATCAAGGTTTCTATTTATTGTAAATAGTTCATGTAATAGGATTACTTAGAATTATTTTGAAAAATTGGAGACAAAGGAGCAAGGAGCGCTTGAAGACCCGTTTGTAATGGAGCCCGGGTTTTAAATGTAATAGTTATATTTAAATTTAATTCTTGCACCCTAGGTTTGACCTGTTGGTTCACTTGGTGGCTCTAGTGAACCAAACTAGAATAAAAGTCCATATTCAATCCGGGTAGAATATAGTATTCTATATGTGCATGATTACTATATATATATTATATATTATTTAACATGCGAAACATGTTAAATAATATGACGCGTATTTTATATATATATGTGCATGCGCGCTAGACAAGATGAGACTAATAATAATAAACCCCTCAAAGAAATCATATTAAGTCCTAAGCGTTCAAAGATATTCAGAATATCGAACATCGCCTTCTAGCATGGTAAAGCAATAGAGTATTAAATATTTAATATGAGTTTGTTGTATCACCACAAGGCAAGTATTAAATATTTAAGATGCTGCCTTATCACATTTTATGCTTATTAAGGAATTGAACAATACTGTTTTGTTGTGTCATCACAAGGACGGTATTTTTCTCTTCACATATATGGAAGTGCTAGGATGGACTTAACTTGGATAATTTTGATTCAGATGTGTCACCACTTGATCAAAATAATCTAAGAGGCAAAATACAAGGAGTTACATAGTGATGTAATTGACAATAGTTGTCTACCTATTTATTTATATATCGTTTGTTGTGTTACCACAAGGTCATATACATTTGAAATGGGATCCTTGTTCTCACTAGAAAATCTTTAACTAAATTTGTCGAACTATATATTGAGGGTAATATAGTTTGATGAAAAGTGAGAGATACCAATTTAAAATAAAGACCTAATTTATTTTGGTAATTAATTAATTAAATGAATGTATACTAAAATGTTGTCTATTTCACATGCAAAATTTAAAAATGTCAAAGTCACTATCATTGCGTAGCATACTTGATGCTAACAAACTGACCGGACCAAATTACACGGACTGGTTAAGGAATCTTAGAATTGTCCTCACTGCTGAAAAGATTTCTTATGTCCTAAATTCGCCAGTCCCTGTAAATGTTGCAGAAACAGCCTTTGAGGAAGAGATTGCTACTTTCAGAAAGTGGCAAGATGATGCAATCTTGACTCAATGCATCATGCTCGCATCCATGAGTAACGAGCTTCAGTATCAGCATGAAACTATGGATGCTCCTACTATATTGATGCACCTCAAAGAGTTGTATGGTGAGCAAAGTAGGACTGCTAGATATTAGATATCTAAGGAGCTCTTCCGATCTTGTATGACCGAGAGCACTACCGTTGAGACTCATGTCCTCAAAATGATAAATTTGATTGAACAACTTGGGTTCGTGATGGATGGGGAGTTAAGCCAAGATTTGATCCTACAGTCACTCCCAGACACCTTCTCACAATTTGTTGTGAATTTTCACATGAATAAGTTGGACGTCAGCTTGCCTGAGTTACTTAACATGTTGAAAACTACTAAAGGTCACTTCTCATCCAACAAGAACTAAGTCTTACTAGTGGATGATTCTTCCAAGAAAAGGAAGAGGCCCAAGGTATCTTCTGAAAAGAAGAAAAACAAGAAGGCTAAGGGCAAGGCGAAGAGAAAGGATAAAAAGAAACCTGATCCAGATAGTAAAGGAATTTGCTACCATTGTAATAAGCCGGGACACTGGAAGAGGAACTGCAAGGAGTATCTTGCGGACCAAAAGAAGCTTGGAGAAGCTTCGACTTCCGATCTAGGTTTGTTCATGAGTGAAATTAATTTTTTTGAAAGTCAAAATTCTACTTAGGTATTAGATACCGGCTGTAGTTCTCACATATGTAATAATATGCAGGGACTAAGCAGAAGTAAAAAGCTGGACAAGGATGAAGTCGTCCTATGAGTGAGAAATGGAGCAAAGGTTGCTGCATTAGCTGTAGGAACTTATTGTTTAGTACTTCCTACGAGCAAGTCCATTAGTTTAAATAATTGTTATTATATTCCAACACTCATTAGAAACATTATTTTAATTTTTGTATTGGATATGGATGGTTTTGATATTATAATAAAGAACAACAATTGTTCTATTTATAATAAAAATATTTTATATGGTGTTGGCAATTTACTGAATAGACTTTACATACTTGACTTGCATGAAAATATACTTCAAATTGAACAAACTAAAAAAAGAAAAAGAGATGATGTTAATTATACCTTTATGTGGCACTGTAGACTCGGTCATATCAATGAAACAAGATTAACCAAGTTGCATAAAGATGGACTTTTAGAGCTATCTGATTACGAATCATATCCAATTTGTGAATCTTGTCTCATGGGTAGGATGACTAAATTCCCTTTTAGTGGAAAAGGAGAAAGAGTTACAGAGTTGTTAGCGTTGGTACACACAGACGTATGTGGACCTATAACAACGAATGCACGAGGAGGGTATTCTTATTTTATTACTTTCACTGATGATCATTCTAGATTTGGATATATGTATTTAATGAAATACAAATCTGAATCGTTTGAAAAGTTTAAAGAATTCAGAAGTGAAGTAGAGAAGCAAACTGGTAAGAGTATTAAGATTCTTCGATTGGATCGAGGAGAGGAATACTTAACCAATGAGTTTCTCAATTGTCTCAAAGAAAATGGTATAATCTCACAATGGACTCCACCAGGGACGCCACAGTTGAATGGTGTATCTGAAAGGAGAAATCGAACATTGTTGGACATAGTTCGTTCCATGATGAGTTTTACTGACCTTCCCGTATCCTTCTGGGGTTATGCCCTAGAATCGGCTGCATACCTACTTAACAAGCTACCTACCAAATCCGTCCTAAAGACTCCATATGAGTTATGGACACGGAGGAAATCAAATCTTAAGCATGTTAAGAGTTGGGGTTATCCAGCTTATGTCAAAAGGTTTGAGCATGATAAGATGAAGACTAGATCTAATAAATGTAGATTCATGGGATACCCTAAAGAAACATTAGGGTATTATTTCTATCATCCTACTGATCAAAAGGTGTTTGTTACAAAACACGCGGCCTTCTTGGAAAAGGAGTTTATCCTTAAAGGGGTCAGTGGGAGTAAGATATATCTTGAAGAAATTCAAGAACTAAAAAATACTACGGATCAAAGTCAGGTACCTGACCAAGTAGAAGAACTTACTGTGGCGCCCCCAAATCCGGGTACTTGAAACCCGTACTTGGTGCATCACGATACCATTTCTTTGAGCTGTTTAATATATTACTAACTTAATATTTATATCAGAGTTATCTATTCCCCAGGTATGACAACCTTTAATTTCATTCTTTACATGTTACATAATATATATGATCACAATACAAAAGGCTGATTATTACAGATAACACCATACAACTTATTCCTTCAGCTTTCCCTTTCCTTTATCCTTGTCAGAGCCTTTTGGTCGATCACACTTAGCTGAAAACATTTAAGTCAAAGCAAGAATGAGCATTCAATTGCTCAGTAAGTAATAACAATTATAATAATACGCTGAAGAAGTAAATATTTTCTTTGAGGACTACTTCTACCACGAATCAATAGTCGTGAAGTTATTTGAAACTATTCTTAACAATATATCAAATCATTTTATGATTTCTTTGAAATAGCTGAATAATAAGTCATTTCAAATAACAAGAATTTTCTTGAATTTTATGCTGAAAAATAAATCAAGGATGAAAGAGTTAAATTCTTTCGAGATTTCAACAATATCCAATTGATTAGGATGAATTAGCAATTCTGCGATAATATTCAATACATAGGGTTATTCCCAGATTTCATGCTGAGTGATCACAAATGGATCAAGAACTGCTAGAAGAATCATCAGTTATTTTATTACTGACTACCTCAAGAGTAAAAGTTAGCTATAAAAACTAATCTTTACTCTTCTGCAAGTACATAAGGGGATCAGCCTCATTGTACCCGAGATTATGCATAATTCTCAAACATAGCGCGCGGTCGGGTTACCGACAATAAAGTTTCCCCTGATTTATTTTTCAGGGTTGTTCATCTCAGTCTTACATCATGAGTCCGTACCACATCAATATGGTTTAGATTGCTTTCAAAGAAATATTTTGAGTTCAACATATTATAACAATTTGATCTAGCCGAATCAAATAGCATATATCTTTAATAACGAATTAGTTCCAATAATAGAACGTTTCATGCGATATCAATTTAATATTAGTCTAGCCGAAAACAATTAGCTGAGACATGGCTAATAGACAGTTCATAAATAGAGAACTCTAATTACTGTTCAACAATGCTTTTCGAATTAGGTCTAGCTGGTCAAATAGCTTAGACAATCTTTAGACTAGGTATACATACCGAAATTTAATAGTGTGTATCAGAACTTGTCAACGAATTTCGAATTCAAGGGTAATTGATAATGTACAATAGTTCATACAAGTGGGGACACTTGTATAACCAAACTTAGAATACAAATTTTCAATATGAGTCATAGCAATTCAGTAATGAGATACTTTTAACAATGAACGAATCGAAGAAATTTTGAATTTATAATAATCATAACAATTTGTACAAGTGAGGACACTTGCACAAAGAACAGAATAATTTTGATTATAAATGCATCACATGAGACAATATCGAGATATTTGAAATCAATAGATAGCTTGAATAAAGTTTAAGAATACTTGCATAACATATAGATCCATTGCATAAAGTAAATGCAAGGGTTACAATAATTGCATAAACGAATAACAAAGATCATTATGGATATGAATAATTAACAATAATTATTCACGAGCATGCTTTGAAATTGATAACTCATGTTGAGTTAGGAACTAGCATAACATATACCTGTTTTCACAAAATAAAAGTAGTGCATAAGGTTTAGATACTTGCATAGTAAAGAAAGAGTTCAGATACTTGCCTTGGTCGTTGACTACTGCTACGCAATTTAATTTAACTTCTTTTGAAAGACCTATCAGTCATAAGATTGATCTCTCAATTAGCGAATCATATTATATCTTAAAATATCACTTCTTTATAAGTAAATTATATAACATTCAACCACATAATCAAATATTAGATAACATATTAACACCATACGCATTCAATCCTAAAGTCAGCACACATCGAGTCTTTAACAGTGTTCAATATAGTATACTGAGTGGTTTCCCACAAACAACCAACAAACTAGTTTCCGTCTTGTCTACACTGTTTTCATAGTGAGTTAGATCGGTTGCCAGTTCGTATATACCTCCGCTCCCTGAAGGAATTGTTTAGCCCAGATACTATACATCGACTATTAAAGAGTACGACTGTACTAATACCTTATGAATTAATACTAAGTCTTTCATTATATAAGTCTTTCTTTATGGTCCTATAGGTTAAGTACCCAATCCAGCAAACTAGATTCCCAAATCCAGCAAACTGGATTCCAACCTGGATTACAATCCAGTAACCTGGATTCAAACTATCTTATAATCCAGCAACCTGGATTCACTAACTTTCAATACAGCAAACTAGATTCACTTTATTCAATTCAGCAAACTGGATTACACTATTCGGCAAACTGGATTACACTATTCAACAAACTGGATTACACTATTCAGCAAACTGGATTACATTATTTAGCAAACTGGATTACACTATTCAGCAAACTGGATTCACTAATTCAGCTAGCTGGATTCAAACTGTTTTCTATGTTATTAAATAATTTATTTAATCGATCTAAAATGTCATAAACATTATACCACCTTACCAATGACCAAAGTCCTTATCAAAAATCTGTATGAACCATATTTAAGGTTTTCAAGTCATAAAATCCCATTTTCCAAATTTTTCAACTTCACATAATTAATTAAATCCATTTATACATAACTTCATCATTTACATGAAAAATAGCAAAACAACTTCAAAATTATTTTTTTTTTGGAAATAGACTATATATAGTCCCCTTATGAAAATATATTTTTTTCCGGAATTTTTAAAATCAATTTACTGTATTTAAATAGTCCAAAATTGCCAAATCTTGCTATATTTTTCATAAATCGAAACTTTGTTAGACAATTCTAAAATTTACAGGGTACGTTCTTGCTACATACATATACTCCCAGTAATGATTTCATAATTTTTGGAGTTAACCACAAAGAGTTATTTAAGAATACTTTTGAAAATAGTCCTTCACGATAAAATCCATAACTTTCATTATACATGGTCAAAAATCCTCAAATTTTTACAGGACTCACATAACGTCCCATATTATCACTCCAAATGTTTTTAAAATTTTTAGAGCATAAATAGTTGACAAAATTACCCCTAGATGTGAATAGTCAGCGGGCTCATTTCAGTTTTTGAGAAAAATGTGGACTGTTTGTGCCAAAACAGTCCATACGAATTTTGTACCAACTATTTTTGAGTTCTACCACTTGGGTTTTGTAGTTAACTTATATATCTAGTACCACTCTTTGACGGATCGTAAAAAGAGTTTACGGATCTCAAGTTATAAGCTTATACAGTGATGAAAAGCTAGGGTTTTCTAGTTTTGTTTTAAAACAACCTAGTTTTCCTTTTTCTTTTCTTAACCAACCAAACATATCAACACACAAGTTGAGCACAACCAAGCATAAAACATTATTTAACATATAGCTTAAGGGTTTTAGACCTTAAGATCACAACTTTATAGCATCAAAAATCAAATCAAAATAACAAGAAATAAACTAGGGTTTTGTTATACCTTTTTCTTGATTTCTTTCCTCCTTCCTAAGGTAGTTATGGAACTTGAAGCTTTAAAAAATCTCTTCATCTACTAGCCGTGGCCTCTCCCTCTTCTCTCTCAAAATAATATTTTGGAAAGAATGGTAGATGAAAGAGAAAGGAGTGGTTTTTAATTTTCTCTCTCTTCAAATTAGGAAAGAAAATGAGCAACATAACTAGCTTTTGTTTTATAAAAACTAATTCTTGCTATATCTATAGATATAGAAAATATATCTATATACTTGGCCATCATTAGCAAGCATACATTCTTACACATTTTTGATAACTTGTTGATGGGTCATGATTACATTTTATACTTCTTTTTCTATACATTACAAGCAAGCCTTAAAAACACAACACCTCACCATTTTGGTACATATATGGCCGGCTGGCCTCTTTGATTTTTACTCCACTTTTGCTTTTTTCTTTTATTACTTTCATGTGTTAATTAAGTTGGTAAAAACCTTTTCCAAGTGGGCTAACATTTGAGCTTTGTTTTAAATCACTTTGGGCTTATTTTATTTAGTTAGAGCTACTGGTTTTCTAATTTTATTATTCCATACTTGGTTACTAATTTAATAAGTGTTGGGCTAATTTAATAAGTCCACACATTAATTATCCAAGTCCACAATTAAATAAATTAGTGGCTTGGTTAGTAAATTAATTAGGCTAGTCCATTAGTTTTCCTTACTAATTGGACTATTAAAATTAATCATACATATATATCACATAATTCTCATTAATTAATACACGTATTAATTAATGTACAAAATTTATTCACTTACTATATTCACTTTAATTAAATATTTAATTAACTTACTATCTTACCAATTGTTTAATATTAATATTTTTAGGTTAGTCCACTAATTTAAATACTATTAGTGGGACATGCTTTAAGTAACAATTAGTCACATGCATTATTAACATAAGTCATAACATATTTATCATTATTGATAAATAATTATCATACACATTGAACCACATGTTGTACATACATGCATTCAAATATAATCAATACTTATATTTAGTATTCAAATTTCTTAAGAAAACAAATTCTTATTATTCATAATACACATACATCCATTTTAAATACAATTGTAACAATAATTGTATTAATCATTTAAAATCCATAATCATAGATCAAATTAGGGTTTTGATCATCCCTTTATCTATGTCGCATTTACCATACTTAGTCAATTTAAAATAAATTGACTAATCTTACAAATTCTTATCCTAAAGAAATAATCATAGTAATAATAATATTATTAATAATTCATTTCTTAAAATATACATTTATCATTTGTGTAATATATTAACCATATTTTTTTATAAATAATCATTTATCTTTAGTATAAAATTAACCTATTAACAAAATATAATTTATAATTATCAACTATTTCTTTAATAAGAAATTTACTTGAAACCATATATAAAATAAATATATATGCACATATTACATAATCACATTTCTTTCCTTGCACACATTCCCATACTTGCTTTAATATATAATAAAAATAATTTTATTATATATAAAAAAAATTCATACGTCAAATTTCTTATTTTAATATATCGAAAATCTTGGGTTATTACACCTACTGTACCACAACCTATTCGTAAATCTGGAAAAGTACCGAAGATACCTGATAGGTATAGATTCATCATAGAGGATGATGATGAGGTACACATCATAGATGATGATGATCCATTGACTTACGAATAGGCTATGAGTAGTAATGTAACGACCGGGAATTCTGAAATTTCCTTGTAATTCAAATTTTTGAATATTAATGAATATTTTATAATTTATTAATATTATATTGTGTTACGTGTTTAAAGGTTGTGTGACAACCTGGATTATGTGAATGCATGAATGTTACGTGTTATAGTTTTGTTTAAGTGAATAACTGATTTCGCGTAGCGTCGCTAAATCACTATTCACGGGGCACGTTTCCCGAGGCAATACTCACGCCATAAAATTTTTGTGTCTTTTTCGAAGTTAATAAATTTCATAAATACGTGTATGCGTACGAATAATTTTTCCAAGTGTCAGAAATTTTATTTGAGCTGATACGTGATTTTATCCGTATCCGAAATGTGTTATATGGGTGTTCCGAATAAATGGACAAATCCCATAAT
Source organism: Aralia elata (assembly GCA_034770075.1). Lineage (NCBI taxonomy): Eukaryota > Viridiplantae > Streptophyta > Magnoliopsida > Apiales > Araliaceae > Aralia > Aralia elata. The sequence goes on along the minus strand of JAVJAP010000022.1, from coordinate 517,381 downwards.
AATTATTTTTATACATCCCAATAATTATGGGAGTACCCATTCTAATTTTGGGCAGAGTTATTTACCAGTTTTGGTACAAAAGGGGGAGTTTTCGGATATATTTTTTGTATTTTCGGGTATTTATTTTGGCCTTGTTATTCCAAGTGGGAACCACCAAACCATTTTCCACCAATCAAAATGCTAGGGAGTGAGAGAGTGGGGGGTGCCGGCGCCACCTAGAGTTTGAAACCCATTTTCTCCTTAATTTCCTCCACTTCCCCAATAATCATTCACTCAACTCTCAACCTATTCCATTCCATTCCAAGTTGCTCAGCTGATAGAGATAGAGAGAGAGAGAGAGAGAGCTCGCCGGAAGAAGAAGGAAGAGAAAGAAGTCGCCGGAGTTCGCCGGAAAAAGGAAGGAACTCGCCGGAAAAGAAAGGAGGAAGAAGGAGAAGGCACGGGTGGAGGAACCAAGCAAGAAGGACCTTCAAAATCAAGCCTAGCCAAGCTTCTTAACATCTAGGGAGGATCTACAAAGGTAAACAACCAACCAAATCTTTTCCATTCGATTTCTTGTTAAACTTTTCAAGTTTTCTTAGTTTTAAGCTCTTAAGCTTGTGGGTCAAATTTTTAGCGATTCTTGGTGTTTTTGTTTGTTGTTAGTACTTGTAAATGTTGTTAAGAGGTTATGTAAGCTATTAATACATTTAAAGTGGAACAAAAACACAAGAAATCCTTACCTTGGCTTAATGGAGCAAGAACAATGGACAAAACATGGACTTTGGACATTCGGACTATTTTAGAGGACTGTAAAGCTATGATTTCGTGTTTGTTAATTTTATTTGTTGCTATGGTATTGTAGTTCAATGGGTTACGAAGCTAACCCAATTGGAATGGACCAAAAAAGGAGTTAAAACGAGTTCGTAGTAATGATTCTTGTAAAACATGTCAAGAACTCGAAGAACAGAGTATGAACTTTACACTTTGGTTTAGGATTTGACCATGTTAATGTTAATGGGTAGCTCTGTATTTTTGATATGTTGTAGCCCCATGAGTTAGGAGTCCATAGAGTCCGGAATGGACCAATTTGCATGTGTATTGAAGGAGATATGGAGGTTGGAGTGGCCGGAGGTCGGAGTCGCGTTCTGGAAACAAACCCAGAATCCGGCTACTGCAGAGTGGCGCCGCAGCGCCACCCATATGCCCTGCAGCTCACGCTGCAGCGAGGGGCAAGTGGGGAAAAACTGGGACTCGCGCCGCAGCGTGAGGCCCAAGCTTTAAGGCTCACGCCGCAGCGTGAAGCCCGGTCATGGGGAAGACACGGGACTCACGCCGCAGCGTGAGGTCCAGTGCATGAGCTCGGCGCTGCAGCGCGAGCTCCGTGTTTGGACCAGGTTGGGTTAGTCAGACCGGGTTGGTTCGGGTCGGACCTATTGAGCCCATTTCAGCAGGGTCCAACGCTTATATTTTCTTGGATTAAATGATTAGACAGGTTAACTAAGCATATTTTGTTAAGCCCTAAATGCTTAATTATTTATTAAATGTCAACCAAATTAGTATTGTCTTAAGGCGGAAATTGTATAATCTAATTGCAATTTAGGCTTGGCAGCCCCCCGACCCCCGCCAGCTCACCGGCGAGCTGGGCAGCCGCTCACTCACCGGGGAGCGAGACCCCCGACTGGGTAGTCGTAGTGGCAATCAATGTGTTTTAATGATGCAGCGTCCGTTTTGAACCATTATTTGGAATGTGACTAATTGTTATGTAAACATGTACTTAATTGTGTAGGATATTAAGGAGCGTGTGTTATAATATTATAGCAGCGCATCAGGCAAGTTTCCTAACGCTTGTCTAACCCTTGTGTTGGGCAAGTTTTCCTTAACCTTACTCGAATTATATTTTGAGCAGGTTTCATATTTTATACAGGTTGTATATTGTTGCAAATTTCATGACTCAAATTGAGTTATTACTTTTGAATCATATTAGTGGACTAATTATTGTCAATTACTCCACCTCCAAGATAATTATTGATATTCGCAGCTTATGCATTTGAATTCATTATCTATTGTTGGATTGTGAAACGTTTAAGTTCTTCATTCATGAACTGTTTAAGGAAATAGTCTATGCCATTTGTTTCGGTTAGACATGTACAGGTTATTATTTTAAAAGCTATCCAAACCGATTGTTGGTGCGGATTCTTGGACTGAGAGAGCAACCCTTATTAGGGGATTATAATGTGTCGGTTATTAGATGCAGTCAGAGTTAAATGTTATGCATATACATGGTGTACAAGAGGCTGATCCCCTCGAGTACAACTGACGGGGCCAGGTTTTAAAAGAGTTAGTTGAATGATTGACTCTTTGGCCAAAAGTTCATGGTCGGTTGGACCACTCAGCAGTAAATAATCATTATTCATTGTTTCATTTGGACTTTGATTATGTCATTTCAGCTATTTCATCAATGTTCATAAATTGTTGATCTATGCAGCTATTATTCTTATTCATTCATGATATATCTCCTTTATTCATTTTAAACTTGCTGAGCAAAGTAGTTGCTCACCCTTGTTATATCATGAACCTATTGCAGCTAAGCCGGGGTGCGGGGAGTTCCAAAGCGGACAAAGGCAAAGGAAAGCTTAAGGAATAGTTATATATACTATCCCGTTGTGTAATCGTGGAATAGTTTTGTATCATTAATGTATTCTGCGATGTATTTATTTAAGGTTGTAGACCTTGGGATCGTAGTGAACCTTTTGTAATGAACAACATATGTTTATTTTATTCCGCATTAGTTGATTTATGTTGTTTAGAGGTGTATGGATGCATTTTATCGTGAGCACCAAATTCGAGGTATTGGTACCTGAATTTGGGGGTGTCACAAGTAAAGACTCAGAAAAATGGCTAGAAGCCATGAAATCCGAGATAGACTCCATGTATGAAAACCAAGTATAAACTTTGGTTTCACCACCTGAGGGCATTAAGCCTATTGGGTGTAAATGGGTCTTTAAGAGAAAGACTGGAGCGGATAGCAAGGTAGAGACCTATAAGGCTCGACTGGTTACAAAAGGTTTCAAACAAAGACAAGGAGTTGACTATGATGAAACCTTCTCACCAGTAGCTATGCTCAAGTCCATTCAGATTTTGCTTGCAATTGCAGTTTATTATGACTACAAGATCTGGCAAATGGACGTGAAAGCGGCCTTCCTCAATGGAGAGCTTGAGGAGAATGTATATATGATACAGCCAAAGGGTTTTGTTTCAACGGTTGGAACAAACCAAGTCTGTAAGCTACAACGATCCATTTATAGATTGAAGCAAGCTTCTCAAAGATGGAATATCCGTTTTGATGAGATAATCAAAAAGTTTGATTTTATAAAAAATGAGGATGAACCTTGTGTGTACAATAAGGTTAGTGGGAGCGCTGTTTCATTCCTGATATTATATGTTGATGATATATTACTGATAGGGAATGATGTTCCTATGCTACAGTCGATCAAAATTTGGTTATCTAAACACTTCTCCGTGAAGGACTTGGGTGAGGCATCCTATATTTTGGGGATAAAGATCTATAGAGATAGATCTACAAGGATACTTGGCATGACCCAAGAAAAGTACATTGACTCGATGCTAAAGAAGTTTAGCATGGAAGATTCCAAGAGAGGTCTCATGCCGATGAGCCATGAAATACATCTCTCCAAGAAACAGGCCCCAAAAACACCTGAGGAGAGAGACCGTATGAGTAAGATTACTTATGCTTCAGCAACATGATCTATCATGTACGGTATGATATGTACTAGACCAGATGTCGCTCATGCACTTAGTGTAACAAGCAGATATCAGTCGAATCCAGGAGAAGAGCATTGGAAGGCAGTAAAAAACATCCTAAAGTACTTAAAAAGAACTAAGGATGTATTTCTTGTCTACGGTGGGTCTGAATTGAAACTAAAGGGATATACAGACTCAAGTTTTCAAACAGACCAAGATGATAGTAAATCCGTTTCAGGACATGTGTTTACCTTAAACGGTGGCGCAGTGAGTTGGAAGAGTTCCAAGCAGCAAATAGTTGTTGATTCAGTGACAGAGGTAGAGTACATAGTTGCAAGTGAAGCTGCAAAGGAAGTTGTTTGGATGAAGAAGTTCATAATTAAACTTGGAGTGGTTCCTAGCATTAGAAAAGTCGTACCTTTATTCTGTGACAACACCAGAGCTGTTGCGCAGGCTAAGGAACCCAGGTCTCAACAGAAATTCAAACACGTATTGCGGCGGTTTCATTTGATTAGAGAGATCATTGAAAGGGGAGATGTCACCCTGGAGCATGTGGACTCTCAAGACAACATTGCAGATCCATTTACTAAAGTTTTAACACAACAGCAGTTTAATCGTTACTTAGAGAAGATGGGTATTAAATACTATGACGATTGGCTTTGGTGCAAGTGAGAGATTGAAAGTAGTATGCACACAAGCCAATCATATTTGATATGATGTGGCATATACTTTGTAATCTTCTTCATTTATTAATAAAAGAATTGATTTTCTTAAAATACATTTTACATTATCTACATAGTGTTGTCATATTAAATATGATAAACCCATAGTTTTGAGCAATGCTTTTAGAATCATGATGGTGATCATGCTAATGAGATCTAAATTCAAGATAGCTCACAAACTAAAATCGTTCCTAGTCATTGGATTACTAAAAGGGGATTCGTGAATCCGAATAGATTAGTACATACGTTGCTTGCTCTTAAGAAGAGGATAATTGATCTCATAATCATTTGTGTGGAGACATTAAAGCAAGTATGTAGGTGCTTATTGGAGAATAAGTTCACTGAACGTGGCTCACTAAAGAATACCTAGTGGAGTTTTACTCGTCTATCAATAGAAATTCCTCTAGTGATAGTAGTACAAGTGATCCTATTTGAGATCATCATAGTATCTTGTGTATGATGAGTTATACTTTGACATGTCCCTTAAGACTTTTAGGGTATATCAAAGGGTATGATTGGGTATAATAAATTGTACATGGAGATAGGTGAATGATCAACAAAGAATCTACCACGTATAATAAAAAATGTGAATATCATATGTGATTCGATAAATGACAACTCAGTAGTTTCTAATTTGCATTATTTAGAGTTGTGCATTTGGGAATCAAAATACATATTATTAAATAAAATAAGACTTGACAGTAAATCCATGTCTTATATTTAATTGGGACATTGTATGGTGGAAGGATTGAATTGTACGGTAACTATGCACTGAAAGGTTCTTTTGTGATTAATGTTGAAATCTATATTATCTGGAAAGTCGTTGATCGCTAAGGGGGCTTACCCTTATTGTAGAATAAATGTTATTTATTTAAATGAATTAAATAGTTTAATTTATTTATTTAAATAAGATTAGAATCGTTCTAATTGATTTATTCACAACCGATTTAATATGGAGAACCTAAAGGGTCACACCGCAAAAGAAAAATATTTATTTAAGAAGTAAATGGCATAATTGTAATAATAAGTTAAGTGTATTTAATTTAGTCTATGGAGATAGAATAAATTAAATAGCTTAATATTTATTATTTAATATTTTGGAAATATTAAATATAAATTAATAAGAGGAGTCTTATTATTATTATTACTATTACTATTATTAAATTCCTAATAGGGATTGGAAATTAATTAATAAAAGTACTCTCTCATGAATTCCTAATTGGATCATGAGCATAATTAATTAAAGGAGTTTAATTAGAATAGAAACCCTAATCCTAAATAGTTTAGGGAAGGGTTATTCCAACATCTATAAATAAGAGGAGTCTTATCATAGATTAGGGTTACACACTCTTGCATAAGATTGTGGAGAGTACTTGTAATTTTTATAGAGATAGAAATTAAGGTTTTGCCAACACCCATTTTCTTGAACAACTATTCTTCCTTGGCGGATCACCTCTAGAGGCCAAACACTTGGGTGGCTAACGTTGATCAAGCGAAGGAATTTAGTCGGTGGAATTCAAGGAGAACGCCAAGGAATTGGAGGTGAACTTGTACCCGAGGAAGCTTTGATTCACGAGGGTATAATTCTCTATCTTTATCTCTTTCGTTAATTGATAATTGAACACAAGGAAAGATCATGGTGATGGTTTGTATGAAAAATTTTAAAATCCATTTTATCACGCTTCCGCCCTATTTATGTAATTTGATTGCATGCTTGCGTTATATACAAACTCAACAAAAAGTTAGCTTCACCTTTAAGCATATAAGTAGCAAACGAAGTCTTTTGCCCCTCACCTATTCTGGCAATATCGAAGGCCTTTTCTATTTCCTTAATCCATGCTTGAGCCTTAAGAGGCTTAGTGGTTCCCTTAAACTCAGGCGGTCCCACATTCTTAAAATCCTTGAAACTTGCCACCCGCAATGTTTGAGGATTTGCTTCTTCTTGGCCAGAGTTTCTATTTATTGCTTCTACTAGAAGATTTACAAAGTGCTGGATAGGGTCCACCTGATCCCTAGTTTCGCGCTCTGTCTCTTCTTGATTACACTGATCTCTTCTTGGTGGCATTGAGCTGTATAATAAAATATGTTATTTTCTCATCTTTTCATTTTAAAGCATTTATTATTCACACTAGAACTTTAATCACCACATAACACAATACACATATTCATGCATTTCTAAATATTTCATAACCTTCTGTTCTTTCATACGAAATCTTTTATTATTGCGAAAAGTCCTAAAATTTTCGGACTCAATCTTTTTATGCTTCTGACCCTCTCCGGAGTCTAATTTCTTTAATATTTGTATCTATTCATATTTGATATCATCTATATCTTATTTTTGACTTCCCCTATGCCCGTTCTTACTATCATAACACTGCATGTGTTTAACATCATCTATGTTTATCTTATCTTGTCATTACCCTTATCTACTTTACTCTAGCCCCAATCATGACTAGCTTGTCATGACACATAACCAATGTCCATTTTATTATGACACATCACTAGTGTCTATTACATTTTATTATGATACATCACCAGTGTCTAGCTTCTTATGACATATCACCAATGTTTATAACACAACACCAGTGTCTGTTCCATTATAACACATCACCAGTGTTTATCTTTCTATGACATAACTCCAGTGTCTATTTTCTTTATGACACAACACCAGTGTCTGTTTTGTTATGACACATCACCAGTGTCTATTTTGTTATGACACATCACTGGTGTCTGACTTTTTATGACACAACAGCAGTGTCTAATAATTTATGACATAACACTAGGGTCTATTTTCTTATTCTGACATCCTCTATGTCTTTTTGCTAATTCTTGATTAACAATACTCTTTTTTTTAGGGTTGATCATTTCTAATTCACTCTAGAGTTTAATATCATTGCCCTTTCCTGGCATTCTATAATCAAGCTCACCCTCTTAAATTAACATCTCCAAATAGTAATAGGTGTATTACTATTCTTTTATAATGAATACTTAAATTCATCTATAATATCATTACTGCTCGATTATACCAATAACAATTAGCTCCTTAATATTCCTGTATCCTGATATAATTCATCAAATATACCACACTTTATGTTTTTAGGAACATTCTACAAAAATATGAGTTTAAGAACTTGTCTCAGCAATACGTAATCCAAGAACCAATCAGGAACTATCTATACGCTTAGGGGTTCAAAAACATACCATATAGTTATGAGTCACAACTAACCATAAGCATGAGTTTTAAGAACTCACACCTAACCTTAGTATTATCTATTTGTCATATATAAACATGAGAAAAGAATCACCTTCTCGCTATATATATATATATATATATATATATATATATATATATATATATATATATATATTGATAGCGCGACATCAACATTTCAATGATTATCAATATGATAAACTAAGTAGTCATTAAACTAAGCACAAAACCTCTGCCCATACAAAGGTTTGTACAACTCAGCTATCACATAAGTTCTCAATTGAAATCCTACCCAATCCTATCAAATCTTATATTGCTTTTTGCTCAATATGCAATTCATATATCATCATCTATAACTCCTTTTGAGTTTTATTCTTGTACTACTTTATAGTACCTTATTTTTATAGCGGCAAGCTATATCTGCTAAATCGTTTGACAGATCATCTGTCATTTTATAATTAAATCTGACCACGTCGTGATCTTGTTTTGTAATCATTTCTCCTTATCCTTACGATCGTCTTATTTTACGATCTTCTTATTCTTCTCTTTTTATTATAAACCATTTTACTATTCATACTAAATCTTTATTATTTCTGTAAGGTTATAGCCTAAGGTTTCCCTTACCTAAGGTTTATAACCTACAGCTCTGATACCAACTGTAACGCCCCCAAAATCGGGACAAACTTAATCCAACATCAGGACTAATCTTAATCCCGACCTTGTGCGTTAATACTATCTGGTTCTAGCTTTAAAACATTATTCAATGTTAAAATAGCTAAAAATGCAGAATAATTTAAAAATTTTCTATCTTTCATCTATTCGACCCCTGAATCGCAATCGAAATGATTCTTCTTATCTTGAAATCATAATATTCTATGTTTTCTTTTATCAGAGTAAATATGAGTATATAAAACTCATTTCTCAACACATATATTTACAAATAACCCTTGTATATTGAATAATTCAATCTTCACATCATGTCAATTATACATCTCAAGAATCAACATAGTGATCCAATACCATTTTCTAAATAAGGAAAATGTAAATTCTTTCCACAACTTTTAATCCATATCATCAGATGGCAAGTAGTATCGCCTTGTATCTTTAACCTGCAAAATTTTTGCAATTTGCAAGTTTGAGCTCGACAGCTCAGCAAATCTAACAGTTTTCATACTCACATAGCTAGCACATAGTCTCACGCTCATCTAATTAATCATATATCTTCTACTATGCATATTATTCATACATTGTAATTCTAAGCAGTATGATTTCACATGCTTAACATATCACATATAGATTGAGTTCCATACTCAATCAGCTTAGTCATAATTTGACTTTCACAGTCCATATAACACAATATGTAATTCACATATTTCGGAACATCTTATACACAATATGATGAAGAATTTCATAGAATTAATATCAACTCATATAACACATAAGAACTGAAAGACTTGCCTCGTGAGTTGATTACTATTATAGCTTATTTGCACTTCACGAGTCCTACACAACATACAATCACACGTATATACACGCCAATCATACATATACCTCTATTACACGTACGTAATGAAATTACATTAACTTTATCTTATTTTGGAAATCTTTAACTTTGCTCATTCAATTTTTGCCCGACATGGTCATTCTACACTTAGACATTTAAACATCATTCTTGACATATATTCCTGCTTATAAGACTCTATTACACATGCCTTTAGGTTTGGTTTAACAAAGAAAACTTCTTGACAATTCTGAGGTACGGCGCAGCTGCGCTGCACTTAGACTTGGGAACAGCGTAGCTGCGCCCAAGCTCTACTTTCGTTTTTTACAGATCAGCGTAGCTGCGCTGTTTTTGACTAAGGAAGTGGCGCAGTTGCGCCACTTCGGGACAGGCCAAAAAATGATACTCTGCTTTCTACAGAACTTTGTAATTCAAAACCCAAATCATTTACAGTTCTTCTATGCTACTATACTATGGTTTCAGAATGCAAAAGACGTACTCCTCTAACAATTCCAATCCAATTCACATAATCATAACCATTTCCAAGCATTGAATTAACTTTTCATTGTAAATTCAAAAACTTCAATTCATCATTATACTCCACAATTTCAATCCAATTAGAGTTATACTCATAACAATCACATATATTATCATATAATTGAATTAACATATTCAATTACCTCCAATTTCTTGCTTTTCGGACTATTAGTGAATGAAAATTTTCATTTTGAGGCTTTGAACGAGGAAACTGAGATTGGAGATTTGAGTTGGGTATTTATAGGATTTAATTACCTTACTATGCACGAATTTGGCTTGAGCTTCACTCCAAATTCTTGTCGTGCACTGCAAATTTTTCTTGCTTCTCAATGTTATTTTCCTATTTGGCTTTATCCGATAATACTTGGAGGTTACCCAACTGGGTATATATATATATATGTATATATATATGTATATATATATATATATATATATATATATATATTGTTTATTATATATGTATTACATATTACATAAATCATATAAAATATATTACCTATTTATAATATAACTCATATTTCCTTCCATGAAATAAATACTATACATTAAATAAAAATAATTGATTTATTTAATGTGTTCACTTTACTAAATTAAAATAATTTAATTTCATAAATTATTTTAATCCGCTTAATTAGATGTGCACACTAAATCTAATATACACAAATTAATTACTTCACTTCTTCGTCCCAGAAATGGAAATTATGTGACACCCCCAAATCCGGGTACTTAAATCCCACGGATCTGGTGCTCATGATACTTCATAATCACATCTAACTACCCATGACAAAGATAACATATTCCAAACCAAGTTTGATTACATAACCAATACGATCCCAAGTAATATAACCTTAGTTATTACATCATAACGGCGGAATAACATAATAAAATTAAGTCCATTACATAATTCAGATTGTTTAAATTTTAAAATAATCTTCTTCAGTTATTCATCTTGCTCTTGCCCTTGCTCGAGGACGGTTCATCTGTCTTTCCATTCTTAACTGCAAATATTTATGCAAGAGTGAGCAAACAATTGCTCACAAAGATAACAATAATATCATATGAATAATCGATGAATAAATTCAAATGAATAGTGTAAACCTTTCTGAATTCAACCAAAACATAGATGAAGAACTGTTCACTCAATAAGAAACTCTACTTTTGAATCAAGTTTATATTTCGAGACCAAAAGTACATCTGAGGGTCACAAGACCATGAACTATGTCCTTAGGTTAACGAGTATTTTTACTACAACTTTTAACAGTCTTATAGGCTATAGGACTACCGTCTCGTACTCCGGGGGATCAGCCCTTCGTACAATATATTGTGCACATACACCTTAACACCATTGTATAACTTATTCCCCTATATTAGGGTTGCTCATCTCAATTCTAACATCAGAGTCCGTACCAAAAGAAATTTAGATTGGAACAGTTTCGAAGAGAATCCAAGTCTTTGGAACGCATATCAACTATGAACTAGTTGAATCAAAATGGGTTCAATAATCATTCAAAGTTTGATAATACGTAATCTTGAACAAGGTATTATAGCAATGATTGGATATCGATCGTTAACAATTGAGCAATTTTCATTTATCAAGATAACGCTTTCAGAAGAATTGAAATGCTTTTCAAAAGAATATCGGCATTACATCAATTTAAATAACCTTGCTGAATAATAAAAGGGCAAAGGTTAAGAACTTGCCTGACACGTCTTATACAATAATGCTATTTACTTGTTCCCATGATTTAGCCTTGTGTCGGCGCTGCTGCTCCGGCTTGACCCGAACCCAACAGACCCGGAGCTCGGCGCTGCTGCGCCTGCTTTACTCCTTATACCGGCACTACTGAGCCGCGACGCTGCTGCGTCTAGTTAAGCCTGGCTAGCGGCGTTGCTGCGCCACGACACAGAATCCTCCTCTGTTTAACGACTCGGCAACACTTTTGACCTAAAATCTCCAAATTTCTTTATCAAAACAACAAATTAAACTTACCCAATCATTATATATGTTAAAAAACTAAAACCCAGCACTTACACAATGATTTTAACAACACCCAAAGCTTCAACAACCATTTTAAAGGCCTAAAATCAAAGTTTTTGCTAACTTTTCATATTTTTACACACTTAATGAAATCAAGCACCACGAATCCGTTTTTCAACCTTTTTAATCCATTCGTTTTGCAAAGTTTTTGTATTTCAATGAACTACAACATACAACCCTCAATTTCAGATTCTAAGCATGATTCGACACAAAATTTTAGACCCAAAGTAGACTAAAACATATATATTAACCAAAACTCAATTTTCTTCATTCTTAAACTTGTTTTTTCATGAATTAAATCACTTAAAACCATACTTAAACTTTATATAACAAATTATTCATACATATTAGCAAATTTAACAACTCTTTTAATAATTTAGCCAACCAAAATCAATTAAAGAGAACTAATTTTGAATAACTTGTATAAAAACTTTAAACTAAATTATATCTTCAATTTCTTCTTTGCACTTGATTTAGATGATTTGTGTGGCTTAGTTATCCCCCTCCTTTGATTCTTAGAGTTCTTTTCTCCAATTTTTAGCAGAGAATTTCTTCTCTCTTCTCACATTCTCAAGGTTCTGTGTTTCTTCTTTAAGCTTTACCAGACACGTTAAAATAAACTGATGAATATTAAGTGGGGAGTTTCATCAGTTGAATTAACCAAAAGTCACAAGGCCATGTTTGGCTAGACTTTATAAAATCCACTTTAGTTTATTTTAATAATTTTCCTATTATAAAGTTATTATGTCACACCATTTAAATTCTTATTAAACTTAATTATTAATAAATTCAATTTAAACTTTAACAACAAAATTATTTATAAGTTTATTTAATAAATTTTATTTAATAAATCACTTTATTATTAAATCATTTATCCTCTAATTTAATGATTTTAATTAAATTAGAACATTACCATTTAGTGTAATAAAATTACACAATAAAATATAAATTATCTAATCCAACCTCAACTAACATATTCACATATAATTAAATTATTCTATAATAATCTCCATGATTTATTTATTTTACTCCATAAATAAATCATCTAGAATATTTATTAACTCAATAAGTATTTTAAATTATTTACAAAATTCACAATCGTTACATCCTTCCCTCCTTAAAAGGATTATGTCCCCAGAATTACTATATATGTACTAAACAAATAACTCAGGGTAATTCTTCATCATTTTGTCTTCGAGTTCCCACGTTGCTTCCTCAGCACTGTGCTTCCTCCATATCACCTTTACAGAAGATATGACTTTATTCCAGAGAACTTGCTCTTTCCTGTCCATTATTTGAACTGGAACCTCTTCATAGGACAGATCTTTTTCAAACTGTAAGGGTTCATACTCTATGACATGATTATAATCAGCTTTGTACAGTCGCAGTGCCGAAACATGGAAAACATTATGAATATGCTCTAATGTTGAAGATAAAGCTACCTTATAGGCTACCTCCCCTATCCGCTTCAACACTTCAAAAGGTCCAATGAACCTTGGACTCAACTTTCTTTTTTTACCAAATCTTATTTTCCCTTTCTAGGGAGACACTTTTAAGAAAATGAAACTGCCGACTTCAAATTCGCGATTTTGACGATGCTGATCCGCATATTTCTTCTGCCTGTCTTGAGCTGCCAACAATCTAGCTCTTATTATTCTGACGATTTCTGCCATCTGTTGCACCAAGTCGAGACCCAGAAGACGACGCTCACCGACCATATCCCAACAAAATGGAGTTCTGCACTTTCTTCCGTATAACGCTTCGTAGGGCGGCATGCCAATACTCGTGTGATAGCTGTTGTTGTAAGCAAACTCTACTAGTGGTAAATGGTCATCCTAGTTCCCTTTGAAATCCATGACACAAGCCCGCAATATATCTTCCAAGGTCTGGATTGTTCTCTCACTTTGTCCATCGGTTTAAGGATGGTATGCGGTACTCATTCTCAATTGTGTTCCCATACGCTCCTGTAAACTCTTCCAGAAGTTCGATGTGAAACGCGGATCTCGATTAGACACAATTGACAACGGAACACCGTGCCTTGAAACAATCTCCTTAATATACAACTTTGCCAACTGATCCAATTTAAATTTGATTTTAATCGGCAAGAAGTGCGCTGACTTCGTCAGTCGATCCACTATTACCCAAATCGCGTCGTAACCCTTCTGAGTAGTTGGAAGACCTACCACAAAATCCATCATGATATGCTCCCATTTTCATTCTGGTATTTCCAATGGTTGTAGCAAACCACTAGGTCTTTGATGCTCTGCTTTAACTTTCTGACAAGTTAAACACTTCGCAACACATTCAGCAACTTCGCGTTTCATATTCGGCCACCAAAAATGCTGACGAAGGTCTTGGTACATTTTAGTGTTTCTCGGGTGAATTGAATATCTCAAATTGTGAGCCTCATGCAAAATCTCCTCCCTGACTTCCGATATTGGTGGTACCCAAATCCTGCCTTGAAATCTCTGCAACCCTTTAGTATCAACTTTGAATTTAATATTCTCTCCTTCAGACAGTCTCGTCCTTATTTTACTTCTAGCTCCAATTTGGCAATTTCCGAAATAAGCTTCTCCTGAATGGTTAGCAACAATATCTTCTCCCGACCCTACCTGCTTAAGGCGCCGGCAATCACGTTTGCTTTACCCGGATGGTAAAGAATCTCACAGTCATAATCTTTGATAAGCTCCAACCACCTTCTCTGACGCATATTCAAATCCTTTTGTGTGAAAAGATATTTCAGACTTTTATGGTCTGTATATATTTCACATTTCTCCCCATAGAGATAGTGCCACCAAAATTTTAAAGCAAACACCACCGCGGCTAACTCCAAATCATGGGTCGGATACCCTTTCTCATAATCTTTTAATTGACGCGATGCATACACAATAACCTTACCGTTCTGTATAAGCATGCAGCCTAGCCCCTTGTTCGATGCATCACTATACATTATAAAATTCCCTATATTATCTGGTAAAGATAACACAGGTGCTGAACTCAAACGTCTCTTCAACTCCTGAAAACTTTCTTCGCACTTCTCTGTCCAAACGAACTTCACTGTTTTCCTTGTCAAATTCGTCAACGGAGTGGCGATCCTGGAGAAATCTTGAATAAAATGCCTATAATACCCCGCCAATCCCAAGAAACTCCTTACTTCTGACGGTGTTTTCGGCTGATCCCAGTTCATCACAGCTTCCACTTTCGTCGAATCTACCGAAATCCCGTCTTTATCAATAACATGCCCAAGGAATTGAACACGCTCCAACAAAAATTCGCATTTGGAAAATTTTGCATACAACTTCTCTTTTCTTAACGACTCTAACGTTAACCTCAAGTGTTCTGCATGATCTTCCCAAGTTTTAGAATAAACTAATATATCGTCTATAAACACCACCACACACTTATCCAAATGCGATTTAAACACTATTCATTAAATCCATAAATGTTGTAGGTGTGTTTGTTAAACCAAATGACATAACCAAAAACTCATAGTGTCCATATCTAGTTCTGAATGTCGTCTTTGGTATATCTTCCTTTCTCACCTTCAACTGATGGTACCCACTCCGTAAATCTATCTTTGAAAAATATCTCGCTTCCTTCAGCTGATCAAACAGGTCATCGATCCTTGGCAACGGATACTTATTTTTAATCGTGACCTTGTTCAACTCTCTATAATCAATGCAAAGATGCATTGATCCGTCTTTCTTCTTGACAAATAAAATCGGCGCTCCCCACGACAATACGCTCGGCTGAATATACTTCTTATCTAGCAACTCTTGCAGTTGCACCATCAACTCCTTCATTTCTAGTGGAGCCATTCTATACGCGGCTTTGATATTGGTGCCGTACCTGGTACCAAATCGATTACAAACTCAACTTCTCTATCCGGCGGAAGTCCTAGCAAATCATCAGGAAACACATCCGCAAAATCCCTTACGATTGGTATTTCATCTAACTTCGCACCCACCTTTTGTGTATCAACTATGTAGGCTAGATACCCTACACATCCTTCCTCAACAATCTTCTGGCCTGCAACATCGTCAGACAACTTAATTATCTAGGCGATCTGCTACCAAAGAATATCACCTTTAACTTTTCCGGAGTCATTAGATTCACACACTTCTTCTAGAAATCGATCATTGCCCCATGGTTAAATAACCAATCTATTCCCAAGATGACATCAAATTCTCCAAGTTTAATCGAAATTAAATCTACCGACATCAAATGACCCTTAATATCCACGCGACAATTTTTATAAACAAACCTAACAGGAATCACTTCCCTATTCGTAATTTCTATGTTCAGTAGGTAATCTAACTCGCCTTGAACCAAGTCTAGTTTCCTAGCAAATTCATCGGATATGAATGAACGAGTAGCACCCGAATCAAATAGTACACAAGCATTTACATTATTAATCGGAATGATACATGACACTACATCTTTTGACTGCACAACATCCTGTACCGTCATGTTGAAGTACGAGCGGTTGATCGATTTGGCTGTGCTGGTCCAGTGATGGTCAAGGTGCCACTACTGTTATTATCTCTCCCTCCGCTTGCTCCTCCTGCCACTTTCTTGGGACATTCTCTAGCCAAGTGATCCTTTGACCCACAAATGAAACAGGCACCCTTCCTTAGACTGGGATAATTCGTTGCGATGTGGCCCTCCAAACCGCAGTTGTAACAAGCCCTCTTTCCTTGCAAGCAAACACCCGTATGACTCTTACCACATTTAGCACACGCTTCAAACTTCTTCTTCTGACTACCCTGTTGTTTCACGCCAGAGACATTATCATTCCATTTTCTCTTTTGACTACTACCATTATTACTACCACTTATTTTGCTCTCATTTTTATTTTTCTTCCTCCTTTGCTCCTGATTATACCTGGTCAGTACGTCATTTCCCCCTTCAACAATTATCGCCTTCTCTAACACCACTGCGAACGAGTTAAGTTGAAACATAGAGACTCGACTGAACAGCCAGGGTTTTAATCCTCGCTTAAACCTCTTTGCTTTCCTTTCATCTGTGCTGACTTGATACGACGCGAACCTTGCTAGTTCAGTAAACTTTGCAGCATACTCTACTACCGACATTGCTCCCTGCTTGAGCTCCAAGAACTGCATTTCCATATCACTCTGCACACTGGGTGGAAATTACGTTTCGAAAAATATTTCCTTAAACCTTTCCCACCGTATAACACCTTGCTCCTCACGATTCCTATTTGACTGCCACCAAAAGCTTGCTTCTGCTTTCAACATAAAAGTCGCAAATGACGTCTTCTGATCTTCCGCCACCTTGGCCACCTCAAATACCTTTTCCATTTCCATTACCCACGTTTGGGCTTCTATTGCATTAGTAGTTCCTCTAAATTCCGGAGGTCCTATAGCTTTAAAGTCCTTAAAGGTCATGGCTTGAGCTGGCGCTTGTGGTTGATTCCCAAGTGCACCCACTAGCAGATTCACCAGTTGTTGCACTCAATTAACTTCATCGTTGGTTGTGGAGCCTTCAGTGGTTTGTTGACGTTGTTGTCTTCTTTTGGGCGGTATAGTACTATTGAAACATTTATGTGATTAGCTTGGTATTTATGTATAGGAACATCCAAATTTTATCTTTAGACATTTACAAACAACTCAAAGCACAACTTCAATAATATTAATAATATAATTATTCATTCTCTACTTAAAATAAAACATAGTCTTAATAGCATAACTGCTATTTACATCATTTAGGCTAAAATAAAAGAATTTCAAGAATACATCATCATCTTCCTATCCCACTTATTTAACTAAAAGGTTGGGATTTACTTCATATTATTCATCATATTTACTTATCATTTATTCATTATTCCTTTTCCCTCACGATCTAGGAAGACATTTCACGTCGCACAGCTTCATTATGTTCTTACTCCATGACACGAATCATCGTCCTGCGATCCATCATGTACCACGACAGATCCTCGAACTGAGCTGGGTAATGATAAACCCGATCCTGAGCTCTATTTACCATCGTGTGAAAAACATATTCCATCTCGTCAATCTTAGCCTTCTTTGCTCAAAACTCGTTCTCAGCCCGATCCGCACGTCTAGCAGTCTTTATCAATGCATCCTCAGCTCTCGCATGATATGTTGACTCCTCTTTCAGGTCGCTCTTCAGTTTCTCTATCTCAGCTGATAGCTCCTCCTTTTGGCTCTCTGCCTGAACTAACTTCCATTCCACATCTCCAAGACGTATATCAAGCTCCTCAATCTCGCCATTCTTCTGCTCCAGAACAGCCTGACGCTCAGCCACCTGCTCCTCTAACTCCTCCACCCTATCCTGCAACTCTATGTTGCAGTCATACACCTGCTCATACATCTGAACACCTAAGGAAGATAGTGGTATTTCCTTAGGGTCTTCTTCTTCCTCCTCCTCCTCCTCAACCTCTTCAGGATCCTCCTCAGGATCTGACTCAGGTTCATACTCAGGTTCTACAATAGTGGTCAGTGGGGTTGGCTTTCTCGGAACTAGCTGCTCCCAGACCGAATGATGTCTCGAGACTCCTCCTCCCTAGCTTGGCTGGGTTCTCCTCTATCAGACATTCTGACAATAAAATTTTAAGTTTCAATTACTACTCGCGAGCATATAAGTTTGTTATCAAGTAAGCACATAGCACATAATCATTTTATTATCTTTAATGAATTTCCAGAATTCATTCCTTAGAACTCGATAAGAGTTATAACACAATTATTATGTCGATAAAGGATATAACCTAAGGTTTTCCCCCCCACCTAAGGTTTATAACCTACGACTTTGATACCGACCTGTGACACCCCCAAATCCGGATAATTAAATCCCACTAATCTGGTGCTCACGATACTTCATAATCACATCTAACTACCCATGACAAAGATAATATAAAACAAACATGGTCAACTAAATAAAAAAATTACATAATCCAAACCAAGTTTGATTACATAACCAATACGATCCCAGGTAATCTAACCTTAGTTATTACATCATAACGGCGGAATAATATAATAAAATTAAGTCCACTACATAATTCAGATTGTTTAAACTTTAAAATAATCTTCTTCAGTTATTCATCTTGCTCTTGCCCTTGCTCGAGGACGGCTCATCTGTCTTTCCATTCTTAACTGCAAATATTTATGCAAGAGTGAGCAAACAATTGCTCACAAAGATAACAATAATATCTTATGAATAATCGGTGAATAAATTCAAATGAATAGTGTAAACCTTTCTGAATTCAACCAAAACATAGATGAAGAACTGTTCGCTCGATAAGAAACTCTACTTTTGAATCAAGTTTATATTTCGAGAGCAAAAGTACATCTGAGGGTCACAAGACCATGAACTATGTCCTTAGGTTAACCTTTAACAGTCTTATAGAGTATAGGACTACCGTTTCGCACTCTAGGGGATCAGCCCTTCGTACAATGTATTGTGCACATACACCTTACCGCCATTGCGTAACTTATTCCCCTATATTAGGGATGTTCATCTCAGTTCTGACATCGGAGTCCGTACCAAAAGAAATTTGGATTGGAACGGTTTCGAAGAGAATCCAAGTCTTTGGAACGCACATCAACTATGGACTAGTTAAATCAAAATGGGTTCAATAATCATTCAAGGTTTGATAATAAGTAATCTTGAACAAGGTATTATAGCAATGATTGGATATCAATGGTTAACAATTGAACAATTTTTATTTGTCAAGATAACGTTTTCAGAAGAATTGAAATGCTTTTCAAAAGAATATTGGCATTACATCAATTTAAATAACCTTGTTGAACAATAAAAGATCAAAGGTTAAGAATTTGCCCGACACGTCTTCTACAATAGTGCTATTTACTTGTTCCCACGAATAACTTATACATTGAGATCACACTTGAGCAATCAACGATCACAGTTTAATTCAAACTAATCGTTTAACCACTTTAAAAACTATATTCTTAATGCCTTTATACTATTTATACTACTTGCATAATATGTTGCACAATATATGTAAAAATTATTTTATTTTAAATGTTGGAAAATTTTCATTTTCTGACCGACCCGACCTGACCTGAAAACTCGGAACGGCGCTGCTGCGCCGCGATTTAGCCTTGTGTCGGCGCTGCTGCACCGGCTTGACCCGAACCCAATAGACCCGGAGCCCGGCGCTGCTACACCTGTTTTACTCCTTATACCGGCACTGTTGCGCCCAGTTAAGCCTATCCAGCGGCGCTGCTGCGGCACGACACAGACTCCTCCTCTGTGTAACGACTCAGCAACACTTTTGACCAAAAATCTCCAAATTTCTTTATCAAAACAACAAATTAAACTTACCCAATCATTATATATGTTGAAAAACTAAAACCCAACACTTACACAATGATTCTAACAACACCCAAAGTTTTAACAAGCATTTTAAAGGCCTAAAATCAAAGTTTTTGCTAACTTTTCATATTTTTACACACTTAATGAAATCAAGCACCACGAATCCGTTTTTCAACCTTTTTAATCCATTCTTTTTGCAAAGTTTTCGTATTTCAATGAACTACAACATACAACCCCCAATTTCAGATTCTAAGCATGATTCGACACACAATTTTAGACCCAAAGTAGACCAAAATATATATATTAACCAAAACTCAATTTTCTTCATTCTTAAACTTATTTTTCCATGAATTAAATCACTCAAAACCATACTTAAACATTATATAACAGATTATTCATACATATTAACAAATTTAACAACTCTTTTAGCAATTTAGCTAACCAGAATCAATTACAGAGAACTAATTTTGAATAACTTGAATAAAAACTTTAAACTAAATTATACCTTCAATTTCTTCTTTGCACTTGATTTAGATAATTTGTGTGGATTAGTTATCCCCCTCCTTTGATTCTTAGAATTCTTCTCTCCAATTTTTAGCAGAGAATTTCTTCTCTCTTCTCACACTCTCAAGGTTCTGTGTTTCTTCTTTAAGCTTTACTAGACACGTTAAAATAAACTGATGAATATTAAGTGTGGAGTTTCATCAGTTGAATTAACCAAAAGTCACAAGGCCATGTTTGGCTAGACTTTATAAAATCCACTTTAGTTTATTTTAATAATTCTCCTATTATAAAGTTATTATGTCACACCATTTAAATTCTTATTAAACTTAATTATTAATAAATTCAATTTAAACTTTAACAACAAAATTATTATATGTTTATTTAATAAATTTTATTTAATAAATCACTTTATTATTAAATCATTTATCCTCTAATTTAATTATTTTAATTAAATTAGAACATTACTATTTAGTGTAATAAAATTACACACTAAAACATAAATTATCTAATACAACCTCAACCAACATATTCACATATAATTAAATTATTCTATAATAATCTCCGTGATTTATTTATTTTACTCCATAAATAAATCATATAGAATATTTATTAACTCAATAAGTATTTTAAATTATTTACAAAATTCACAATCGTTACATCCTTCCCTCCTTAAAAGGATTATGTCCCCAGAATCATAGCCCAGTCAACCCATTTGTTACAAATTATATATTAATATATTAAATATACAATTTCTCCTTCTATATTCAAATAATTAAAATTCATAAATTATTTAAATACTATTCATTAATGCATACAATATAATTAACATACACAAATAATTCCTTATCTTCCTTTTGTCTTACAAATTATTTCTAACAATTTACCTCCATGAGATAAATATATAATTACAAATATAATTATCACATCACAACGTTATCACATCATCACATCATCACATAATCACATTACACCACACGTATTTACGTATCATATATCACCAAATAAGAATTTTATTTATTTAATTCTTATCTTAATATTTTTCGAAAACTTGGATCGTCACATTTAGTTTGATGAATAATGTATTAATAATAAAATGAACACTATAAGTAATGAATAAAAGTTAATGCAAACCTAGAATGTGTGTTGACTATATGGCTAATTGGGGTATGTATATGAATGTGACTATGTAGGATATTGAAGTGACGTTAAACTAAATCTATAAGCGTAATCTACGAGCAAGGCAAGTTTCTTAACTTCGTTTAATAACTCTCATGTTTTATCTTCACTCTATGCACTACTTTTATATTATGCAAATAGGTATATATTGAGCAAGTACCCCTAACTTGTTTACATTTGAGTAAATAACTTCTACTTGAATGCTTGTGCAAGTTTCCTAACTCGTACAATTCAACATTTGTATGCAATTTTTCTCTATTTTTGCAAGTATCCCAACTTTGTGTACTACTTTTTTCATTGTGCAAGTATCTCAGATTGTTGCAAATATCTTATCCTTGTACATTAGTCCTTAATGTACAAATAGTATATCTGTTTAAAAATTTTTACAAACATCTATATGTATTAGTTATAAAATTTATGTAATTTTTATCGGTTGCGTAAAGTTGGTCCAGTTTGCTATAACGCTTATTTCAAAAGTTCAGAAATACATGAACTGTTTAAACAGCAAGTCTAATCCATTTGATACAGCTAGACTAATATTCCTTTACTTCTTTTTTGCAAGTCTTGAAATATTATTGAGATTAGGTAGAACTTTCCATCCAAATTATTTTGGTTTGGAATTCAAGTCTGAGTATGAACATCCCTTATTTGAAAAATTTTTATGCGCCAAAGGCAGTCATGATGAACGCAAATGTCATTCCCGCACGTAGTGTTGATCAACGCAGGGCGTAACAGGCTGATCACCCACCGTGCCTGTAAGCATGTCAGTTTACAGATGAATTTCTGTTCAAACCCTATCATAAATTTAAAAACACAAGTTCTTGGTCTTCTGACCACTCAACATCTGTAGTCAGTATGTTGTTTCAAAAATATAAACGATTTGATAAGTTATTCAGAATTATTTCAGTTGCTTCACAACTATTGATTCGTTGTAGAAGTATATCTCAATGAAAACATTTAACCTTTTATGTATTATCTACTATTAATTGTTGAGAAATTGAATGCGCATTCTAGCTTTGAAATTAAATGTTTTCAGCTAAGCAGGAACGTGTCGAAAGGTCCGGCAAGTACAAGGGCAAAGGGAAGCTATATGAATAGTTAGAAAATATTATTTGTAATAATTGTAGTTTTGTTGTGATAATACATTATCTATCATGTAATAAAGTACTTGAAGGTCTTCGTACCTGGGTTAGCAAACTCTGATGTAATCTTTTTATTATTTAATAATATAATAAACAGTTTGAATGAATGAATCGTGTAGCACCAAGTACGGGTTTCAAGTACCCGGATTTGGGGGCGTCACATTGGTTTTACGCCTTCCGGTGGAGTAACCAAAGTTCATACTTGGTTCACATACATAGAGTCTATTTCGCATTTTATGGTCATCTGCCATTTCTCTGAGTATTTAGTACTCATAGCCTCATCGTTTGTAACTGGATCATCATCCTCTATGATGCGTACCTCATTATCATCCTCTATGATGAATCTGTATCTCCTAGGTATCTTAAGTACTCTTCCAGATTCACGATTAGGTTGTGGTACAATAGGCCTATCTACAGGTTCCTCGGTTCAACTTATAGTGCTTTATGGTTCTTGAACTCCTTCAAGATTTATTACCCTTCCACTAGCCCTTTAAATGATAAACACCTTTATCTATGAAGGCAACGTGTTTCACAATAAACACCTTTTGCTCAGTAGGAATATAAAATTAATACTCTAAACTTTCTTTATGATATCCCACAAATCTGCACTTGTCAGATCTTGTCACAAGCTTATCCTTTTGAAACTTTTTCACATAAGTTGGATAACCCCAAATCTTAACATGCTTAAGACTAGGTTTTCTCCCTGTCCATAACTCATATGAAGTCTTGGGGATGGATTTTTGAGGATACCTTATTTAGTAGATATACAGCCGTTTCTAGGACATAACCCAGAAGGATACTGGAACATCAGTAAAAATCATCATGGACTGCGCCATGTCCAACAAGGTACGATTTCTCCTTTAGATACATCAATCAATTATTGCATATTAGGATGTGTCCATTATGAGAAAATACCATTATTTTTGAGATGATGTAGAAACTCTTTGCTTAAGTATTCCCTTCCTCGATCCGATCGAAGAATCCTAATACTTTGTAAGTTTGTTTCACTTCTGAATTCTTTTGAACTTTTTCAAATAATTCAGACTTGTATTTTATCAAATACATATATTCAACTTTTTAATAATCATCTCTTTTCTTTTACTTGTTTGTTCAATTTGTAAAATATTTTTCATGCAAGTCAAGTATATAAAGTCTATAAAGTAATCTTCTAATTCTAAATAAAATATTATCATTATAAATAGAACAACCATTGTTTTATAATATCAAAACATTCCTTGTCCAACAATGGAATAGAAATAATATTTTTAATGCGAACTGGAACATAATAACAACTTATTAACTTAATAGACTTGCCCGTAGACAATGCTAAATTATAATTTTCTACGGCTAATGCAGCAACCTTTGCTTCATTCCCCACACGCAGGATTACTTTTCTTTTGTTTAGCTTTCTACTTCTACTTAGGCCCTGTATAAACTTACATTTATGAGAACTATAGCCGGTATCCAATACCCAAGTAGAACTTTAACTTACAGAAAGATTTATTTCAATCATGAACAAACCTGTATTTGTAACCGAAGCTTCACCAAGCTTCTTATGGTTAGCATATGCAAGATACTCCTTGTAGTTTATTTTTCAGTGTCCAGGCTTATTACAGTGGAAGCAAACTCCTTTGCTAACCGCATCAGTTTTGTTTTTATTGTCCTTTGTTTTTGCCCTTCCCTTTGCCTTCTTTGAATTGTTCTTCTTTTCAGAAGATCCTTTGGTCCAGTAAGACTTGGTCTTTCTTGATTGAAAAGTGACTCTTAACAGTTTTTAACATGTTAAGCAACTCAGGCAGGTTGATAACTAGCTTGTTCATGTGAAAATTCACAATAAATTATGAGAAAGAGTCTGAGAGTGATTGCAAGATCAAATCTTGGCTCAACTCTCTATCCATGACAAAATCCAGTTGTCCTAGTTGTTCAATCAGATTGATCATCTTAAGGACATGTTTTTGTACTTTAATGTCATCAGTTATTCTAGATCGAAAGAGCTCTTTAGATATCTGATATCTAGCAGACCTACTTTGTTCACCATACAAAACTTGAAGGTACAACAACATAGTTAGCGCATCTATTTTCTCGTGTTGACGTTGTAACTCTGTAATGTCCAGGAATTTTAAACCTTGTATTAATTTATCTTGATGTGTGAAATTATTTTTTTTTATTATTTTACGGATTTAATTGGATCCATGTAGGTATTATTATTTGATTATATAAACATATGGTCCAATAATTTCCTTTGCATTAAAGAGGCTCACTAATAGTCTGAGTAAATTAGTGATTTAACCCTAAGAATTTATTTGCAAGAAAATTGGGAAGAAAATTAATAAATAATTTCATTATCGAATTTAAATAATTCGAATGAAGAATTATTGATAAAACAATTTTTTTTTTAAATAATTAATTAACCGAATTAGTTAATTAATTTAAATATTAGAAACCTAAGGGTATTAATTTAGTGTGTCATTTTTTTTTTATTTTCGGATTGGGTCGAACCCATTTTCTTTTTATTTTGGGCCATCCCTTCCCCATCCATTAGCCGACCCAACTATTGGGTTGAGCCCAAATACAATTCCAGTCGGGTTGAGTCAAGCAAACAGGTTGGATCCGTTTCCTTTAATTTGGGACAACCGGTAAATTCATTTGGGAGGGGTTCAAATCGGCAAGAATCGATTTGGGGGAAATAACCGAGCAAAAAAAAAAAAAAAGGGGGAAACCCAAACCCTCACTCAATCAACCGGACAGAGCGGGGGACGGGAGAAGGGGTCGCCAGGCATGCGCCGGCGACAGCTCGAATCGAACGGACGGCGTGAAGAAGGATCGGCGGCTAATCAAAGGTTTGAAGGAGCGACCGAGCACACAATCGAACGGACCAAAGGGTTTGAGCGTGCGGCGACGTGACCGGTGGGGATACGCGGCTCGAGATTGACGGCCGGTGCTAGCTGGGTGATTAAAAGGGCTTGATGGGGACGACCGGTCGCTGCCTCCTGCCTACCGATGGTTAAAGGTGCGATCGAATAGGGTATTACCCAATAAATGGGTAAAATTTCTTCTATAAATTGGGCACCCAAAACCCTAAAACGAGCTGCTAGAATTTTGCATTCCAAATTAGAGAGAGAGCAGTCACTGAGAGAAGAGGGAGCAGGGAGTTGGTCGCGAATGTCCGCTGGATTCGTTGATTATTTTGGAAGGAGAAGGAGGGCTGCCATTCGATCGAGTCCAAGGTATAGCAGTAAACTGCTATAACAGTTTTTGTGATTTAGGCTTTAAATGTTTTCCTTCTCTGGTTAGTAGTTGTGATTATTGTATTAGGTTGTTCTTGTTTGAGTTTACAAGACTGTTATTGTATTGTGTTGATTTATTTTGATTAAGAAATCTGGTATTGTGATATTAATGGTATTGGGAAGCATATTTTCTGTTGTTGGTTGATATACACCGTATTAGGGTGTTGTGTTAAATTGCTTGGGTGTGGAACTCTGATATTGTATTATGTTAATTCTTGTTGAGAATTTGATGAACCTTAAAGGTTCTGGCTGTCGAATATGTGCTATATATAGGCCAATGTCGAGTCTTGAAATGCTTGGCTTGTGTTTGATATAATTTCTGAACCAACCCAGATTTTGGCTTCTCTTTTTGTATTGTCCTGCCAGCAACATGGGTCATAAACCATTAGTTTGCTGTTTGTGTTAATGTTTAGGCTGGCCACAAAACCTTGGAATGAAACTGCAGGGAATAATATATGTTCATGGATTACAGTAAATTAGTTCAGTGGTTATTGTTGACAATTTAAGTGAGGATATATTGAGTAGATAACATGCCTGTGAAGAAACAAAATAGGGTTATTACCCTTAATGATGTTAAGCACTAATTGAACCACTTCCTAAATGAGTTGCTTAATCTATTAGCTTACTCAACTATGGTAAACTAGCAAAATGAAGTCTAGTTACTCAAGTGATCATCGATTAACTAATGTGTAATTAACAATAACTAATGATATTGAAGGAATTGTTAGTTATTTTGTGAGTTAATAATGCACTAATGAATAATTATTTATTATTGAATAATAAATAAAGATAATAAATATTTAATTATAATTTAATTAACATTGAATAATAATTAAGTGTGAGTAAATTAATTATTTATTATAAATTAAGATAATGAATATTTAATTATCATTTAAATATTTAATTATTATTTAATATTAAATAATAATGAACAAAGTTAGCAAGTAATTATTTATTATTATTAAATAATAAATGAAGGTAATGAATATTTAATTATTATTAATTAATATTAAATAATAGTTAAGCATGAATAAAGTTAATAAATTAATTATTTATTAGTTATCAATAAATAATAAATAAAGAAAATAAAGATTTAATTATTATATTAAATAAGTATAAATAAAGTGAATAAATTAAATTTTTATAAATAATAAATAAAGATGATAAATACCTAATGATTATTTAATTAATATTAAATAATAATTAAGTGTGTGTAGAAGTAATACCATTAAGTATTTAATTAATGTTGAATAAGGAACAAGAATAATAATTACTCAATTACCCTTAAGGTGAATAGTAATTAAGTGTAAATAAATTTAATAAGTGATCAATCATTATTTAGTTGCTATTAAACCATAATAAATTTATTTATTTTATAGTAAATGAGGATTGTTAACCCATATTTAGAGACAAATAAGGGTATAATTTGAGTATTTAAATAATAAGTAATCATGATTAAGCTATCATTATTTTAATAGCTAAAGATCATTAATTAATTTATGTTTAGCTAATGTTAAATAGTAATTAAATTGTAGATGGTGAATTGTTACCTGCTACATAAATGGTATAGTAAAGTGTGCCAATATACAACTATGTCATATTAATTGATAAGTCGACTTTATCCAATGATAGGTCACTCAAGATCAATTAGTTAAAGTTAAGATAAATTGTAGCTGGGCAAACAGGCAAGTTCCCTAATTTCATTCTTTCAGTATATTGAATGCAAGTTTCCTATCCTTGAGCAAGTTCTTTACCCTGAAACTTTAATTATTGCAAGTTCCCTTAAGCCCTACTCAAATTATCTTTCGAGCAGGGTGTTATTTTACTGCAAGTTACTTATTTACGCTTGAATCTCATTTCCAAGCATGCTTTAAGTGGTTTAATTACTTTAAAATTATTCCACATCTATGTATTTACTGACATTTGCACTCGTGCATTTGAATTCGTACATTTATTAAAGTTCCGAGATTTACGAACTATTCATGATTAAGTCTGAACCCTTGTTCGGTCAGGCAAGTATGTGAGAATTTATAAAAGCTATCCAAACCAATCGATGGTAAGGATTCTTAGACTGAATGAACACCCCTTTTATTATAGGTGAGTACCCCAGGTACCGTATATAAGGTACAACTAGCAGAGTTAAATGTTATGCATATACATAGCGTACGCGAGGCTGATCCCCTCAAGTACTTGTTCTGTAGCCAGTAACCAGAGGGTCAACTAGCTAATGACTCCTTTGGAAGTTATTGTTCAAAGTCTACTTGACTATCAATTTTTTTAAAAGCAGTTATTGTTCTTGCGTCTGATAATTATTATTGAATTCTCTTTCTATATTCCCTTCATCATGATATACCCCTTATTGTTGTACTTTAAACTTGCTGAGCAAACTCGTTGCTCACCCTTGTTATATCATGACTCCATTGCAGCAAAACCCGAGACATCAGGAAAGAGCAAAGGGAAAGAAAGGATGAAGTGATAGGCTTCCCGTAGCTGATTTTATCTTATGTGTAGTTAATTACTATTAATGTAATTTAAATCCTGATAGTTATTCGGGGTATGGATTTGTGCTAAGTATTTAAGGTTATTGTATTCTGGGACTAGTAACACCTTTCTAATGAACAACATATGTTTGTTATATTCCGCATTTTAGTCAATGTATGTTGTTGGAGGTGAATGATGTATTGGATCGTGATGACCGGATCCGGGTATTTGGAGACCCGAATCTGGGGGCGTCACAGGTTGGTATCAAAGCTGTAGGTTATAAACTTTAGGATCGCTAAACCTAGGTTATGACCTTAGTTTTAAACTCGTATTGAGTACGCTAGGATATGAATCAAGGAGATTCGAATAATGGCCTTGTCTGGGGGTAGATTGTGGAAATCTGCCAAGCCGAGTTGTACATGATAAAATATCCTTTCATTTTATCAATGAATGTATTTTATTATGATACTGACATTGTTGCCTCTGTCTGTGTTTGTAGGATGGCTGACATAGGAGGGACCAGTGGAGTCCAGGAGGAGGTATTCACAGATATACCTGTGGTTACCGAGCAGTTAGTGGGCTATGCACCGGTTGTTCCAGGAGTACCACTGGGTGGGTCCGAACCAGAGGAGGACTATCGGGGGGATCTACCAGAGCCTGTTATAGGTAGGGTAATGAGGTCCGGCAGTCAGGACCCGGATGATAGTGAGGAGGACCTAGAGACTGACGGTGATGAGCCACCTGCGTATGTTGATGGCATGGGCTCTACTGCAGATGATATCATAGAAGGACTGACCAGTAGGAACGAGGAGCTAGAGGACCGGGTAGCTCATCTGGAGGAGCAGAACCAGACCCACCAGATCACGGAGGATCAGTATAGGGAGCTAGCTTATCAGCTGGAGCATGAGTTGGGGGTGGTGAAGGCACAACTGCAGGGTTATGAGACCTCAGCGCAGCAGATTGGACCACTGCTACATCAGATGGTGGCCCGGAATGCTGAGCTGAGAGAGAGATTGGAACAGAAGGATATGGAGATCGCCCATCTGAAGGCCAAGCAGGAGGCCATGAAGTTCGAGTTTGGGCTGGAGACTGCTGAGAGGATGCGAGTTAGAGATGCTTGGGTCAGAGAAGCCAGAAGGGTTGATCAGTTGGAAGACCAGTTGGAGGCCGGAGCGGTGAGGATCGAGACCTTGGGATTTGCCTTGGATGCAGCCTATAGGAGGCCCCGGACTGAGATGGGAGAGTCTAGCCGCTCGGTTCGTCGCCGAGTCGTGGGTGGAGCATTTTCTTCAGGTCAGCAGGCACGGATCCGTCACGATATGTAGTGACGTGCTAGGATGATTGTCTTGTTTTGTTTTGGGTGTAGTAGGTTCCACTTTTGTTAGGTTAGGGCCATGATTGTGTTGTGGACCTTTATATCTTGTTATATGATTGGGGTAGCAGTTAAACCCCAACTTTTGTCTGTTATGAGGGATGGTCAGTCATTATCCCCCACTTTTTGTATCAGGGGGAATGGTTAATGATTGATAGAGAACCTATTGACAGGCTTATAACATATTTATCTTCCTCCCCTCCGTTAATGAAATATCTGTTTCGCTTGAAAGGACAAGCAAGCCTGATGCGACACTGGTCTTAGAAGTTGAACATGCCCTAGCAAGCAACCTATTGAAAGCAACCCCGCAAGCAACCTATTGCAAGCAACCTGCACAGTAGCGCATTTATAGAAGTATGCCACAGGTTTAGTCTGATTGTAACAAAACAGTGGTATATAAATATAAATGCAGTTGTTTCATTTAAACTAAATGTGTTTGATAAATGTTTCTACTCTTGATCGCTGATCTCAATGACATATTGTGTAAAATATAAAACTATAGGTAAAAGTCAGCGGTTTTCCTTATTCAAATCATGCCGCCAAGAGGACGACCACGTAACCAGCGAGGTTGGGGTTCAACCCAATCCAATGAGAATGTTCGCTGAGATGCTGGCAGAAGCCATGCAATCAAGACCAC
This sequence comes from Aralia elata, assembly GCA_034770075.1. Lineage (NCBI taxonomy): Eukaryota > Viridiplantae > Streptophyta > Magnoliopsida > Apiales > Araliaceae > Aralia > Aralia elata. The sequence continues at coordinate 486,713 of JAVJAP010000022.1, read as the reverse complement.
CACCTGTAGGGACCCAACCAGCACCCGAGCCAGTGCATCATTTGGCCACTTTCAAGGACTTCAAAATGGTTGGACCACCCGAGTTCAAGGGAACTCTTAACCCGATAGAAGCCCATACCTGGATCGAAGAAATAGAGAAGGTCTTCGAGGTCGCTCGGGTGGCAGAGGAACAGAAAACAAGTTTTGCCACCTTCATGCTAAAAGGCGAGGCTAACTATTGGTGGAAGGCCAGCAGGGGCCGAGCTGAAGAAGGCATTGTCGCATGGGAACGCTTTAAAGAGATGTTCCTGGAAAACTACTTTCCAGAGAGCATGAAACAAGAGATGGAGGTCAAGTTTCTGGAGCTAAAGTAGGGGAGTATGTCCGTGGCTGAGTACGCAGCTAGGTTTAACGAGTTGGCACGGTTTGTAACTCACCAAGTCAGCACCGAGGAAAGGAAAGCTCGTAGGTTTGAGCTAGGTTTGAAACCATGGGTATACCGTTCTGTTGCGGTATTCAAAATCAAGACGTTTGCAGAACTGTTGGAAAGGGCGATCATTGCAGAGGGTGGCAGTGAGGCCCTGGCTAAATACAATCAAGAAAAGAAGAAGGGTCATGAGGGCCCGAAGGCAGGGAGCATCGGGGGAAGTAACCCCAATAAACGCAAGTGGACTGAGAGTCAGTCATCCGGAGGGAACAAATCTGGAAGGGAGGTGAAGAAAGCAGGTAGGTGCAGCAATTGTGGTAAAAACCACACGGGGGAATGCATGAAAGGGAAAAGCGTTTGTTACCGTTGTGGACAACTAGGGCACATGGCTCCTCAGTGCCCTAATAGACAGAAAGGAGGATGCTTCTCTTGTGGATCACCCGACCACCAGATTAAGGACTGTCCGAAGAGGAAGGGCGACGTCGGGAGTGGCAACCGGAGCAACAACAACAGCGGGAATAACAACCGGCTGAGCTATGGGGCACCAGCCAGTCAAGCTAACAGGCCAACGGCACGCACGTTCAACATGACCGTTCAGGATGCAATGGAATCCAAGGACGTGGTGTCAGGTATCATCCCAATCAATGATATAAATGCATATGTGTTATTCGATTCGGGTGCTACCTGCTCTTTTGTTTCCGAAGAATTTGCTAGTCAGTTAAATTTACCTCGTGAAAAGTTAGAACACCCTATGAACGTAGAAGTAGCAAACAAGGAAATTATCCCCGTAGAATACATTCATAGGAATTGTTGTGCTGAATTGTGAGGATTTAAGCTCAATGTAGATTTGATACCAATTCGGCTGGGAGAGTTTGATGTAATCCTGGGAATGGATTGGCTGTCAATTCACGGAGCAGTTATTGATTGTAAGGAAAAGTGTGTACACCTAAAGACTCTTAAAAAGTCGAAGGTGGTATTTTACGGTAGTAAGTCACCAAGACAATCTTGTTGTCTTACTATGATGCAAACTAAGAAATTGCTTAAGAAAGGTTGCGTATGTTATTTGGCCCATGTGGTTAATACTCGTCAGGTCGGGGATGAGATGAGTCAAATACCCATCGTGAGGGATTTCGTCGATGTCTTCCCAGATGAGCTTCCGGGACTACCGCCGGACAGGGAAACCGAGTTCGTTATCGATTTGGCACCGGGAACCGCACCAATATCGAAGCCGCCGTATCAAATGGCACCTGTAGAAATGAAAGAGTTGATGGTGCAACTGCAGGAACTGTTAGATAAAGGTTATATCAGACCAAGCGTGTCCCCGTGGGGAGCGCCAGTTCTGTTTGTAAAGAAGAAAGATGGTTATATGAGGCTTTGTATCGACTATCGGGAGTTGAACAAAGTTACGATTAAGAATAGGTATCCGCTTCCTAGGATTGACGATTTATTTGATCAACTTAAGGGAGCGAAATACTTTTCAAAAATTGACTTAAGAACAGGCTATCATCAGTTGAAGGTGAGGCAGGAAGATATCCCGAAGACCGCATTCAGAACTCGTTATGGGCACTTCGAGTTTCTGGTGATGTCATTTGGATTAACGAATGCGCCACCAGCATTTATGGATATGATGAACAGAGTGTTCAAGCAGTACTTGGACAAGTTCGTAGTCGTATTCATTGATGACATCTTGGTGTATTCAGAAACAGAGGAGGAGCATGCTGAACATTTGAAAACTGTATTGGAAGCTCTCAGGAGGGAGAAGTTGTATGCGAAATTTTCTAAGTGTGAGTTTTGGTTGCAGAGGGTACAGTTTCTGGGTCATGTCATCGACAAAGACGGTGTTTCAGTGGACCCAGCAAAAGTAGAAGCGGTTATCAATTGGGAACAACCGAAGACACCCACAGAGATCCGGAGTTTCTTGGGATTAGCGGGATACTATCGGAGATTCATCCAGGATTTTTCAAAGATAGCATCGCCGTTGACCAATCTCACCAGAAAAATAGTTAAGTTCGTTTGGTCGGAGAAATGCGAGGAAAGTTTCATGGAGTTGAAGAAGAGACTTAGCCAAGCACCGGTGTTGACCTTACCAGACAACACTGGGGGTTTTGTAGTGTATAGCGATGCGTCACATAAAGGTCTTGGCTGTGTGCTGATGCAGCACGGCAAGGTCATGGCATACGCATCACGTCAACTGAAGGACTATGAGAAGGGTTACCCGACTCATGACTTGGAGTTAGTAGCGGTAGTTTTCGCCTTGAAGATTTGGAGGCACTACCTATACGGGGAGAAGTGCGAGATATATACAGATCATAAAAGTCTGAAATATATCTTCACTCAAAAGGAGCTGAACATGAGGCAGCGCCGATGGTTAGAATTGATCAAGGACTACGACTGTGAAATTCTGTACCATCCGGGCAAAGCAAATGTAGTGGCTGATGCCTTAAGCAGAAAGGGCAAGGTGAAATTGATGCAGCTGATAGTTCAAGAGGAGTTGATAAAGGACTTTGAACGTCTGGAACTGGAGGTTAAGGATCCGATGGAGACGGACGAAAAATTGTTCACCGTGACAGTAGGTCTGACTTTACTGGATAAGATAAAGGAGGCTCAAGAATTTGATGAAGAATGCATTGGCATTAAGAAGCAACTATCGGAGGGAAAAACGTTGAAGTTCAAGGTTGACAGCACAGGGCTGCTGAGATGCGAGGGAAGGATCTGGATACCCTACGTGCCAGACTTAAGGGAAGAGATATTACAGGAGACCCATAATACGAGATTCTCGGTACATCCAGGTAGCACCAAGATGTATCAAGATCTGCGTCAGCATTATTGGTGGCCGCATTTGAAAGGAGAAGTTGCAGAATACGTCAGCCGGTGTTTAACTTGTCAGAGGATCAAGGCAGAGCACCAACGGCCGAGCGGATTGTTGCAACCTTTAGAGATTCCCGAGTGGAAGTGGGAGCACATCACTATGGATTTTGTGGTAGGGCTCCCGACAACACAAAACGGTCTAGACGCCATCTGGGTGATCGTAGATGGTTGACCAAGTCTGCCTATTTTCTACCAATCAAGATCAGGTACAAATTGGAGCAATTAGCGAAGCTTTACGTGAAGGAGATAGTATCGCGACATGGAGTGCCGGTATCTATTGTGTCTGACAGAGATCCACGCTTCACGTCAAATTTTTGGAGAAGTCTACAGGAAAGAATGGGAACACAGTTGAGAATGAGTACGACGTATCATCCTCAGACTGATGGTCAGAGCGAGTGGACAATTCAGACCCTAGAGGATATGCTCCGGGCAGTTGTGATGGATTTAGGGGGCAGCTGGGACGATCACTTGCCCTTGGTAGAGTTCGCTTACAACAATAGTTATCACGCTAGCATCGGTATGCCACCGTACAAAGCGTTATATGGAAGGACGTGTCGAACGCCGTTGTGTTGGGATGAAGTTGGTGAACGGAGATTGTTAGGACCAAAATTGGTACAACAAACCGTGGAAATCATTAAAGTAATAAGACAGCGGTTAGTAGCAGCTCAGGATCGTCAGAAGAAGTATGCCGACTTACATCATCAGAAACGAGAATTTGAAGTTGGTAGCTTTGTGTTTCTGAAGGTATCTCCCTGGAAAGGGAAGATCCGTTTTGGGAAGAAGGGCAAATTGAGCCCTAGGTTCATAGGACCTTTTAAAATATTAAGGAGAATAGGCGAAGTGGCGTACGAGGTAGCATTACCTCCTGAACTTGACCACATTCACAACGTGTTTCATGTATCAGTGTTGCATTCGTATAAGCCAGATTACAAGCATGTTATTTCCTATGAGCCAATTCAAGTCGAGAAGGACTTATCGTACGAGGAGATTCCTGTCCAAATACTTGATAGGAAGGAACAGAAGCTAAGAAATAAAATCATTCATTCGGTTAAAGTACTCTGGAGGAATCACGCGGTGGAAGAAGCCACCTGGGAACTCGAAGAGAAGATGAGAGCAAATTACCCCCAGTTATTTGAGTAACCTTAGATTTAAAATTCCGAGGACGGAATTTTTATAAGGGGGAGAGGATGTAATGTCCAGGAATTTTAAACCTTGTATTAATTTATCTTGATGTGTGAAATTATTTTTTTTATTATTTTACGGATTTAATTGGATCCATGTAGGTATTATTATTTGATTATATAAACATATGGTCCAATAATTTCCTTTGCATTAAAGGGGCTCACTAATAGTCTGAGTAAATTAGTGATTTAACCCTAAGAATTTATTTGCAAGAAAATTGGGAAGAAAATTAATAAATAATTTCATTATCGAATTTAAATAATTCGAATGAAGAATTATTGATAAAACACTTTTTTTTTAAATAATTAATTAACCGAATTAGTTAATTAATTTAAATATTAGAAACCTAAGGGTATTAATTTAGTGTGTCATTTTTCTTTCAATTGGGCTGGGTCCATTTTTTATTTATTTTCGGATTGGGCCAAACCCATTTTCTTTTTATTTTGGGCCATCCCTTCCCCATCCATTAGCCGACCCAACTATTGGGTTGAGCCCAAATACAATTCCAGTCGGGTTGAGTCAAGCAAACGGGTTGGATCCGTTTCCTTTAATTTGGGACAACCGGTAAATTCATTTGGGAGGGGTTTAAATCGGCAAGAATCGATTTGGGGGAAATAACCGAGCAAAAAAAAACAGAAAAGGGGGAAACCCAAACCCTCAATCAATCAACCGGACAGAGCAGGGGAGGGGAGAAGGGGTCGCCAGGTATGCACCGGCGACAGCTCGAATCGAACGGACGGCGTGAAGAAGGATCGGCGGCTAATCAAAGGTTTGAAGGAGCGACCGAGCACACAATCGAACGGACCAAAGGGTTTGAGCGTGCGGCGACGTGACCGGTGGGGATACGCGGCTCGAGATTGACGGTCGGTGCTAGCTGGGTGATTGAAAGGGCTTGATGGGGACGACCGGTCGCTGCCTCCTGCCTACCGATGGTTAAAGGTGCGATCGAATAGGGTATTACCCAATAAATGGGTAAAATTTCTTCTATAAATTGGGCACCCAAAACCCTAAAATGAGCTGCTAGAATTTTGCATTCCAAATTAGAGAGAGAGCAGTCACTGAGAGAAGAGGGAGCAGGGAGTTGGTCGCGAATGTCCGCTGGATTCGTTGATTATTTTGGAAGGAGAAGGAGGGCTGCCATTCGATCGAGTCCAAGGTATAGCAGTAAACTGCTATAACAGTTTTTGTGATTTAGGCTTTAAATGTTTTCCTTCTCTGGTTAGTAGTTGTGATTATTGTATTAGGTTGTTCTTGTTTGAGTTTACAAGACTGTTATTGTATTGTGTTGATTTATTTTGATTAAGAAATCTGGTATTGTGATATTAATGGTATTGGGAAGCATATTTTCTGTTGTTGGTTGATATACACCGTATTAGGGTGTTGTGTTAAATTGCTTGGGTGTGGAACTCTGATATTGTATTATGTTAATTCTTGTTGAGAATTTGATGAACCTTAAAGGTTCTGGCAGTCGAATATGTGTTGTATATAGGCCAATGTCGAGTCTTGAAGTGCTTGGCTTGTGTTTGATATAATTTCTGATCCAACCCAGATTTTGGCTTCTCTTTTTGTATTGTCCTGCCAGCAACATGGGTCATAAACCATTAGTTTGCTGTTTGTGTTAATGTTTAGGCTGGCCACAAAACCTTGGAATGAAACTGCAGGGAATAATATATGTTCATGGATTACAGTAAATTAGTTCAGTGGTTGTTGTTGACAATTTAAGTGAGAATATATTGAGTAGATTGTCGACGCCGGGTTTTCGCTTTCTCGTCTTTTCCAATTTTAGCCTTTTGATTTAGATGACGTTTGGAAAAGGTCGGCATTGATGTCGACGGGGTTTTGAAAGATCGCGTTTTATGATGAGCCAATTAACCAGAGTCGCCAGTTGGTATATTTGAAATGGATGTACCAACTCATCCGAGTTTTCGCTTTTTATAAATCGCTGGCTCATGTGTGACTCCGAATTAATTGGTCTGCGAATTGAGATTCATAGAGTTCGGGGGCTTGCTTAAGTGAGGGGAAGGTGTTAGGCACCCCTCGACTTCCGTGAAACACGGTTACCGCAATCTTGATGCTTTCCTATCCTTTAATTCATGAATGTGTGTGTGTAGGTGCGCGTGTGTGTGTGTATGTGTGCCTATGTGAATGTTGTGGTGAGTTTGTATGAAAGAGTCATTTGGATTTTAGGGAAAATCGTGTTTTAATTTGAGAACGCTTCGGAATATCTTTTCGGTATACACGAGAAAGCTTTATTCTTTATGAGAAAGGTTTGATTTTAATTGTCCAAAACTATGAGATTTTCATTAAGTGTCGTTTTGGCAAAATAAGAGTTTTAAACCTTCGTCTAAATAGGAATCGAGATCTATACGTTGCTTTCATAAAATGATGGGCAATTTCTAGAATCTCTTTAACCCTATTACAATGGTTTAATAAAACGTCATTTTATTTATAAAATCATTTTGTGTGATGTTTTGGAAAACGATCCTTCTTTAGCTTTCTCGTTAGATAGGAATCGACATTCATTAACATTTCTCAAATTTTAACCTCGTGATTCTAATATCCTACTTTGATTGATTTTATGAAAATCTTATCATTTAGCTTTGAAATCAATTTCGTGTCATAAATCAAATCAAGCATAAACACGCGTCGGGGCTATTCATGGGCATGTAAGCCATCAAAATGTCCCCGAACGCCAACAATCACAAATTTCACTATTTCGGGGCCTTAAGCACGATTCTCGCCTTAGCGTCGTTTTAAGGCCCAACGATTACATATTTACAATGAAAACTACGTCACTTCTACTTCTTACATCAAGATATGTCCATCATCGGATTCGGACCCCGGGGTCGCTTTCCTAGGCTCACAACCAAGTATCCACACACAAACAATCGGATATTACAAGAAAATAAACCAACCCGGACAATCTAACAATACCAAGACATCCTAAAATAACGATTTAAAGGAATTGATACCAAATATAACACCTTAAAACAAACAAAAATTCAATAAATAAATTATCATCGGGTTATTAGGAAGAATTTTGTTCCAAATGGAACCATCACTAATACTCCATAATTTATCGTTCCATAATCATATGAAAAGCTTCATTTGATTTGACCAAAAGATGTGATAGAAATTGCAAAATTGAGGAGACTTTCACCTTGCAAATGAGATCAAAATGGATGTAAACTTGTGTATTGAATAGAAGAAGAAATATGTGTGATACAATCAAATCACAAAATATTATTCCTCTCTTTTTTTCTCACTTTCTCTCCTATTTTTTGTTGCAAATCTAGCTATTTTCCTCTCAATTTTCGTGCTTTGTTGCTGCTGTATCCTCCTTCTTTTCAATTTTGCTGAACCTCCTGTATGCTGCCTGAAGCTGGCTTAAATAGGCTGGCCAGAGCCAGCCGCAGATCTATCTGCGGCTGGCCGCAGATGGATCTGCGGCTGGCCAGCTGGCACGCCTCCCATCGCACTCAGCTGGTAGTGCTGATTTCCTGGTTTCCGTGCTGGCGCACCCACTTGGCCGCAGATCTATCCGCGGCTGGCGGGCTTGACTTTCTCGATTTTCGTGCCACGCCTCGATTTTCGTGCCGCAACGTCGGTTTTTGCTGACAGGCTCGTATTCTGCAGTCCGGGAATTTCCGGGAGACGTGCCACCTCATTCGGAAATGCCTGCCTCGGATGGCTTTATTGTCACGCAAACTTGGTTTGCCCTAAAACATTGCGGCGGTGTCGGGCGCTCGCCCTTGTGCCCGCTCCTTTGCTCCCGCAAGCCGGTTCAATTGACGATTTCGCCCTCCTGTCATGGTTAGTAGAAGGAAACGCAAAATTTGGGTGTCTACAGCTGCCCCTCTTTATCATGTTTATGAAATGATAAATGAAATGAACAGGATAAAGAATAGACACTAGATGCATGAATGACAGTGTGTAAGAATGACAGTGCATACATGATGCCACACATATAGCTTATGATGCAACATAAGATGTAATGCATGCAAGACATTCGTAAGAGTGTCAATGTATCAACCCCTTGACCGTGTTTGTTAGTCTTTGGGTTCACTCTTTCAATCTATCGTCTCGTTCGGGGCCGGGTATCGTCGCCGGTCACCCATCGCGTAACCCCCGGTTATCGTCGCCGGTCGGTCATCTGTCGGAGCTGGTTATCGTCGCCGGACATCCATCTCGTGATCGCCGGTTATCGTCGCCGGTCGATCGTCTCGTCGGGGCCGGGTATCGTCGCCGGTCACCCATCGCGTAACCCCCGGTTATCGTCGCCGGTTGGTTATCTTGTCGGAGCCGGTTATCGTCGCCGGACATCCATCTCGTGATCGCCGGTTATCGTCGCCGGTCGATCTTCATGTCGGGGCCGGGTATCGTCGCCGGTCACCCATCGCGTAACCCCCGGTTATCGTCGCCGGTTGGTTACCTGTCGGAGCCGGTTATCGTCGCCGGACATCCATCTCGTGATCGCCGGTTATCGTCGCCGGTCGATCGTCATGTCGGGGCCGGGTATCGTCGCCGGTCACCCATCGCGTAACCCCCGATTATCGTCGCCGGTTGGTTATCTTGTCGGAGCCGGTTATCGTCGCCGGTCATCCTTCTCGTGATCGCCGGTTATCGTCGCCGGTCGATCGTCATGTCGGGGCCGGGTATCGTCGCCGGTCACCCATCGCGTAACCCCCGGTTATCGTCGCCGGTTGGTTATCTTGTCGGAGCCGGTTATCGTCGCCGGACATCCATCTCGTGATCGCCGGTTATCGTCGCCGGTCGATCGTCATGTCGGGGCCGGGTATCGTCGCCGGTCACCCCTCGCGTAAACTTTTCACTTCAACACGTCAAATGGCTTCAAGGGAGCAAGGTGGGGCCCACCAAGGCCAGCCGCAGATGGATCTGCGGCCAGCCGCAGATACATCTGCGGCCAGCCGCAGATACATCTGCGGCCAAGATCGGGCTTATAAGCGGCATCCAGCTTCCAGATCTGTCACTTTCAACTTCCAACTCACACATATTCCTCGCGATTTTTGCTTGTTCGCAAGGGCTTTTCGTCGATTTTTCAACTTTCCTGCAAAAACTGTTCCGGTAGGATTGATCTACACGCTACAGGTAACACTTTGACCGGTCACTTTTCAATCTCGTCAATGTTTTGCTATACATTTGACTATTTGCATGTTTAGAGATAAAATGTATGCTTTACAATGCTATGTAATGTACCATCATATATACATGCTATGTATCAACTATGTGAGTCCTATTTTATGTTCATGAGGTGGTCCCACATATTGTTACTCCTTTTCTGCAAGAGAAACATGCATTACATGATGTAATTTACACATATGAATGCAATTTAAATCTGTTTGAGGCTTTGATTGATGGAAAACACGTTTGGCTTATGCCTGGGATGTTCAATTTACAAACGGAACTCTGCCGATTTTTTTTTTTTTTTTTTTTTACATGCATCATGTTGCATTAATCATATGATGAGGCTAGAAATTTAGAATTACATAAATTTTAAAAGGAAACTTACCTTCTTTCTCGCCCGTTCTATTCCAGCTATGGATCGTGATGCGCCCAGTAGCTCCTCCGCCTCTCGGACTTCGGGTGTTCGCCGTCGTAGGGCTGCACCCACTCCTGTTCCTCCTCGGACCCGTCAGGCTCGTCGTTTGACGGAGGCTGTTATTCGTCCTGGTCATCCGGACGTTGAGGAGGGTGTCCCTCCGGAGGTCGCGGCAGAGGGGCCATCCTCCAGCACACCGGCTCCATCTACTCATCAGGCTCCTTCTGGCGCCTCTGTGCAGATACCCGATCTTTTGGGTCGGGATCTCAGTCGTCACCCTTCAGCATCTCTCGTGGCTAACGAGGTATATTTCAGCTCTATTCTGATTTCACTCTCAATTTCTCCATTCTCCTTTTATCCGGATTGACCCCTTGGTGATTGCCCCAGGTACCCGAGTTTACCCAGCCGAGGGGTAACTGGTTCAACATCTACTCCCTTTACGCGGCCCTGCATAGTGATTATCGGGCGATGGTGGACTCTTGGGGCTTCCGACATTTCTTCACTATCATCCCCCGCCAGTGCCCCTGGGGTTACATGAGGGCTTTATCCGAGCGATGGTTCCACCAGACGCAGTCTCTTCATCTCCTCGACTGCGAGGTCGTGTTGACCCCATGGGACTGGAGGTACATTACTGGCATTGAGTTTACCGGGTCCCGCGTCCCCTTGGATCTTGATATCACTCCTGCGGAGGTTCGAGCTTTGCTAGGCTTCGCTGCTGAGGATCGGGTCTTTAAGGCCCGTAGCATTCGATCCGGCGCTTTGGCTGTCGATGCTGTTGGGGGTCTGTACGCACTGCCCCCATTCCCGCGGATCAGGGCACCAGGGACATTCTGCTACGACGCCTGTTCCTGACCATCATGAGGGGTTGTTTTCTGGGGAACAACTCCTCCACCATTCATTTCAGCGTCGTAGGAGCGGTCAGAGACGTGGACCGCATCGGTGACTATGACTGGGGGTCATTCACCTTTGCCTACTTCCTCCACGGCATGCGCCTACGCTCGGAGGGACAGACTGATGCCTGGCTCGGCTTCTACCACTTTCTGTTGGTGAGTCCCCTCCTCCTCTTACTGTATTTCTTTTCCTTTCATCTCTTTTCTGTATTTGATAGTGACTCATGCCTTGCCTTGTTTCTATTCACAGTTCTGGGCTTACGAGCGGCTGCCATGTCTGAGGCCTATCACTACTCTGGGCCCGGACACTTATCCTCGGGGTCGGCGATGGCATCACAGTACTCTGGAGGAGGTCCCCGTGTCGGGCAGCTTTGCACATTGTCGTATTCAGCTGGAGTTGATCACGGCTGCCGACGTCGTCTGGATTCCCTACCTCTCCGATCATCTGACTGTGGGGTTTGCTGACGGGCATCCTTCCGGCCCGGAGTTCGAGCTTTCCACCCGTCGCCTCACTTTGCAGAGTGTTGGAGGCTGGGTGATGTATCTGGGAGAGCGCGCATTCAGATGCGTCACTGGGGAGATCCGCATCCCGCACTCCCTTTCTTTCACTACTTTCTGGCCGCTGGATTCTCAGCCTTCAGAGATCATGCTTGCCGGGGAGGACGGTCGGATGCTTTCCACGGGCCCCAGTACGAGTGAGGCTTTCAGGACTTGGTGGGTACCTCGTACCATCGGTCCTCAGACTCGGGCCACTTTCTTCCTTGGAGACATGGTTCCAGGCTCAGTGACGATGACCGATTGGGCTGCCTGTGTCCGGACTCCTACCCATGCTGAGCAGATTGCCTCATTGACCCGTCAGGTAGATCAGTTATCGCTGTTTATTCGGGGGTTGGGCCGGACCCCGGAGGAGGCTTACACCTACGATCCTGATGGTGCAGGTTATGATGCAGGCCCGAGTTCATCTGATGCCACAGCGCATCCCTACATCCCTGATATGAACTTTGGTCCTCCGAGCTCGACGACTCCAGGGGCTCAGTTCGAGGATCCTGCTTTCATAGATGATACTGATTTTATTTAGACCAGGATAGGATAGGGCCTTTTGTATCGTCACCTGCTTAGATTTCTTTTTCATTTATGCACTATGTACTGAACTCATTTATTTATTTACGCACAGTTTTCTTTTCATCTTTATGGGATTCACCTGCTTTATTATTAACTGTATGATGCATGCTTTTTATTTATGGGTAGAGAATGACCCCTGTACAGTCTTTTTTGATACTATTTTTTTCACAGATGTCGTCCTCAGATGCCGTGGTTCGTTTGGATTCCACTCCTTCCACAGGGTTGGTTGGCAGCCTCTTCCGCTGGTTGGACAGTCTACTGCCAGCAGATAGGGTTATCGTAGATGGTCTTCTGGGACATTCTTGGTCCTTATTAACCTTCCGGGTGCCAGTGGGCTTTGTGGATGGTCTTCTGAGCTATTGGGCCCCTGCCCGTCAGGTGTTTAGGTTTGGGACAGTAGAGCTGACCCCCACCCTTGAGGAGTATGCTCGCTTCACCGGCTTGCCGTTGGATGGTCCCTGTGCTAGGGTTACCGTTGGTTCCATGCGCCGTCAATTCTTGACTTTCACCGGTTTGCGGAGGGCTGTCTTATTACCGGTAATCACATCAGACCATATGGTTCCTTTTCAGTTCTTGATTGACCGATTTGGCTCACCTGATAGTTTCCGTCTCTTCCTTGGTGATTTTTCCGTGTCCGAGGAGCGCTGGGACGCCCTGGAGAGTGGATGTTCTGATGGCCTGTGTCATCTCAGTTTTGTACTTGCCTGCAGGATCCGATCATTTGGACATGCGGATTGTTGCGGCCGTTAGGGCCCTTCAGGAGGATCACACCATTCTCCCCATGATATTGGCGGATACCTATATGTCGGCCACATATTGCCAGTCCTTCCGAGGGAGGATTCTTCCGAGGGAGTTCGACCTTATTGTATATGTGGTTCATGAGTCATCTTAGTCCCATCGGCCATTTCCGTCGCCAAGGGTTTTGCTTCAGCCATGACATAACCACGCAGTTTTCGCTTCGTCCCGCGAGTTGTACTGATGTGGCCTCCTGGACATCATTTTTGTCTATCATTGAGGACCCCTTTCATCTATTGGTTTATTCGGGCTATTGCTCCTTCATGAGCTTCTTGACTCATGTGCCTGGCATGGATTTCATTCCCATTGCTGGGTTAAGGGGCGTGACGACCTATCATCCCCTGGCGGTTATGGGGCAGTTTGATCAGACACAGGATTTACATCCCTTCGCGGGTGCAGCCGCATACCGATTCCTTATATCATCCTGTACAGAGAGGGATCTATTGCAGGTATACGAGCTTTGGGATCGCAGGATCTTTGCCGAATATAGTGCGAGCTGTCACATCCAGACATTTGCCTACGTACAGTGGTTGCGTGGAGACCTGGATTCGGCTAGTTTGAGTCGGACTGGGGCCTTTGATGACTCTGGAGTGATTTTCACAGAAGATACCACAGACCATTCCATCTCAGCCGATTCTGCCCCGAGTCGGGTCGCTGAGGACTCCCGACTCCGCCTGGCTCTGATTACTACTGAAGCCGAGAGGGATGCCGCCCTTGCCGAGAGAGATGAGGCCATTCGGGCTAGAGATGCTGCCATTGCTGATAGAGAGGCCATTGTATTTCAGACCAGGGCAGTGGTAGATGCTCATTTTGGGACTGTCAGCCGAGCTACTGTTTTACTGGATCGTATTGATATGATGGTTGGCAAGCAGATTGCAGGAGATGCTGATGCTTCAGATCTATCCACCACCCTGTCCATCCTGCTTCGGCTAGTTTCAGATTTGTAGATTATTTTATTTCCTGCATAGACTATGTTGGTTTCATCAGTTATTGAAAGAGAAATCTTGTAATAAAATGACTTATATATATAGACATGCATTTAAATTTAGTCATTTTCCCCTTTTGTCGTATCATTGCCATCCATTGGATCATCATTTTATCCAACTGACCATGATTTTGACATTTCGCCTTCTTTCTTTCCTCAAGACTTGATGGAGATTTGACAGATATTGCCGCACACCTTTTGATTTCGTCGGATTGAATCTCAGATTTTGGATAACTGTTTGGGTTGGATCAGGGTATGTATTCTGGGATGAAACTGGTTAGGCAGTTGGTTTCGGGAAGGTTTTGAGGGTGTAGGAAGGTTTTATCTGGCTATCGAAAATTGGTTTTGGTTAGGGAAAGGATTATTAATTTTTTTTTTTTTTAAAAGGATCGGACCGCGCCATGATGGCTGCCTACGTACCCCCACAAGTTGGGAGATCAGGTCCTACGTAGTTCGCTCTCAAGGAAAAAGGACCTGATGATTCAAGCGTAGAACCGTTTCACCGAGTCAGAATTGAGGGGTTGTGGAAATACCTCACCATCCATTTCTTGCAATATGAGGGATCCTCCGGATAGCACCTTCTTAATCACAAACGGCCCCTCCCAGTTTGGGGCGAACTTCCCCTTGGCCTCGTCTTGACAAGGCATGACTCTCTTCAACACCAAATCATTTTCTTTGAACTTCCGAGGTCTCATCCTTTTGTCGTACGATCGAGAGATCCTCTGTTGATATAGCTGGCCGTGCCAAACAGCAGCCACCCTCCTTTCATCAATTAGGGCCAACTGGTCGTATCGGCTTTGCATCCAATCCTCCTCGCTTATCTGAGCATCGATCACTATTCTGAGGGACGCCATCTCAACTTCAACTGGCAGGACAGCCTCCACTCCATATACCAAGGCGTAAGGGGTTGCCCCTGTGGAAGTACGCGTTGACGTTCGGTAGGCTAGCAAGGTGAGGGGTAACAGATCCGGCCATCCCCGATGATTAGCAGACATTTTCGCCATGATCTTCTTGATGTTTTTATTTGCAGCCTCCACTGCCCCATTCATCTTAGGACGGTAAATGACGGAATTGAGATGCTTTAATCTTGAACTGGTCACACAGTTCCTTCATGAGGGCGTTGTTTAAATTCTTGGCATTGTCGGAGACCACAACCTCAGGTTGCCCATATCGGCAAATGACATTATTCCCTGACGAAGTTGACGATGACCTCCTGAGTTACTTTAGGGAAAGAAGCTGCCTCTACCCATTTGGTGAAATAATCGATCATGACGAAAATGAATCGGTGCCCGTTGCTTGCTTTGGGCTCTATTGGTCCGATTACATCCATTCCCCACATTGAAAATGGTCACGGGGAGGTCATACAGTGCAGTTCATTGGGAGGCGTATGGATCACATTACCGTGCGCCTGACATTGATAACATCGTTTGACATGATCATCGCAATCGGCCCCCAGCGTCAGCCAATAATGCCCTGTCCTCAAAATCTTTTTGGCAAGCATCGGTCCACTCATATGGGGTCCACACACTCCACCGTGTATTTCATTCATAATCTTTCGGGCCTGTGTTTCATCTACGCACTGCAACAGTCCCAACCCAGCATCCCTCTTGTAGAGTGAATCGCCACTCAGGTAAAACTTCATCGCCATCCTTTGAATTCTCATCCTCTCAGTCCGATTTGCCTGATCGGGAAGGGATCTGTCCCTCAGATATTCCCTGATGTCGTGATACCAGGGCTGCCTTGTCAACACCACCTCGTTTGACAACACTGCCACATTTTCCTCATATGCCGGGGCATTCTGTACGGTGATCTCAATCTGTGGACTGTCCCTACTCTTGATCACGTGGATTAAGGAAGCCAAAGTCGCCAATGCATCGGCAAAATCATTTCGTCCCCGAGGAATATGGCGGAAGGCGATATCTTCGAACTCTTGCATAAGCTGGGTGACACAACGATGGTATGGAAGTAACCGAAGCTCCTTAGTGTTGTATACCCCGATTGCTTGTCTGATTACCAATTCTGAATCCCCGAACACCGCTAGTCTTTTTACTTCCATGTCACGGGCCAATCGGAGTCCCAAGATACACCCCTCGTATTCGGCGGTGTTGTTCGAATTGCTGAAACGAAGTTTAGTGGCCACGGGGTATTGTTCTCCGGTGATAGAGACTAGGACCGCTCCGGCTCCTGCTCCCTCGGCATTCATGGCACCATCAAAATACAGCTTCCAAAATTGTCCCTCGTCATCACATTTTTCGCGCGATACCCAAAATATATCCTCGCCCGGGAGAGGAGTTTCTAACGGCTCCATCCCTCCTGACGGGGTTTCTGCCAACTGATCTGCAATTCCCTGCCCTTTCATGGCCTTCTGGGTCACGTACACCATGTCAAACTGTTGTAAGATTAACTGCCATCTGGACAATCGACAATTCAGCATGGGCCTTTCAAAAATATATTTCAGGGGATCCATTCTTGATATCAGGTACGTCGTATGCCCATGGAGGTAGTGCTGTAATCTCCCTGCAGCCCAGGCCAGAGCACAACAGGTCTTCTCGATGGGAGTGTAATTCTGCTCACATTGGCTAAATCTTTTGCTGAGGTAATAGATGGCCTGCTCTTTACCCGCCTTATTTTTCTGTCCCAACATACATCCCATCGCGATGGCATTTACCGATATATACATAAACAGAGGGATCCCATCCCTCGGGGAGGGTACCAGCACTGGTGCCTCAGTCAATTGCTTTTTAATGGTCTGAAAAGCCTTCTGACATTGGTCATTCCACTCTTGGGAAACCCCTTTTCTTAACAGTTTGAAAATGGGCTCACATGTAGTCGTCAAGTGGGATATAAAACGGCTGATAAAGTTTATCCTTCCGAGGAATCCTCTTATCTCCTTCTCTGTGTGAGGTGCCGGCATATCCACAATGGCCTTAATCTTTGCTGGATCCAACTCAATGCCCCGATCACTAACCAGGAAACCCAAGAGCTTGCCCGACTGTACTCCGAAAGCGCACTTGGCTGGATTGAGTTTCAAACTATACTTTCTGAGCCGATCGAATAGCTTTTTGAGATGAGTTATATGATCGGATTTCTACCTTTGATTTCACAATAATGTCATCCACGTAGACCTCTATCTCCTTGTGCATCATATCGTGGAACAAGGCCATCATGGCTCTCTGATAAGTAGCCCCTGCATTTGTGAGACCGAAAGCCAGTCGTCTATAGCAGAAAGTGCCCCAGGGGGTGATGAATGCGGTCTTTTCCCGGTCTTCTTTTCTTCCGCCACCATTATCTGATGATATCCCGCAAAGCAATCCACAAAAGAATACATTTCGTACTGGGCTGTGTTATCTACCAGGATGTGTATGAAAGGCACCGGGAAGTTATCCTTGAGACTGGCCTTGTTTAGATCTCTGTAGTCTACGCATACCCTCACCTTTCCTCCAGGTTTAGCCACTGGGACCACATTGGATAGCCATTCCGGGTAAGTGGACACCATAATGATTCCCGCCCTGAACTGTTTGATGATCTCTTCCTTCACTTTTAAGCTCCACTCAGGTTTCAACTTTCTTAGTTTCTGCTTGACAGGCCTGAAACCCTCCTTGATGGGTAACCGGTGCACCACAATGTCGGTGGACAATCCGATCATATCCTCGTGCGACCAGGCAAAGACATCCTCATATTGGCTTAGTAACTCAATTATTTCTGCTTTTTGGCTGGGGGTAAGGTCTGTCCCTATCTTGAGTTCTTTTGGATTGTCAGGGGTTCCGATATCTATAGTGATGGTTTGGTCCAAATTGGGTTTGGGTTTATCTTCGACCCATCCTTTGATCTCATCAGGTGCGTCGTCGTAATCTGTCTCGTCTTGCTCAATGCCCATTAAATCGAAATCCAGCTCAATGTCAAAATCATAATCGTCATTCAAATTTGAAAGACCATTTGTTAGGCAGGGATTACTCAAATGGGTACACCTGACATGAAACAAAATACTTGTCATATATAAATCATTTTTCACGACGATCGCAATTTCAAATAACACGAAGAAACGACACAATTATGCAGAAATAAAACAACAACAAAATAAAACTTTTTCATTCCCCCATCCTCTAGGGTTAACCACCCTGACGCCCCCTGCCTCACTTGCCTCCGTCGCATTAACTCCCCCTCCATCATGTCTTGGCAGGGGATTTGCCTTAACATTCGGGGAGTCCGGTTGTTCCACCACAATTTCCCCACTGTCTATCATGTTTTGGATTCGATGCTTCAACGTCCAGCAATCTTGTGTATCATGGCCAGGGGAACTGGAGTGGTATGCACATCGCTTGCTCGGGTCAAACCTTCTACCCTTTGGGTCACTTGGTGGTGCCAGACCAACTATTTTCTTTTGGGCTACTAATACCGCTAGTACCCGTTCAAGCGGCTCCCCGAGCGGGGTGAATACTCGATTTTGCGAGGCCTCATATCTTCTTCGCCCCTCTGCCCTTTGATCTGTGAAGTTTGGCTGTCGGGATGGCCCTCCCCTCTGCACCTGCACCGGAGGATGACCTTCTGCTTTTCTGGATGACCCCTGTAGGATGAGGGAGACATCCTCCTCCTTTTTCTTTTGGACCCTCCGGGAAGTGCTACCGTAGTTTCCATTCTGTATTTGCTCGGCAGCAGTTTCTAAAGCAGTAAGATCCCGGATTTTACCCGATTTCAACCCCATGTCAACCATCTCTCCATGTCTAATCATTTCAGCAAAGGGTCTTCCAATCCCCGAGATGACCCGCTCATAATACGGTGCCTCCTGAATGTCTACAAAGGTCATTACCATCTCTGATTCGCTCATCGGGGGGGTTACCTGTGCGGCCATGCCCCTCCATCGTTGCGCATATTCCCTGAAGGACTCCCTAGGCTGTTTTTTAACCTTTGTCATTTGGTACCTGTCAAGAGCCATCTGGGCCTGAAAGCTGTATTGGGTTAAGAAGGTATGGGCCAATTCCTCCCAGTTGTGGATTCGGGCGTTGTCGAGGCGGGCATACCAGATTCTTGCCTCCCCTGTTAAGCTTTTCTGGAATAGTTGCATTCTTAACCCCTCGTCTTCGGCATAAGACCCGAGTTCTCCAATGTATATTTTCAAGTGTGTATAGGGGTCTCCCTTTCCATTGTATTTTTCAAACTCGGGAACTTTGAACTTTTCTGGATATCTGGCTCCGGGGAAAACACATAGATCCGAATAATTAACCCTGCCCAGGGAGCCTATGCCCCTTAGAGATTGGATGGTCTCCTCCATGTGTTTCATTTTTTTCCGAAGGTCGTCATTGTCCCCTTCTTCTGGGATAGTAATCACTGTCCTGCTAGGTATGGGAACGGCCCTTGTAATGACTGGCTCGTCCTTGAGTCGGGGTTGGTCCTCTTTAAGCAAGTTTTGTACCATTTTTAGGAGGATTCTGATCGTCCCCTGGTGGTGGAATATTATGCGATCCCTGGTTTACCGGATCCTGTCTGATTAAGAACTGTTCCTTTAGCATTGTGGCCATTTCCATCATCTGTTTTTTAAAATCATCAAACTCCTCCCGAGATATGGAATTATGGTTAGGAATATCAGCCATTTCAGATGTAGAATTTTGGGCTTTCTTAGACTGCGAACGGGTTTGAGGAGCAATCCTACAGAGACAATGATTCAAAGTTTAGTTTTGGGGAAACGCAAAATGGACGCATGCTAAAACTGTAATTTTTTGTGTGTTTTTTGGGTTTTTTTAATCTTTCCCTGCAAAAGAGAAAGTTAGTAGTCCCTTAGTGCCATAACCAATGCTAAACATGCTTTATTATGCTCCCCCAACTATTCCCTGCAATTCACAGCGGTTAGTAATCTCTTTCGACATAAAAAAGGGATGTATGAATATTGAATGAGATCATGACATTTAGACATATAAACGTAAAAAGGCATGAAGAGACTTTTCCTGCGTTGGGTTAATCTGAGGCTGACCTACCCTAGGGTTACTCTCGCGGGCTTTTCGGCATGAAGGTTCCCAAATCTTCGCAATCTACTCGTTTGAGCCCTTTCGATTGGAGCGGATTTGAGTGGTGCGTTTCCTGAGCCATCTCCGGGGAGCAGCCCCATCGAGTCCAGTAATAAGCAACCGACGGGTTCGCCTCAGGAGGAGGTACTCTCTCAACATACATTCACATTCATCGTCCTCACCGTATGCAAATGATTACTTTGAAGTAAAGCAAACCCATTCAATCATTCATTCATTGGACAACAACACACATTCACACAACAATGAAATGAAGTCAAAATGTCGCACGCACATACACATTTATAAATTTTAAAGGATAGGATAACATCAAGACTTGACGCGGCTTAAGCCCTCAAAGTCCCCAGCAGAGTCGCCAGCTGTCGACGCCGGGTTTTCGCTTTCTCGTCTTTTCCAATTTTAGCCTTTTGATTTAGATGACGTTTGGAAAAGGTCGGCATTGATGTCGACGGGGTTTTGAAAGATCGCGTTTTATGATGAGCCAATTAACCAGAGTCGCCAGTTGGTATATTTGAAATGGATGTACCAACTCATCCGAGTTTTCGCTTTTTATAAATCGCTGGCTCATGTGTGACTCCGAATTAATTGGTCTGCGAATTGAGATTCATAGAGTTCGGGGGCTTGCTTAAGTGAGGGGAAGGTGTTAGGCACCCCTCGACTTCCGTGAAACACGGTTACCGCAATCTTGATGCTTTCCTATCCTTTAATTCATGAATGTGTGTGTGTAGGTGCGCGCGTGTGTGTGTATGTGTGCCTATGTGAATGTTGTGGTGAGTTTGTATGAAAGAGTCATTTGGATTTTAGGGAAAATCGTGTTTTAATTTGAGAACGCTTCGGAATATCTTTTCGGTATACACGAGAAAGCTTTATTCTTTATGAGAAAGGTTTGATTTTAATTGTCCAAAACTATGAGATTTTCATTAAGTGTCGTTTTGGCAAAATAAGAGTTTTAAACCTTCGTCTAAATAGGAATCGAGATCTATACGTTGCTTTCATAAAATGATGGGCAATTTCTAGAATCTCTTTAACCCTATTACAATGGTTTAATAAAACGTCATTTTATTTATAAAATCATTTTGTGTGATGTTTTGGAAAACGATCCTTCTTTAGCTTTCTCGTTAGATAGGAATCGACATTCATTAACATTTCTCAAATTTTAACCTCGTGATTCTAATATCCTACTTTGATTGATTTTATGAAAATCTTATCATTTAGCTTTGAAATCAATTTCGTGTCATAAATCAAATCAAGCATAAACACGCGTCGGGGCTATTCATGGGCATGTAAGCCATCAAAATGTCCCCGAACGCCAACAATCACAAATTTCACTATTTCGGGGCCTTAAGCACGATTCTCGCCTTAGCGTCGTTTTAAGGCCCAACGATTACATATTTACAATGAAAACTACGTCACTTCTACTTCTTACATCAAGATATGTCCATCATCGGATTGGGACCCCGGGGTCGCTTTCCTAGGCTCACAACCAAGTATCCACACACAAACAATCGGATATTACAAGAAAATAAACCAACCCGGACAATCTAACAATACCAAGACATCCTAAAATAACGATTTAAAAGAATTGATACCAAATATAACACCTTAAAACAAACAAAAATTCAATAAATAAATTATCATCGGGTTATTAGGAAGAATTTTGTTCCAAATGGAACCATCACTAATACTCCATAATTTATCGTTCCATAATCATATGAAAAGCTTCATTTGATTTGACCAAAAGATGTGATAGAAATTGCAAAATTGAGGAGACTTTCACCTTGCAAATGAGGATCAAAATGGATGTAAACTTGTGTATTGAATAGAAGAAGAAATATGTGTGATACAATCAAATCACAAAATATTATTCCTCTCTTTTTTTCTCACTTTCTCTCCTATTTTTTGTTGCAAATCTAGCTATTTTCCTCTCAATTTTCGTGCTTTGTTGCTGGTGTATCCTCCTTCTTTTCAATTTTGCTGAACCTCCTGTATGCTGCCTGAAGCTGGCTTAAATAGGCTGGCCAGAGCCAGCCGCAGATCTATCTGCGGCTGGCCGCAGATGGATCTGCGGCTGGCCAGCTGGCACGCCTCCCATCGCACTCAGCTGGTAGTGCTGATTTCCTGGTTTCCGTGCTGGCGCACCCACTTGGCCGCAGATCTATCCGCGGCTGGCGGGCTTGACTTTCTCGATTTTCGTGCCACGCCTCGATTTTCGTGCCGCAACGTCGGTTTTTGCTGACAGGCTCGTATTCTGCAGTCCGGGAATTTCCGGGAGACGTGCCACCTCATTCGGAAATGCCTGCCTCGGATGGCTTTATTGTCACGCAAACTTGGTTTGCCCCAAAACATTGCGGCGGTGTCGGGCGCTCGCCCTTGTGCCCGCTCCTTTGCTCCCGCAAGCCGGTTCAATTGACGATTTCGCCCTCCTGTCATGGTTAGTAGATGGAAACGCAAAATTTGGGTGTCTACATAGATAACATGCCTGTGAAGAAACAAAATATGGTTATTACCCTTAATGATGTTAAGCACTAATTGAACCACTTCCTAAATGAGTTGCTTAATCTATTAGCTTACTCAACTATGGTAAACTAGCAAAATGAAGTCTAGTTAATCAAGTGATTATCGCTTAACTAATGTGTAATTAACAATAACTAATGATATTGAAGGAATTGTTAGTTATTTTGTGAGTTAATAATGCACTAATGAATAATTATTTATTATTGAATAATAAATAAAGATAATAAATATTTAATTATAATTTAATTAACATTGAATAATAATTAAGTGTGAGTAAATTAATTATTTATTATAAATTAAGATAATGAATATTTAATTATCATTTAAATATTTAATTATTATTTAATATTAAATAATAATGAACAAAGTTAGCAAGTAATTATTTATTTATTATTAAATAATAAATGAAGGTAATAAATATTTAATTATTATTTAATTAATATTAAATAATAGTTAAGCATGAATAAAGTTAATAAATTAATTATTTAGTATTTATCAATAAATAATAAATAAAGAAAATAAAGATTTAATTATTATATTAAATAAGTATAAATAAAGTGAATAAATTAAATTTTTATAAATAATAAATAAAGATGATAAATACCTAATGATTATTTAATTAATATTAAATAATAATTAAGTGTGTGTAGAAGTAATACATTAAGTATTTAATTAATGTTGAATAAGGAACAAGAATAATAATTACTCAATTACCCTTAAGGTGAATAGTAATTAAGTGTAAATAAATTTAATAAGTGATCAATCATTATTTAGTTGTTATTAAACAATAATAAATTTATTTATTTTATAGTAAATGAGGATTGTTAACCCATATTTAGAGACAAATAAGTGTATAATTTGAGTATTTAAATAATAAGTAATCATAATTAAGCTATCATTATTTTAATAGCTAAAGATCATTAATTAATTTCTGTTTAGCTAATGTTAAATAGTAATTAAATTGTAGATGGTAAATTATTACCTGCTAAATAAATGGTATAGTAAGGTGTGCCAATATACAACTATGTCATATTAATTGATAAGTCGACTTTATCCAATGATAGGTCACTCAAGATCAATTAGTTAAAGCTAAGATAAATTGTAGCTGGGCAAACATGCAAGTTCCCTAATTTTATTCTTTCAGTATATTGAATGCAAGTTTCCTATCCTTGAGCAAGTTCTTTACCCTGAAACTTTAATTATTGCAAGTTCCCTTAAGCCCTACTCAAATTATCTTTCGAGCAGGGTGTTATTTTACTGCAAGTTACTTATTTACGCTTGAATCTCATTTCCAAGCATGCTTTAAGTGGTTTAATTACTTTAAAATTATTCCACATCTATGTATTTACTGACATTCGCACTCGTGCATTTGAATTCGTACATTTATTAAAGTTCTGAGATTTACGAACTATTCATGATTAAGTCTGAACCCTTGTTCGGTCAGGAAAGTATGTGAGAATTTATAAAAGCTATCTGAACCAATCGATGATAAGGATTCTTAGACTGAATGAACACCCCTTTTATTATAGGGGAGTACCCCAGGTACCGTATATAAGGTACAACTAGCAGAGTTAAATGTTATGCATATACATAGCGTACGCGAGGCTGATCCCCTCAAGTACTTATTCTGTAGCCAGTAACCAGAGGGTCAACTAGCTAATGACTCCTTTGGAAGTTATTGTTCAAAGTCTACTTGACTATCAATTTTTTTTAAAAGCAGTTATTGTTCTTGCTTCTGATAATTATTGTTGAATTCTCTTTCTATATTCCCTTCATCATGATATACCCCTTATTGTTGTACTTTAAACTTGCTGAGCAAACTCGTTGCTCACCCTTGCTATATCATGACTCCATTGCAGCAAAACCCGAGACATCAGGAAAGAGCAAAGGGAAAGAAAGGATGAAGTGATAGGCTTCCCGTAGCTGATTTTATCTTATGTGTAGTTAATTACTATTAATGTAATTTAAATCGTGATAGTTATTCGGGGTATGGATTTGTGTTAAGTATTTAAGGTTATTGTATTCTGGGACTAGTAACACCTTTCTAATGAACAACATATGTTTGTTATATTCCGCATTTTAGTCAATGTATGTTGTTGGAGGTGAATGATGTATTGGATCGTGATGACCGGATCCGGGTATTTGGAGACCCGAATCTGGGGGCGTCACAAACTCGTTCCTCATGGATGCCAACATAATGCATTGAGCCACTTGTGCATCATCTTGCCACTTTCTAAAGGTAGCAAGCTCTTCCTCAGAGGCATTGTCTGCAACCGTTGCAGTAACAGGCATGTTAAGTGTGACACCCCCAAATTCAGGTACCAATACCTCGAATCTGGTGCTCACAATAAAGTACATCTATACCCCTCTATCAACATAAATAAACTAATGCGGAATAAATAAACATATGTTGTTCATTACAAAAGATTTATTACGATCCCAAGGTCTATAACCTTAAATAAATACATCGCAGAATAAAATAATAATATAAAACGATTCCACGATTACATAACGGGATAGTACATATAACTATTCCTTAAGCTTTTCTTTGCCTTTGTCCGCTTTGGAACTCTCCGGCTTAACTGCAATAGGTTCATGATATAGCAAGGGTGAGCAACTACTTTGCTCAACAAGTTTAAAATGAATAAAGAAGATATATCATGAATGAATTAGAATAATAATCTCATAGTTCAACAATTTGAGAACATTGAAGAAATAGCTAACAATATAATCAAAGCTCAAATAAAATAATGAATATTGATTATTTACTGCTGAGTGGTCCAATAGACCATGAACTTTTTGGCCCCAAGAATCAATCATTCAACTGACTCATTTAAAAACTGGCCCGTCAGTAGTACTTGAGGGGATCAGCCTCTCGTACCCTATGTACATGCATAACATTTAACTCTGACTGCATTGAATAACCGACACATTAAAATCCCCTAATAAGGATTGCTCTCTCAGTCCAAGAATCCATACCAATAATCGGTTTGGATAGCTTTTAAAAATAATAACTTGTACATGTCTAGTCGAAACAAATGGCTTAGACTCTTTCCTTAATCAGTTCATGAATGCAGAACTTAAACATTTCACAGTCCAATAACAAATCATGAATTCAAATGCACAAGGTGCGAATATCAATAATTATCTTTGAGGTGGAGTAATTGACAATAATTAATCCACTAATAGAATTTGAAAGTAATAACTCGACTTGAGTCATAAAACTTGCAACAATATACAACATTTGTATAAGGTGGGAAACCTGCTCAATTATAATATGAGTAAGGTTTGGGAAACTTGCTCAATAAAAGTATGGATAGGAAACTTGTCTGGTGCGTCTGCTACAATATTACAACACATGCTCCTTAATATCCTACACATGTAGATACATATTCATATAACAATTAGTCACATAAGAATTAGGTTCAAAATAGACGTTGCATCATTAAAACACATTGATTGCCACTACGACAAGGTAGTCGGGGGTCTCGCTCCCCGGTGAGCGAGCGGCTGCCCAGCTCGCCGGTGAGCTGGCGGGGGTGTAAGCCGACAGCTCCCCCTGGAAGCCAGGCATAAGGTGAAATTAACTATCCCTAAAACGCCTTATGACTTCACAGGATACGAATAGCTAACCTGTCTAATCATTTGTACAAAAATATAAGTTGGACAATGCATTTGGGCCTCATGAGGTAATCACAACATGTATATAACATCATTAAAGGAAAACTTAAATTCTGGTCTTTTTGGAAAATTTTACTAGGCCTGACCTGACCCGGTCCTGACCCGACACCGGCGCTGCGGCGCCCGGTGTAGTACTAGAAGCGGCGATGTGGCGCCGGACCACACCGTTTCCTTCCCGGGTTTACCCGATGCTGCGACTCCAAGCTTAGTACTAGAACTGGCGATGCGGTGTCGTTCCCTTGTCCCGTCTTCTGCCACGTGTTGGCGCTGCGGCGCCTAACTTTGTTCTTATGAATGGCGTGACAGCGCCATTCATCCAGTGACCGGATTCAGGGTTTAATCCCAGTTCGTGATTCTGACCTCCGGTTACTCCAACCTTCATATCTCCTTCTATACACGTTCAAATTGGTCCTTTCGGACTCTATGCACTCCTAATTCACGGGGACATATCAAAAATACAGAGCTACCTATTAACATTAACATGGTCAAATCTTAAGCCAAAAGTACAAAGTTATGCCCTGTTTTTTCGAGTTCTTGACAAGTTTTACAAAAATCATTACTACGAACTCGTTTTAACTCCTTTTTACTCCATTCCAATTGGGTTAGTTTCGTAACCCATGGAACTACTGTTAGGTTTGTATATGACGCAAACATGCAATCAAATTACATAATAGAGCGGAAGCGCAATAAAATCGGATTTTTAAAATTTTATACAAACCATCACCATGATCAATCTATGTGCTCAATTAACGATATAAACGAAAGAGATAGAGATTAAGAAATTATACCCTCGTAGAACCGTGCTTCCTCGGGTACAAGTTCACCTCTAATTCCTTCGCGTTTTTCTTGAATTCCACCGACTAAGTTCCTTTGCTTCATCAACGTTAGTCACCCAAGTGTTTGACCTCTAGAGGTGATCCACCAAGGAAGAATAGTTATTCAAGAAGATGAGTGTTGGCAAAACCCTAGTTTCTATCTCTATAGAAATTGTAAGTACTCTCCACAATCTAATGTAAGAGTGTGTAACCCTAATCTATGATAAGACTCCTCTTATTTATAGATGTAGGAATAACTATTCCCTAAACTATTTAGGATTAAGGTTTCTATTAAACTCATTTAATTAATTATGCTCCTAATCCAATTAGGAATTCATGTGAGAGTACTTCTATTAATTAATTCTCAATCCCTATTAGGAATTAAATAATAGTAATAGTAATAATAATAATAAGACTCCTCTTATTAATTTATATTTAATATTTCTAAAATATTAAATAATAAATATTAAGCTATTTAATTTATTCTATCTCCATAGACTAAATTAAATACACTTAACTTATTATTACAATTATGTCATTTACTTTTTAAATAAATATTTTTCTTTTACGGTGTGACTCTTTAGGTTCTCCATATTAAACCGGTTGTGAATAAATCAATTAAAACAATTCTAATCTTATTTAAATAAATAAATTAAACTATTTAATTTATTTAAATAAATAATATTTATTCTAAAATAAGGGTAAGCCCCTTTAGCGATCAACGACTTTCTAGATAATATAGATTTCAACATTAATCACAAAAGAACTTTTCAGTGCATAGTTACCGTACAATTCAATCCTTCTACTATAAATGTCCCAATTAAATATAAGACATGGATTTACTGTCAACTCTTATTTTATTTAATTATATATATTTCGATTCTCAAATGCACAACTCTAAATAATGCAAATTAGAAACTCCTTTGTAATTTCATTCTGCCTTGGCCAAGGACTACTGAGCTGTCATTTATCGAATCACATAGGACATTCACATTTTTTACTAGACGTGGTAGATTCTTTGTTGATCATTCACCTATCTTCATGCACAACTTATTATACCCAATCATTGTTGGTATATTTGTATGTATAACAAATATGATTCATACACGCAAGTGCACGTGATCCATAAGTAATATAAAGTAAGTAAAGTATCGATCCCACGAGGAATAGAATTGCATTTACGACTACAAACACCGATTTTATAATTATTTCGGTCTCTTTAAACGATTGATTTCAATGATAGAATTATCTAATGATTACCAAAGAAACAAATATAACAATTTATTATTGTATAAAAAACAGATTTTATGGGCTTGGGATTATAATTTCACTTATTGCAAACCTAGATTTCCATGCTTTCTATTGTTACCAATTGATTATAATAGAATGTTGGTTAAGAACACGAATGTAAAATATGACCATCTCTCGATGCACTATATTCATATCACACTAAATCCACAATTGATAGAATGAATGTGAACACCGTAGATGATTAACGCACTATATCTCTATGTGAATTACAATCAAGAGGGTTTAAGAACAAGTTCTCAATTGGCCACATATGGTGCTTCGGTATATCTCTATCCTAAGCACGAAACATAATTTCACGAGGAATGTAAAAATTATGAACATATGCTAGCATAATTAGATCTCAATTTATATTTTCTTTCTCAATTCCATATAAATTATCACAGTAATTGGTGATCAAGAAATTAAACAATAAGTATGGATTATGCTAGACATTCATTTCATAACCAACTAGCAATAATAAGGAAGCATATCAATTTTTAGTAATGCAAAAGATCCATTATAATCCCAAGAATGAAATTTAGTTCATGATAACAAAGATAGAATTCATCATACTCAATTGGTTCATCATCATAATTACAGAATAGGAAAATTAATCAAAAATAGAAAATATTAAAGCTCCCTGTTTCAGTTCTTCCGTTCTGCAACTTTTGATGATTTTCCAAGTTGTGTTGGTTCTTAATTTCTTGCTCCCAAGCTTCAATTCAGCATCCATGTAGCTTCATTCTTCAGTTCCTGAGCAAAATTGAAGCTCAACTGGAGTGTTTTCGTTTTAGAACTAATAATGCAGTAAACTTCCTATTTTTTCGTGGAGAAGGAACTCTCTCAAAATTGAATTCTCAATTCCATATATTACATGCTCAATTTGTCTTCTATTGACTTATTCTGATTCCCACTAATAAAGTTTTGCTCCACTAAAACTTCAAAATCTGGCATTCCATGATTTTATGGTAGTGCTGCTTCGCTGGCTGGAACGTGTCTGCATGGCTGGCTGGCTGGCGACAGGCGCAGCTGGGCCGCCATCCTTTGCAAAAGGGGCGCAGCTGCGCAGGGGAGTTTGGCAGGAACAGGGGGGCGCAGCTGCGCCGGCCTCAAGGCCAAGCTGGGCGCAGTTGCGCAGGTTGCCAGTCTGCTGCTGTACTGCTGAAGCCTGATTTCTCGATTCTCGTGTCCTGTACAGACAACAAATAATCATTTAGCTCCCAAACAACGATTGCATCATAACTCGTGTCAAATTAACCAAAAACTGTGCAAAAGCCATATAATGAAAATAGCGAATCAAAACCAAAAAGAAGGAAAAAATGCATGAAAACAAACTATGGAGCTACTAGTTAAGCAACAAATGAAGCCAAATAGTATCCAATAAGTAGGTATGAAACCTACTTATCAAATACCCCCAAACTTGAACTGTTGCTTGTCCTCAAGCAATTACAATGAAATGAATGCAAACATGGATGAAATGCAATAATCTAAGAATGCACCATGACCCTCATCAATTAGTAAACAATCCGAACGAGTTTTTGCCTCAGAAGATTCAAGCATCTTATCAAAACTTGGTTCGTGTACCATGATAGTCATACAACTCAAATCCTGTAGTGAACGATAAAGTGTGTATGTGTAGTATTTATCAAACTCATAGCAACCCAAATGATTCTCATAATATGTTTTTTAGGGGGAAATTCGTATACTCAAACTTGCAACACAACAAATAGGGTAGATATAGTTAAGACAACGCTATGTCTAGATTGAGGACCGACTTAGAGGTTATTCGGACTGTGATACTTGGTTGTGCAATGCCTAGTTCCCTTAGGCTTTTCAATGATACCCATGTAGCGAGCTTTCGACCAACGACTCCCAAACCAATTGGTCATAGGGCGCTAGGTGTAGAGACATCCCCTAGGGCGTACTTACTCGAATATAAAGGGCCACAAAACTAGGCGAACTAAGCATTCAGTCAATATAAATAATCTCTCTCTTATATATATATATATATATATATATCAACGAATGCGTTTTACGCTCCATTTCGTTACTCAAATGCTCCACTAAGTTTTCCCTCAAACTTAGACACATGTTGTCTCACCTAACATTACCCACAATTGCTTCATTCATTAATAACACATCAAATTCCCCCCAGAACTCAATTATGCAAATCTCTAGGCTACTTAGTGAGATAACTACTAAAAACGTGCTAACCAGTTCTATCATAATCAACACAAGACAAGAGTTGCAATATATCATGGCATTCGACCCAAGTCTTAGTAATTAGCAAATATCAACAATTCTCATCACATGCAAGTGAGGATGTTTACTAAGCAAGATGTTAGGATCATGCAACTAAACTACATGATATGATATGATATGCATGAGAAATTCACCATTTATTTTATTTTATTTTCTTTTATTTTATTTTGCAATTATTTATAGAACTTAATTAAAACAAGCAAATAAACTAATAATAAGGACAGATAAATAAAAGCATCACAAAATAAGGACAGATAAATAAAAGCATCACAAAAATATAGGCAAGCCTAATACCCCCAAACTTAAAATATGCAATGTCCTCATTGGAGATAAAAGGGTAAAGAGTACTCTGTTAGGTTTGTATATAACGCGAACATGCAATCAAATTACATAAATAGAGCGAAAGCGCGATAAAATCGGATTTTAAAATTTTATACAAACCATCACCAAGATCAATCCTTGTGCTCAATTAACAATATAAACAAAAGAGAAAGAGAATAAGAATTTATACCCTCGTAGAACAAAGCTTCCTCGGGTACAAGTTCAACTCCTAGTCCTTCGTGTTCTCCTCGAATGCTACGGTGTGATTCCTTCCTTTGATCAACGTTAGCCACCCAAGTGTTTGGCCTCTAGAGGTGATCCACCAAGGAAGAACAAGTATTCAAGAAGTTGGGTATTTGGCAAAACCCTAGTTTCTATCTCTATAGAAATTATAAGTACTCTCCACAATCTAATGCAAGAGTGTGTAACCCTAATCTATGATAAGACTCCTCTTATTTATAGATGTATGAATAACCCTTCCCTAAACTATTTAGGATTAGGGTTTCAATTATAATTAAACTCCTTTAATTAATTATGCTCCTAATCCAATTAGGAATTTATGAGAGAGTACTTCTATTAATTAATTCTCAATCCCTATTAGGAAATAAATAATAGTTCTATTAATTAATTCCCAATTCCTATTAGGAATTAAATAATAGTAATAGTAATAATAATAATAAGACTCCTCTTATTAATTTATATTTAATATTTCCAAAATATTAAATAATAAATATTAAGCTATTTAATTTATTCTATCTCCATAGATTAAATTAAATACACTTAACTTATTATTACAATTATGCCATTTACTTCTTAAATAAATATTTTCCTTTTGCGGTGTGACCCTTTAGGTTCTCCATATTAAACCGGTTGTGAATAAATCAATTAGAACAATTCTAATCTTATTTAAATAAATAAATTAAACTATTTAATTCATTTAAATAAATAATATTTATTCTACAATAAGGGTAAGCCCCCTTAGCGATCAACGACTTTCCAGATAATATAGATTTCAACATCAATCACAAAAGAACCTTTGAGTAAATAGTTACCGTACAATTCAATCCTTCTACCATATAATGTCCCAATTAAATATAAGACATGGATTTACTGTCAAGTCTTATTTTATTTAATTATATGCATTTCGATTCCCAAATGTACAACTCTAAATAATGCAAATTAGAAACTCCTTTCTAATTTCATTCTGCCTTGGCCAAGGACTACTGAGTTGTCATTTATCGAATCACATAGGACATTCACATCTTTTATTAGATGTGGTAGATTCTTTATTGATCATTCACCTATCTCCATGTACAACTAATTATACCCAATCATACCCTTTGATATACCCCAAAGGTCTTAAGGGACATGTCAAAGTATAACTCATCATACACAAGATACTATGATGATCTCAAGTCCAAGGATCACTTGTACTACTATCACTAGAGGAATTCCTATTGACAGGCGAGTAAAACTCCATTAGGTATTCCTTAGCGAGTCACGTTCAGTGAACTTATTCTCTAATAAGCACCTACATACTTGCTTTAGTGTCTCCACACAAATGATTATGAGATCAATCATCCTCTTCCTAAGAGCAAGCAACGTATGTACTAATCTATCCGAATTCACTAATCCCCAATTTAGTAATCCAACGATTAGGAACAATTTTAGTTTGTGAGCTATCTAGAATTTAGATCTCATTAGCATGATCATCATCATGATTCTAAAAGCATTGCTCAAAACTATTGGTTTATCACATTTAATATAACAGCACCATGTAGATAATATAAAATGCCTTTTAAGAAAATCAATTCTTTTATTAATAAATGAATAAGATTACAAAGTATATGCTACATCATATCAAATATGATTGGCTTGTGTGCATACTACTTTCAATCTCCCACTTGCACTAAAGCCAATTGCCATGGTATCTAATACCCATCTTCTCTAAGTGACGATCAAACTGCTGTTGAGTTAAAACTTTAGTAAATGGATCTGCAATGTTGTCTTGATAGTCCACACGCTCCAGGGTGACATCTCCTCTTTCAATGATCTCTCTAATCAAATGACACCGCCGCAACACGTGTTTGGATTTCTGATGAGACCTGGGTTCCTTAGCCTGCGCAACAGCTCCATTGTTGTCACAGAATAAAGGTACTGCTCCTCTAATGCTAGGAACCACTCCAAGTTCATTTATGAACTTCTTCATCCAAACAGCTTCCTTTGCAGCTTCACTTGCAGCTATGTACTCTGCCTCTGTCACTGAATCAGCAACTGTTTGCTGCTTGGAACTTTTCCAACTCACTGCGCCACCGTTTAAGGTAAACACGTACCCTGAAACGGATTTACTGTCATCTTGGTCCGTTTGAAAACTTGAGTCTGTATAGCCCTCTAGTTTCAATTCAGACCCACCGTAGACAAGAAATACATCCTTAGTTCTTCTCAAGTACTTTAGGATATTTTTCACTGCCTTCCAGTGCTCTTCTCCTGGATTCGACTGATATCTGCTTGTTACACTAAGTGCATGAGCGACATCTGGTCTAGTACATATCATATCGTACATGATAGATCCTATTGCAGAAGCATAAGGAATCTTACTCATCCGGTCTCTCTCCTCAAGTGTCTTTGGGGCCTGTTTCTTGGAGAGATGTATTCCATGGCTCATCGGCATGAGACCTCTTTTGAAATCTTCCATGCTAAACTTCTTTAGCATCGAATCAATGTACTTTCCTTGGGTCAAGCCTAGCATCCTTTTAGATCTATCTCTATAGATCTTTATTCCCAAAATATAGGATGCCTCACCCAAGTCCTTCATGGAGAAGTGTTTAGATAACCAAATTTTGATCGACTGTAGCATAGGAACATCATTCCATATCAGTAATATGTCATCAACATATAATATAAGGAATGAAACAGCGCTCCCACTAACCTTCTTGTACACACATGGTTCATCCTCATTTTTGATAAAATCAAACCTTTTGATTATCTCATCAAAACGGATGTTCCATCTTCGAGAAGCTTGCTTCAATCCATAAATGGATCGTTGTAGCTTACAGACTTGGTTTGTTCCAACCGTTGAAACAAAACCCTCTGGCTGTATCATATATACATTCTCCTCAAGCTCTCCATTGAGGAAGGCCGTTTTTACGTCCATTTGCCAGATCTCGTAGTCATAATAAGCTGCAATTGCAAGCAAAATCCGAATGGACTTGAGCATAGCTACTGGTGAGAAGGTTTCATCATAGTCAACTCCTTGTCTTTGTTTGAAACCTTTTGCAACCAGTCGGGCCTTATAGGTCTCTACCTTGCCATCTGCTCCAGTCTTTCTCTTAAAGACCCATTTACACCCAATTGGCTTAATGCCCTCAGGTGGTGAAACCAAAGTCCATACTTGGTTTTCATACATGGAGTCCATCTCGGATTTCATGGCTTCTAGCCATTTCTCTGAGTCATCACTACTCATAGCCCTCTTCGTAAGTTAATGGATCATCATCATCTATGATGCCGTACCTCATCATCATCCTCTATGATGAATCCATACCTCTCAGGTATCTTCGGTACTCTTCTAGATTTACGAATAGGTTGTGGTAAAGTAGGTTCTTCTACTTGGTCAGGTACCTGACTTTGATCCGTAGTATTTTGTGGTTCTTTGAACTTCTTCAAGATATATTCTTACTCCCACTGACCCCTTCGAGGATAAACTCCTTTTCCAAGAAGGCAGCGTGTTTCGCAACAAACACCTTTTGATCAGTAGGATGATAGAAATAATACCCTGATGTTTCTTTAGGGTATCCCACGAATCTACATTTGTCGGATCTAGTCTTCAGCTTATCATGCTCAAACCTTTTGACATAAGCTGGACAACCTCAAGTCTTAACATGCTTAAGATTTGGTTTCCTCCCTGTCCATATCTCATATGGAGTCTTTGGGAAGGATTTGGTAGGTACCTTGTTAAGTAGGTATGCAGCTGATTCTAGAGCATAACCCCAGAAGGATACTGGAAGGTCGGTAAAACTCATCATGGAACGAACCATGTCCAACAATGTTCTATTTCTCCTTTCAGATACACCATTCAACTGTGGCGTTCCTGGTGGAGTCCATTGTGAGATTATACCATTTTCTTTGAGACAACTTAGAAACTCATTGGTTAAGTATTCACCTCCTCGATCCGATCGAAGAATCTTAATACTTTACCAGTTTGCTTCTCTACTTCACTTCTGAATTCTTTGAACTTTTCAAACGATTTAGATTTGTATTTCATTAAATACACATATCCAAATCTAGAATGATCATTAGTGAAAGTAATAAAATAAGAATACCCTCCTCGTACATTCGTTGTCATAGGTCCATATACGTCTGTGTTTACCAACGCTAACAACTCTGTAACTCTTTCTCCTTTTCCAGTAAAAGGAGATTTAGTCATTTTACCCATGAGATAAGATTCACAAGTTGGATATGATTCGTAATCAGATAGCTCTAAAAGCCCATCTTTATGCAACCTGGATAATCTTGTTTCATTGATATGACCGAGTCTACAGTGCCACATAAAGGTATAATTAACATCATCTCTTTTTCTTTTCTTAGTTTGTTCAATTTGATATTTTCATGCAAGTCAAGTATGTATAGTCCATTTAGTAAGTTCCCAACACCATATAAAACATTTTTATTATAAATAGAACAACTGTTGTTCTTTATTATAATATCAAAACCATCCATATCCAATACAGAAATTGAAATAATGTTTCTAATGAGTGTCGGAACATAATAACAATTATTTAAACTAATGAACTTGCCCGAAGGCAGTGCTAAACGATAAGTCCCTACAGCTAATGCAGCAACCTTTGCTCCATTTCCCACTTGTAGGATGACTTCATCCTTATCCAGCTTCCTACTTCTGCTTAGTCCCTGCATATTATTACATACGTGAGAACTACAGCCGGTATCCAATATCCAAGTAGAATTTTGACTTTCAAAAAAATTAATTTCAATCATGAACAAACCTAGATCGGAAGTCGAAGCTTCTTCAAGCTTCTTCTGGTCCGCAAGATACTCCTTACAGTTCCTCTTCCAATGTCCCAGCTTATTGCAATGGTAGCAAATTCATTTGCTATCTGGATCAGGTTTCTTTTTATCCTTCCTCTTCGCCTTGCCCTTAGCCTTCTTCTTTTTCTTCTTTTCAGAAGATACCTTGGGCCTCTTCCTTTTCTTGGAAGAATCATCCACTAGTAAGACTTGGTTCTTGTTGGATGAGAAGTGACCTTCAGCAGTTTTCAACATGTTAAGTAACTCAGGCAAGCTGACGTCCAACTTATTCATGTGAAAATTCACAACAAATTGTGAGAAGGTGTCCAGGAGTGACTGCAAGATCAAATCTTGACTTAACTCCCCATCCATCACGAACCCAAGCTGTCCAAGCTGTTCAATCAGATTGATCATCTTAAGGACATGAGTCTCAACAGCAGTGCCCTCGGTCATACGAGATCGGAAGAGCTCCTTAGATATCTGATATCTAGCAGTCCTACTTTGCTCACCATACAACTCTTTGAGATGCAGCAATATAGTAGGAGCATCCATAGTTTCATGCTGACGCTGAAGCTCGTTACTCATGGATGCGAGCATGATGCATTGAGCCAAGATTGCATCATCTTGCCACTTTCTGAAAGTAGCAATCTCTTCCTCAGAAGCTGTTTCTGCAACACTTGCAGGGACTGGCGAATTTAGGACATAAGAAATCTTTTCAGCAATGAGAACAATTCTCAGATTCCTTAACTAGTCCGTGTAATTTGGTCCAGTCAGTTTGGTAACATCAAGTATGCTATGCAGTGATAGTGAGTTTGACATTTTTAAATTCTGCATGTGAAATAGACAACATTTTAGCATACATTCAATTTATTAATTACCAAAATAAATTAGGTCTTTATTTTAAATTGGTATCTCCCACTATTTTCATCAAACTATATTACCCTCATTATATAGTTCGGCAATTCTAATTAAAGATTTGCTAGTGAGATTAAGGATCCCATTTCAAATGTATATAGCCTTGTGGTGACACAACAAACGATATATAAATAAATAGGTAGACAACTATTGCCAATTACATCACTATGTAACTCCTTGTATTTTGCCTCTTAGATTATTTTGATCAAGTGGTGACACATCCGAATCAAAATTATCCAAGTTAGTCCAGAGCCTAGCACTTCCATATATTCGAAAGAAAAACACTGTCCTTGTGGTGACACAACAAAACAGCATCGTTCAGTCTATTTATAAGCATCAAATGTGATAAAGCAACATCTTAAATATTTAATACTTTCCTTGTGGTGACACAACAAACTCATATTAAACATTTAATACTCTATTGCTTTACCATGCTAGAAGGCGACGTTCGATATTCCAAATATCTTTGAACGCTTAGGACTTAATATGATTCCTTTGAGGGGTTTGTTATTATTAGTCTCATCTTGATTAGCGCGCATGCACATATATATATATAAAATACGCGTCATATTATTTTACATGCGAAGCATGTTGGATAATATATAATATATATATATAGTAAGCATGCACATATAGAATACTATATTCTACCCGGATTGATTATGGACTTTTATTCTAGTTTGGTTCACTAGAGCCACCAAGTGAACCAAAAGGTCAAACCTAGGGTGCAAAAATTAAATTTAAATATAACTATTACATTTAAACCCGGGCTCCAATACAAACGGGTCTTCATGCGCTCCTTGCTCCTTTGTCTCCAATTCTTCAAAATTAATTCTAACTATTCCTATTACATGAACTATTTATAATAAATAGAAACCTTGATCAGCAGTCAAGGGGAAGTACATAGGAGGGAGATAGAATTTACATTAAGAAAAATTAGAGAAGACGAGGTACGCAGACCCCATTTATAAAAACCCATACATTCAAGCATCCACTAAAATAAATCCAATCACACATTGGTCAATAGACCATAATCAATCCCTATTTATTATCATACATATCTCTATATGTATCAATAAATAACATTCATCTCATGAATAATAAATCCATTCCATATATGCATTGATATCAATTAATGGGCAAAAGTTTTGCTAATATTTAGTTTTTGAAACAAAATAAACTCTTTTATTTTAATCAAAAACCAAATCCAAATTAAACTCCTTTAATTTTAGCAATCTGAAATCCTATTTCAGATAAAATAAACATCTTTATTTTAAACTTATATCAATTAAATAAACCATTTATTTCAATTGAAGGGAAAAAAAAATTCGGATTCTGCTAGCCGGCGCAGCTGCGCCCAGAATGAACTGGACAACGGCGTAGCTGCGCTGCTCCCCAGAAAAAACAAACGATTCTGAGTTTCGGCGCAGCTGCGCTTCAGAATGAACTGGAGGCGGCGCAGCTGTGCCGTGTCGCTGATTCAAAAAATTTTATTCTGCCAAAAAATTTCGATCCAATCGCATATCAAGTATACATGGAATTATCAAAATCGATAATTAGCACAAGATTAGGCTCTGATACCACTGTTAGGTTTGTATATAACGCGAACATGCAATCAAATTACATAAATAGAGCGGAAGCGCGATAAAATCGGATTTTAAAATTTTATACAAACCATCACCAAGATCAATCCTTGTGCTCAATTAACGATATAAACAAAAGAGAAAGAGAATAAGAATTTATACCCTCGTAGAACAAAGCTTCCTCGGGTACAAGTTCAACTCCTAGTCCTTTCGTGTTCTCCCTCGATATGCTACGGTGTGATTCATTCCTTTGATCAACGTTAGCCACCCAAGTGTTTGGCCTCTAGAGGTGATCCACCAAGGAAGAACAAGTATTCAAGAAGTTGGGTATTTGGCAAAACCCTAGTTTCTATCTCTATAGAAATTGTAAGTACTCTCCATAATCTAATGCAAGAGTGTGTAACCCTAATCTATGATAAGACTCCTCTTATTTATAGATGTAGGAATAACCCTTCCCTAAACTATTTAGGATTATGGTTTCAATTATAATTAAACTCCTTTAATTAATTATGCTCTTAATCCAATTAGGAATTTGTGAGAGAGTACTTCTATTAATTAATTCCCAATCCCTATTAGGAAATAAATAATAGTTCTATTAATTAATTCCTAATCTCTATTAAGAATTAAATAATAGTAATAGTAATAATAATAATAAGACTCCTCTTATTAATTTATATTTAATATTTCCAAAATATTAAATAATAAATATTAAGCTATTTAATTTATTCTATCTCCATAGATTAAAATTAAATACACTTAACTTATTATTACAATTATGCCATTTACTTCTTAAATAAATATTTTTCTTTTGCGGTGTGACCCTTTAGGTTCTCCATATTAAACCGATTGTGAATAAATCAATTAGAACAATTCTAATCTTATTTAAATAAATAAATTAAACTATTTAATTCATTTAAATAAATAATATTTATTCTACAATAAGGGTAAGCCCCTTAGCGATCAACGACTTTCCAGATAATATAGATTTCAACATCAATCACAAAAGAACCTTTGAGTAAATAATTATCATACAATTCAATCCTTCTACCATACAATGTCCCAATTAAATATAAGACATGGATTTACTGTCAAGTCTTATTTTATTTAATTATATGCATTTCGATTCCCAAATGCACAACTCTAAATAATGCAAATTAGAAACTCCTTTCTAATTTCATTTTGCCTTGGCCAAGGACTACTGAGCTGTCATTTATCGAATCACATAGGACATTCACATCTTTTACTAGACGAGGTAGATTCTTTGTTGATCATTCACCTATCTCTATGCATAACTTATTATACCCAATCATACCCTTTGATATACCCCAAAGGTCTTAAGGGACATGTCAAAGTATAACTCATCATACACAAGATACTATGATGATCTCAAGTCCAAGGATCACTTGTACTACTATCACTAGAGGAATTCCTATTGATAGGCGAGTAAAACTCCATTAGGTATTCCTTAGCGAGTCACGTTCAGTGAACTTATTCTCTAATAAGAACCTACATACTTGCTTTAGTGTCTCCACATAAATGATTATGAGATCAATCATCCTCTTCCTAAGAGCAAGCAACGTATGTACTAATCTATCCGGATTCACTAATCCCCAATTTAGTAATCCAACGATTAGGAACAATTTTAGTTTGTGAATTTAGATCTCATTAGCATGATCACCATCATGATTCTAAAAGCATTGCTCAAAACTATGGGTTTATCACATTTAATATAACAGCACCATGTAGATAATATAAAATGCCTTTTAAGAAAATCAATTCTTTTATTAATAAATGAATAAGATTACAAAGTATATGCTACATCATATCAAATATGATTGGCTTGTGTGCATACTACTTTCATACTCCCCTAAGAGTCGTCCTCGGCGCCACCAGGTGGTGTGTTAGGGGGAGGATAAGGGATGCTGGCTCCGAAGGTGGGAAACTCGACGTGGACCCCCTGCTGGCTGAATGCCTCCGATAATGCACTAGCAAAGGAGACGTTGTAGTCTCTGAAGCTCGTGTGCAACGCGTCCGTGCGGCGCTGCAGGCGGCGCATCTCGCGCTCATGTCCACCACCTCCTCCTTACTGCACTGGCGGTGCAGGCACGTCCTCCTCACTGGCCTCCTCCTTCTCATCAGCAATAATGAAACCCAACCCATTAGGCCGGGACTCTCCACCGCGCCATACATTATACTTTCTGATCGTGGCACTGTCAATGTCGCGCATGGGCAACTGGAGGGTCTCCTTGCCCCATTCCACCTTCGTCGTAAGACAGAGGCATGTGATAATCGAGGCATGTGGAATGGCACCAGAAGTGACTGCACGCATGAAACGGAGCATGGAGTGATGAATGATGTAACCCACGTCAATGCTACCTCCACGTAGAATACGGTGCAATAGAACCGCCCTGTCCCGGGTCACATCCTGGTGATGAGTGGTCGGCAGAATACTCGCGCAGATGAAGGCGTACCATGCCTTGGCATATCTGTTCAGCGCGGTCTGAGGGAAGTGAACCTTCAGAGTGGTGCCTGGCTGAGTCCTCCACTGAGTGCCCGGCTGGCACATCTCCCGCACCAACGCATCGAGATCAGTCTCGAAGCGCTCATGTACCACCCAGTTGGTGGCCTTAGCAGTAGCAGACGGCAGGCAGAAAAGCTCATTGATTGCCTGCGTAGTATAGGAGACCTGCTTGCCCCAAACGAAGGATATGCCATTCTGAGTCTCACAGACATTGGCATATAATTCCCGAACAATAGCCATCGGGGCAAACCTGGGTGTCTCAATGAAAAGTAACCAGCCCAGACGCCGGATTTGGTCCAAAATTCGCCCATCCTGTGCCTTGGGCTTCAAACCCCTCTCTGGTATGAAGGATTTGACGCTCAGCACCTCCCAGTAGTAGTGTTGGGCCGAGAGATTGACAAACTTAGTGGCATCCAGAGTGTTGATGCCACCACCCACAGATTCGGATTCGCTGCTAGACGAAGAAGAAGGTTGGGGTGTACGTGCACGCTTTGGCATGATTAGGGTTTGGTGAAGAGATTAGGTGTAGTTAGGGTTTGATGAATATGGCAAGGGGTGAGGGGAGAGGAGTTGTACGGCTGATAGGGAGAGTGTTTTAGGTTTAGGGTTTATGTTTTGATGTGACAGGATGGATGGGTACGGGTCCTATTTATAAAAAAAAGTTGTCAGACAAGGGGCGCAGCTGCGCCATAGATGTACTGCTAAGGGGGCGCAGCTGCGCTGATGCTCAGTTGAGGCTCAGGTAGACTCCGGCGCAGCTGCGCTGATGATGAACTGATGGTGGGGCGCAGCTGCGCTGAGGCTCAGGTGTCCTGTGCTGACAGATCCTGGCGCAGCTGCGCTGTGGATGACTTGAGGGACGGCGCAGCTGCGCCGACCTTCCAACTCCCTGGATGAAAATTAAAAATATTTTTTTTTTGAAACACACTTGACACACATTAGAATATCAGGTGAAAAACTCAATTCTTATAAATATCCAACACTTCTAAAAAAACAAAAATCTTAATTCAAACTAGTAAACTTACGAACGATGCATACGCAATGCAATGAAACTATGCACCCCCAAACTTAAAGTCTGTTTAAGTCATACGGTGGAAGGCGTGATTGGACACCTGAAAAGCAAACAAACGTGTTAAAATGAAATCATGTAAACTAAATTATAATCACACAAGAATAAAAGAGTAATAATAATAAATTCGGGTTGCCTCCCGAGAAGCGCTTTTGTTTAAAGTCGGTTAGCTCGACTATCCATTGGTGCTTAATCAATGGCAAGGACAACTGAGGATTCTTGGCGATCGATTTCGCCTCCCCAATAGTGCTTCAGCCGCTGGCCATTCACTTTGAACGGTTGATCACTGTCTTTTACAATTATTTCGATGGCCCCATGTGGGAATACGGCTGTGATAGTAAAGGGACCTGACCATCGGGATTTGAGCTTTCCCGGGAATAATTTGAGCCTGGAGTTGAATAACAAGACCGCTTGGCCAGGTTCAAACTTTTTCTCGATGATTTTACGGTCGTGCCACCTCTTAACCTTCTCCTTGTAGAGTTTAGAATTCTCATAAGCCTGTAAACGAAACTCATCAAGTTCATTTAGCTGTAGAAGTCGCCTCTCTCCCGCTGCAGTTGGGTCGAAATTTAACTTTTTGATCGCCTAATAAGCTTTGTGCTCTAGTTCGACCGGGAGATGGCAAGCTTTGCCGTATACCACATGGTATGGGGACATGTCGAGGGGTGTCTTATAGGCAGTTCTGTACGCCCATAGTGCTTCATCTAGCTTCAAAGACCAGTCTTTTCTGGAAGGATTAACAATCTTCTCCAGAATTCTCTTGACCTCTCTATTTGACACTTCGGCTTGCCCATTGGTTTGTGGATGGTATGCTGTGGCAATTCTGTACCTCACACTGTATTTAGCCAGGAGAGCTATGAACTGTTTGTTGCAGAAATGACTGCCTTCATCACTGATGATAGCTCGAGGAGTGCCAAATCTAGTGAAAATGCTCTTTTGTAGGAACCTGAGAACCACCTTAGCATCATTGGTAGGTAAAGCCGAAGCTGTTAGGTTTGTATATAGTGCGAACATGCAA
This sequence comes from Aralia elata, assembly GCA_034770075.1. Classification (NCBI taxonomy): domain Eukaryota; kingdom Viridiplantae; phylum Streptophyta; class Magnoliopsida; order Apiales; family Araliaceae; genus Aralia; species Aralia elata. Next base: position 443,877 of record JAVJAP010000022.1, on the reverse strand, counting down.
TCAAATTACATAAATAGTGCGGAAGCGCGATAAAATCGGATTTTAAAATTTTATACAAACCATCACCAAGATCAATCCTTGTGCTCAATTAACGATATAAACAAAAGAGAAAGAGAATAAGAATTATACCCTCGTAGAACAAAGCTTCCTCGGGTACAAGTTCAACTCCTAGTCCTTCGTGTTCTCCTCGAATGCTGCAGTGTGATTCCTTCCTTTGATCAACGTTAGCCACCCAAGTGTTTGGCCTCTAGAGGTGATCCACCAAAGAAGAACAAGTATTCAAGAAGTCAGGTATTTGGCAAAACCCTAGTTTCTATCTCTATAAAAATTGTAAGTACTCTCCACAATCTAATGCAAGAATGTGTAACCCCAATCTATGATAAGACCCCTCTTATTTATAGATGTAGGAATAACCCTTCCCTAAACTATTTAGAATTAGGGTTTGTATTATAATTAAACTCCTTTAATTAATAATGCTCCTAATCCAATTAGGAATCCATGGGAGAGTACTTCTATTAATTAATTCCCAATCCCTATTAGGAATTAAATAATAGTAAAAGTAATAATAATAATAAGACTCCTCTTATTAATTTATATTTAATATTTCCAAAATATTAAATAATAAAAATTAAGCTATTTAATTTATTCTATCTCCACAGAGTAAATTAAATACACTTAACTTATTATTATAATTATGTCATTTACTTCTTAAATAAATATTTTTCTTTTGCGGTGTGACCCTTTAGGTTCTCCATATTAAACTGGTTGTGAATAAATCACTACAAGAAGAATGCGATACGACGACGAGATATGGCGACGGGGTTTAAAACCCGTCGCTATATTCCACATAAGACGACGACTTTTTACATCCCGTTGGCATAGATAAGGCGGCAAATTGCGGGAGCTTGGCGCCACTTAAAAAAACGTATGGCGACTGTAGTACCGTCGTTATAGGGTCTGAAAATAAAATAAAAAAATACAGGAGAATTAAACTTACAAAAAATTAAATATAATAATATAATAATAATAATTTCCTAAAAAATTAAAATTAAAATTAAAATAATAATAATAAAATATTACCTAATACTCTAAAATCCTCTAATACTCTAATCCCAATATTCTTCTTCTTCTCAAGACACTCAGTATTCTTCTTCTTCTTTTTTCCCACTCCCGCTATTACTGTCCCACTCTTGCCCAAAGCTCTCTAATTTGCTTCTTCGATTTTTCATTCTCTCTAATTTTCTACATATCAATCTATTCTCAAATCAATCGATTCTCAGGTATTACATGTAACTCGAATGTATAACAATCGATTGTCAGGTATTCTATAAATCAATCGATTCTCAGGCATTCTGTAAATCAATCGATTCTCTATAAACTTTGGGTGTGTTTATTGTTGAATCTATTCTTAAATCAATCGATTCTCAAGTATTGCATGTAACCCGGATGTAGAACAATCGTTTCTCAGGTAAATCAATTGACTGTAAATCAATCGATTCTCTCTAAACCTTGGGTGTGTTTATTGTTGAATTGTGGTTTGTACTGATTTACTTCGTCTCTTCATTCTCAGGTGACCGACACTTGCAAAGGTCCATAGAACAATCTGGTATTTATAATTTTCCCCTCAACAATTTCTCATTTGGGTCTTCTTTTATCTTCATAATAATTTTCTAGATTAACAGAGTTTGGGTCTTATCTTTCTAATTCTTTTTTGTATATGCATGTCTTCGGTTTTTGTATTTTATGTTTGTGCATGCTAGTTAGTCTTCTTTTAGTATTTGTAATTTTATTCGTCGTTAAAGCTATGTTTTTGCTATTGTTTTTGTTATTGTTTCTGCTTTTGTTCATATTTTTGTTTCTGTTTTTATTTCATCTTTTGTTTCTATTTTCATTATAAAACTCTGCATAAACTCACTCACCGATAATGTAAAACTCCTTGAGCATGTAGGCTTCTGCTTCGTTCTTCACATTCTGATGGTATAAAAAAAGTGAGCTGATTAAGTAAAGTACAACTCACAGATATTATGTATATATGCTAATTTAAGGACGTTATTATTATGTTTACTCGCAGGAAGAATGTACATGTTTTGTGAAAATATATAGCAGGACTCAAATATAGTGCAGTAAGAAAACTGAAGAACATGAGCATCAGGCTCCTCCTAATTAGGCTTGGTAGTTATAGGCTTAATCCTCGCAACTTGACCCAAACAAAATCAAAGGTATTTTAAAAGAATTCATGAGAAGCAGAGGCCCAAAAGGTAGTGTGGTTGGGCAGATATCTGTTCTAGAGGTATTACATTTGAGTCAAAGTTGGAAAACACAAAACATAATTTAAACATTTTTGTTGGGTTGTTTATTATATGCTCCAACAAAATTAAAGCTTACTTTTGACCATTTTTTGACTTGTTAATTTACCAAGTACCAACTACTACTACTACTTATGAACTGGAATACTACCTTTTTATAAAGATATAAAGAGGTTATTATAGTTTGGGAACTCTATTAACTAATCATATTTCCACTGATAACTACTTTTACTTTAATTCACTTAAGTTGCTTTTAAAGACTACTTACTTATTAGTGATGATGTACCAAGTTTCAAGCAAAAACAGATTTGGTCATAAACATGCTTGATGTTTTGATGCGGTTTCTTGATTTCTTAAACTGTCAAATATGATTTATGTTTATATTTATGAAACCACATCAAGCATAAACACGTTTCTAGTAGTCTATTCTTAAATTGTCAAATTTGGTTTGTTTTCAAATTCTGCATATATCTTATTAATTACTAAACATGCTTGATGTTTTGGTGCTTGGCTTGTTTGATCTCTTTCTATTCATTTTCTTTCTCCTTTTTGCTGAAACAAGTAATTTCTTGTTTTCATGTGATGGACTTGCTTGTTGCTTGTTTGTGATTTTGAATGGCTATTGATCTTAAATTGTCAAATTTGGTTTGTTTTCAAATTCTGCATATATCTTATTAGTAATTTCTTGTTTTTCTGTGATGGACTTGCTTGTTGCTTGTTTGTGATCATAACGAGAAAACTGCACGGAGGAATTAAGATCCATCAATCACTTGTAACCTACAAGTTGTGTGTTCCATTAAAATAAATAAAAAAATCATTTCATTACTCTTTTTATAGATATTATATTCTCAAGTTTGTCGTTATAATTTTATTATCATTTTATTACACTATTAAACTATAACTTATTTATTTTTATTGATTAATATAGAATAACAATACATCTTTAATGTTTATAAATTAGACTCTCTTTTTTCAAAACTGAGGAGTTCTATTATTTCCACCAAATCCTAAATCCAGAGCATCAAAGTTTTTATACACATATCCGGTTTTCCATTTTTCTCTTCTCTAGAATTTTTTTGAAATTTCGTATGCGGGTATATTTTGGGGTGTAAAGTAGGTAGGATGTTATTTTTAATTTTTATTGCCTGGAGATTTTATAAGCTTGGCATGTAATTATAATTTAAAATCAATTGCCCAGACACGCGTATCCAGGCATGACAGCAAAGTTAAAATACCAAAAAATAAAATAAATCATGCCGTATACAATTTTAAAAGTTGACCAACAAAATTTATTGGGCATCATTTACATGCCTTAGGGGTGCTGTAGTTTCTTGTCTAATTTTTGGTGGAGTTGGCAAGTATAAAAACTGATTTTATTTTATTTTATATTTATTTTTTTTAGCAGTTCTCAGTGCTAGAATGTCAAAAATTTGTTTAACATGAGCATGAATGTTAGTGTATGAACATTGTTTATTTTGTTTTATTCTATCTATTAAATATTTTCATTAGAAGCGGGGCATTGGGCGCCATGATGGTCCATTTTTGTCTAATCAATCAACAACTCCCTTTGGAGTGCTGGCCTAAGGGGTTATGGGCTTCCACATTTTTGCCGTATACTTTTGTAATATTCCATATCTTGCTTCAGTACATTATTATTAGTACTGCATTATTTGGTGGTGCTCTACATAAACTATCATAGGTGTGTGTGTGTGTGTTTTAAATAAAAAAATATATACATATCACAAACATCACACACAAAAAAACATAAATGTTTGAGAAGTAAATTCTGCTTCACATTTACTATTTTTCACAATTTTTATTATTATCTTATAATATTAAAATTCAAATTTAGCTCAAAGTTTCATAAATATACTCTATTTTTTAGTCCTTTTTTTATTTGTTTTAAATATATTCAATTACCCATCACATTAAACTTATATAAATTTTGGACATCTAATTCGTCCCACATGTCCATATCTAGAGTAACAACAATTACATCCAATCCAAATATGGATGTGATCCTATTTGAATGTTATGCCCAGCGGATACGTTACTACAGAAGCTTTTTTCCTGTTAGCGATCATGTCATTAGTATTAGTTGCTTCTAGTTTGCAAACCATTTAATATGTACTGCTGTTTTTGGTGATTTCCCCCATTTGAATTTTTAGAAAATATTGAAATGGAAAGAATAAAAGCTTTCAATTATAGATGTTATATAATTTGGAACTTGATAATATTTGGTACTCCAATAAGCCTTACCTATAAATTTTCTGAAACAGTCAAGTGACTCAAGTTAGTACGTGAAATATGAATATTAATTTCTCTGCATCCTGTTTTCCTTGGATCAAGCAGACTGTGAAATAGCTAGGCAGATAAATATGATGTTAAGGCTGTCCCCTTTGTTGATTTTCTTAGTGATTTCACTTTGAGGCAGTCATGTAGTTTTTCTCTGGGACTCCTTATTATGTGGAGTAGCTTCATTTCAGTGTTTAGATATTGAGACCTTCATGTGGGATGGTTTACTTCTTAATGTTTGTTTGGATTGAAGTTTTTAGGCTATAAGTAAAAACAACTATGCTTAGAAATCATAAGCATGCTTGATGTTTTGGTGCTTGGCTTTTTTGAACTTTATAGAGTGACTATTTGATTAACTGCCTTATGGTTTAATCAATCAATTGCACGCAGTCCAGAACTGCTCTTGTATTTTTGCAAATGAATGTCCAGTTTTCACATGGATAACATCACTATTCCCCATCAGTGGGGTCTTTGCTTTTGTTTGGATTGAAGTTTTTAGGCTATCAGTTTTAGAAGGCCTAGATTTCTTAAAAACTTAAAACTGATTATGGAGTGTATAGTAGTCTATTTTAAGATTTTTTTGCTGAAATTTCTCAAGGATATCTTTCATTATGCCTTTGTCATCTTCCTATAAGAATGTTAAGTGATAACTATTGTGCGTAAGGAGAAGTATTTGTTATTTGTCTTAGGAACATATTTACATGCATTACGTTTCTTTCATTATGCCTTAGTTCTTTTTCACAGTAGGTTGTAATACTATGGACAAACAATGGATAAAACTACAAAGGCCTTGTAAGAGATATGTGGATGGAGTAGAATATTTTATCAATTATGCATTTAGCAAAGTTGAGTCTACAACATCAGAGATATTGTGTCCATGTCAAAATTGCTACAATTTACTATATCAAGATCGTGATACTGTACAATGGCATTGCATTGAACATGGGTTTACTCCAAATTACACAACTTGGGTGTTTCATGGGGAAACACCATCATCAAATTCAGCTGTCAACAATAGTCAAAGTAATAGAGACGAAGATGATGACGCCGATCAAGAAGATCAAATGCCTGAGATGATAAATGATCTCTTTATGGCCGGTGGGGATATCTTTGGTGCTTATGGCAAACATTTTGACAAGTACATGAATTCGGCGAGCTCCCCATTATATCCTGGATGCAAAACTGAAACTACTCTTTCTTTCATAGTGTGGTTATTTAACCTGAAGTGCAATGGAAAATGGTCAGATTGGTCTTTTGACTCGTTATTAGGTAAGTTGAAAGAAGTATTCCCAGAATGTACGAATTTACCGGGTAATTTTTATGAAACAAAAAAAATGGTTGGTGACTTGGGTTTTGATTATGAAAAGATTGATGCATGTCCCAATGACTGCATGTTGTACTGGAAGGAGGAGAAAGAGTTGAAATCATGTAAAGTTTGCGATAAGCCAAGGTGGAAGACGGTTCGTGTTGAAACAAAAGACGATGATGACACACCTACAAAGGAGAATAAAGTAGCTATTAAGCAGTTGCGTTATCTCCCCTTGATTCCTAGGTTGCAACGCCTTTTTAGTTCTTCAAAAACAGCCAAAGATATGAAGTGGCATCACTTGAGGCGCCGAAAAGATGGAGTCTATCGTCATCCTGCTGATTCTAATGCTTGGAAACATTTTGATACAATGTATCCTACATTTGCCGAAGAGTGTCGCAATGTTAGGCTTGGATTGTCTACAGATGGCATGAATCCTTTCAACAATGGACATTATAGCATATGGCCTGTCCAAATTGTTATATATAATCTACCTCATTGGATGTGCCTTAAACAAGAACATTTCATCATGCCTTTGTTAATACCTGGACCTAGCAGCCCTTCAAATGATATTGATGTGTACCTAAGGCCACTAATTGAAGAGTTAAAGACATTGTGGATGGACGGGGTTGATACTTATGATGCCTCGACCAAATCTGTCTTTAAAATGCGTGCTACACTTTTATGGACAATTAGTGACTTTCCAGCGTTAGCAAATTTATCGGGTTGGAGCACGAAAGGTAAGCTTGCTTGTCCAATTTGCCAAGGGAACACTAGGTCTCTTAGTTTGCGTAGTAAGCAATGTTACATTGGGCACCGCACCGTTGTTTTTTGCCTCTTGATCATAAATATAGGTCTGATAAAAGAAGATTCAATGGAGATGTAGATTATACAGAAGCTCCACCAATTCCATCTGGGTATGATGTGCTTGAACAGGTCAGGGGCATTAAAGTCACATTTTGGAAAACTAAAAAGAAAACAGTTCGCCATGAAAAATCACATAATTGGAGGAAAAAAAGCATTTTCTTTGAATTGCCATATTGGAGGACACTTCTAATACGTCATATGCTGGATTTGATGCACATTGAAAAGAATGTTTGTGATAACTTGATAGGGACACTATTGGGTATGAAAGGAAAATCAAAAGATACCCTCAAAGCTCGTTTAGACTTAGAAGATATGCATATACGAAAAGACTTGCACGCAAAGCCAGTCGGTCCATCGAGTTCAGTTTATCAATTACCAGCGGCATGCTACACATTGTCTAAGAAAGAAAAGCAAAGTTTTCTTGAAGTTTTAAAAGGAATCAAGGTCCCGGATGGATATTCATCCAACATATCACGATGTGTCAATGTAAAAGAGTGCAAGATTGTGGGTTTAAAAAGTCATGATTGTCATATCCTAATGCAACAACTACTTCCAATTGTGATGAGATGTACGCCTCTACCAGAACATGTCAAGAGAGTTATTATTGACCTTTGCCATTACTTTCGGGAATTGTGTTCGAACAATTATCGCGAGGAGGACTATGAACGAATGAAGAGGAAAATACCTTTGATACTATGCAATCTCGAGATGGTATTCCCTCCTGCTTTTTTTGATATAATGGTACATCTACCCATACACTTAGCTGAACAACAAAGGATAGCTGAGAATGTAAAATTTTTAAATATGTATCCGTTTGAAAGGTAATAATATTATTTTGGTTATTAAAATTAATTTTTTCTTGGAATATTATTTTGGTTTTTATTCACCATGTGAAATATACTTATGGTTAGGTCCATGAGAAAGACAAAAGGGTATATTTGTAACCGCAGTCGCCCAGAAGGGTCAATCGTAGAAGGAGTAGTTGCTGAGGAATGTTTGACATTTTGTTCGAGGTACTTGAAAGATGTTGATGCTACATGTAACCGAGATAGAAGAAATGAAGATGGGTATGATGAGCATGGATCAAGTATTCCCATATTTCAACGTATAGGTAGATTTTTAGGGACTCCAAAAATCTCTTATCTAGATGACAAATATGTTGACATGGCACATTTATATTTGTTATTCAATTGCGAGGAGGTCAAGGGCTATCTTAGGTAATGATATATTATTTATAAATATCAATCTTTATTAATAGTGTTTAGTTATCTCTCTCAAAATAAATATATATGTTACTTGTATCTTGTAGTATTTGGGAAAAGTCCTACATGATGCAACAAGGGCGTAGGCGAAAAGTATCAGCGAGAGACCTTGATAATGCTAAGAAAAAAGAATTTCCACGATGGTTTAGAGATTATGTAAGTATGATATCAAGACTTAACAATCTTATTAATTGTTATAGGTATTTTTTTTTATCTTGAAGTTTGTTTAATTTGCAACAGGCTGTCCTATGGATATCAAGGGCAAAACTGTAATTACACATAAGTTTTAGTCATGTCTCCCTCATATTTTCGAAGGGATGTATAAGTCTAGATTTTGGATGAAAAAACAGTGCACATAAGTATAGTCTCTAGAGTGAGTTATGGTCAATTGAGTGACAATTGGTACAAAGGTTTACATTCAGTTTTTGTTGTTGTTTAAATAGGGTAAAGAGATGGAGCTTTCAGAAGAAATCAAAGCACTTTCACGTGGTCCAATCAGAGTAGCCAACAAGGGTACTGGTTATTTGATAAATGGGTTCCGCTTTCATACCGAAATGCGAGAGAAGAAAAGTCAAACGCAAAATAGTGGAGTATATGTGGCAGCAGCTACCCGCGGATATTCCTCAGCTAGAGACTCAAGTCCTAGGGAAGATATTGTGGAGTATTTTGGTATTTTGGAGGATATAATTGAGTTAGCTTATGATGGTGATGAAAAAGTAGTGCTATTCAAATGTAGATGGTATAATAGTATAACACGTGATAAAGGGGTGAAAACTGATCAGTATGGATACACCCTTGTGCATGTAAATAAATTTGGGTCAAAAGAGGATCCTTTTGTTTTGCCATCTCAAGTTGAACAAATATTTTATGTTGATGATCATAGGGACAAGGATTGGCGTGTAGTTATTCGAACAAAGCCAAGGGATATGTGTGATAGTGCTGAAGCAGAATCTGATGATGAGGATGTAACACTACAAATTGGTCACTCAACAACTACAATTACAGAGAATGAAGACGAAAACTATACTTGGGTAAGGGATAATGTTGATCCTGAGCTAGTTGATGAAAGTACTCAAGGATCTCGAAGTAAGAAAAGAAAGCACAATGCAACCAAAAGCCATAAAGCTAACTTAATTATTGTTGATGAAGATGAAGATGAAGATGATGAGGTCATCTCCGAGGATGAAGAGAAGGAGTGGACAGATGAAGAGAATGGGGATGAGGCAGAGGAAGTAGAAGAGGATGTTGATGAGGAAGAGGAGGAATAATCAAAGTAAATATTGAAAGCCATTATTTCCAGACGATTATAAGAATTCCTTTATATACTTTTAATAAAATGTGATTACTTTTATGCTATATGTCCATATTTCATTGTACAACTAATTACAATTATATTTACATTCATTATTATATTACATGCACTAACACTCTTCTTAAATTTCATGTGTAGACATACATTCATGGCTCAAGAAAATGTCAATACACCTACTAATTCTGAAATGATTGCATATGTTGAGAGATTGCAACAAGAACAGGAAACACATGATGATGCGCATGAGGCAACAGGTTACTTTACATTTACACAATAAATTGGTACAACAATTTATTTTATACTTCAATATACGCAAGTATGATTTTATTAGATGTATTTATGGTGCTTATCAGTAACATTTTGTTATTATTACACCATTCTGTATGATTGACATTTCTTTTATATTTTTGTAGGCTCCACTAGCAAAAAGAAAAGAGGTCCTACTTTGGGTTTGCCTATATGGAGGAGGATGACACAAGTGAATGTGGTTTATGACCACATAGGTAATCCGATTGCTCCTGAAAGTGTGGTAAAAGAGTTGACAACTTTCATAGGTTGTTTGGCACGTATGGCTGAGTATTGCCCAATTGATTTCGCGTCTTGGACGAAAGTACCAAGTGATGGTAAAGAAAAGGCGTGGAAGCAAATTGAGAAGAGGTTCTCCACCAACCAATCTGATGTTGGGGTCAAAACAAATCTTTTAGCATTGATAGGCAGAGCATGGAAAGATTTTAGGACTGAATTGAAAAATAAATACTATGTCCGGGATAATCGTCAAGCTTCCATTAATAATATGACGGATAAGAGGGTGAAGAAAGAACAATGGGCAGTTTTAGTGGATGTTTAGGGTGGCGTAGAAGTTCAGGTTTTAAAAATATTTATGTTTTTACATCTCAATGCAATTATCAATAACTAGAGAGTTTATCTTATAAATTTGTTTATTATTTGTAGAAAGAAGCAGAAAGAAACAAAGAGAATCGGTCTAAATTGAAGAGACAACATACTTTGGGACGAAAGTCACTTGCAAGGAAGAGGCAGGAACTGGTAATTATATGAGGAATGATATATAGTAACTAATATGCTAGACCAAGTTATTTAATTTCATTCCTTTTCTTTTTCCATAACTTGGCAGGTGGAGAAGGATAAAGATGGGAAAAGTCCAACTCGTGGTGAATTGTTTATCCTATCTTATACTAGAAAGGATGGTACAATCCACAAGTCTGCAACAGTAAGATATAAAATACTTATTTCATCAAATATTTCAACAGTAAGATATAAATGCAACAGTAAGATATAAATGCAATAACTAGTAAATCAAATATTTTTCAGAGTTACTTCTCTTATATATTTTGATATTTATTTGGTCAAAAACAGTTGTTATGTAAGGATTTATGTATGTATAGAGAATGAAAATAAATAGCTCCTTCCACCTTATTTTTTTTTGTAGTTGATGATTCAATGTAATAATATCTTACAGGAAGAAGTAAAGCAAGTAAGTGATGCATTGGCTGCATTTGAGGGTGAGGAAAACCAAATTGAAAAGTCTGGCCCACATGACGTTGTCTCCCAAGTTTTGGGAAAAGATGCACATGGGAGAATCATCTCTGTAGGATTTCGAGCCACGACAACAAACACTTGGAAATCGACTCAGTGTAGTGGCACATCTGGGGTAGCCAATAACGCAGCGCAAGAGGAGATAGATAATTTGAAGGCCCAACTTGCTGCTTACCAAGTACTTCATGAGGAGTTAGCAGCGAAGGTGAATAAGTATGAGGAGTTAGCAGCGAAGGTTAATAAGTTGACAGAATTAGTTGAGAATCAACAGGTACAATTAGTTTCCTCTCAAGCTTTTTAAATTTTGCGTCGTTTAATATTTAATTGGATGATCAATGGCCTACGTCATATATACATTTTAAATTCAATTAACGTTGTGAAAGCTAATTTGTCCATCTTTATTGAATTATCTATTCTTTCTTATTTACAAACATAACACGTGTCTAGAATTCATTAACTTAGAGAAAGCAAGCGTGGAATAGTTAAGAGAGAAGATAAGAAACTAAGGGTATATATATATATACTATATTAGTTTGTTTTATTATGGATTTAATTACTACTAGCATATTTTGTATATATGTGTGTGTTTTTTTCCCCTGTTTATAATTTTGAATATTGTTCATGAGAGTGGTTTTTGGTTTGGTGTAAGCAGGCTATTAAGATTAATACCAAACGACGGTTATGATGTGACTAAAACCAACCCTTATGTTCTCCTACATTGGAGATAATTAATTAGATATAAAGACTACTAGTACTACTCCTACTTGCTACTATCAGTTGATTTTGTTTTACTATCAAAGAAGATACGTCTTGAAGGCTACTTAAAACATGAGTAAAATGTTGTTTGGTGTATATATATTAATATATATATATACACACACACACACACACACACCCCATCCATTTCATGATTGTCCTTTTGATCTTTTTACTTTTGACAAGCTGAAATAGTTTCTATAAAGGCCCATTAACATGAACAAAACTGGTGTAACACACAAGTTGGGTGAAGAGATATGCCTTTACTTTATATTACTTAGAAAACTTCTTGTTAACAATGAATTGTCTATTCGTTTGTACATTTTAAATTCAATTAACGTCTTATTGAATTTAGCATGAATTGTCAATTATATTCCTTCATTTTTTTTATTTGCATCAATATCTTCCCAATATGATAATATAATGATTATATTTTAAACTAGTTTGTCAAGTGATGGTAAGAGTATAATAGATTGGTACTAATGGAATCGTAGGAGTAGTTACAATAGCTTATAATGGGGTTGATATATATTGTGGCTTGGATATGTAGTGCTAGGCACTGTATCAAATGTGAATGTTCTTTGGTTGATCGAGTTATTGTGCTAGTTCATAGTTATAAATAGTTAGCATATCAACAAAGTTGGAATTTTACAGCATTTCTTTTTAAAAAGCTAACACACTTTGCACTTTAGAAATAGTTAGTATATCAACACAGTTACATGCCATCATTGCTTGTCATATGTTAATTAAATGTCTTCCAAGTTGATTTTTTTATTCTATTACTTAATTTGTTATGTATCTTGGCTTTTATCACTCGTTAGTATTCTAATTATTTGTATATCTTGTGTTTCGTTGTAGGGAAAATCCAGAACCATAAACTTGGGTGATGCTTAGTGATGCTCATGGTGACTTTTGTTGAAGTATATATCTTAGAATTAAAGTTTTATATATGAAGCTACAAGTGATACGGAGTATGATTATTAATGCACCTTTTGTTCAAGTATCTTACCAATCCACATGTCGACGCACGCTATAAGTGAATCATCTGAGTAGGAATATTAATGTTGATGGCACCTTTTGTCAAGCATGTGCTAATATGAGAATTTAAGCTACAAGTGAATTGGTATATCTTTTGTATAGCTAACTTGAATCTTATATAATTTTTATTAAGCTTAATTATATAAGTATTTGTTATGGTTGTGTATGTACAGTGTATATAATTAATATTTGAAATTGGTTGACTTTTAAGTTTAATGTTTGTCATTTTAAATAAACAGGTTTACAATATAATAACTACCAGCATAATAGATTGTGAAATAGAAAGGTCTATGCCGACGGTATGGTGGTCGACATAGTACTATTACCAACAGATGTCATTAGCTCTACGCCGACGGTACTGTGGTCGCCATAGTATTATAAACCATAGATGACATTAGCTCTATGCCGACGGTACATGTCGTCGCCTTAGAGAACCCTAAACCCCGACGAAATTATACCCGTCGCTATAGCCCGTTTTACCGACGGTACTTACCCGTCGGTATTAATGACACTACCGTCGGCATTTGGGTTCTAAAGCTTAGTGGGGGAATTTTATGGCGACGGTACACCCGTCGGCATAGGCTCTGCATAACGTCGGCATAGGTCTATGGCCACGGGACTATCGGCTACAGTGGGGTGCCGTCGGCATATCCTATGGCGACGGTTATAGGATCTATGCCGACGGGCCCATACCGTCGCCATAGCCCTATTTTCCTGTAGTGAATCAATTAGAACAATTCTAATCTTATTTAAATAAATAAATAAAACTATTTAATTCATTTAAATAAATAATATTTATTCTACAATAAGGGTAAGCTCCCTTAGCGATCAACGACTTTCCAGATAATATAGATTTCAACATTAATCACAAAAGAACCTTTGAGTAAATAGTTACCGTACAATTCAATCCTTCTACCATACAATGTCCCAATTAAATATAAGACATGGATTTACTGTCAAGTCTTATTTTATTTAATTATATGCATTTCGATTCCCAAATGCACAACTCTAAATAATGCAAATTAGAAACTCCTTTCTAATTTCATTCTGTCTTGGCCAAGGACTACTGAGTTGTCATTTATCGAATCACATAGGACATTCACATCTTTTACTAGATGTGGTAGATTCTTTATTGATCATTCACCTATCTCCATGTACAACTAATTATACCCAATCATACCCTTTGATATACCCCAAAGGTCTTAAGGGACATGTCAAAGTATAACTCATCATACACAAGATACTATGATGATCTCAAGTCCAAGGATCACTTGTACTACTATCACTAGAGGAATTCCTATTGACAGGCGAGTAAAACTCCATTAGGTATTCCTTAGCGAGTCACGTTCAGTGAACTTATTCTCTAATAAGCACCTACATACTTGCTTTAGTGTCTCCACATAAATGATTATGAGATCAATCATCCTCTTCCTAAGAGCAAGCAACGTATGTACTAATCTATCCAGATTCACTAATCCCCAATTTAGTAATCCAACGATTAGGAACAATTTTAGTTTGTGAGCTATCTTGAATTTAGATCTCATTAGCATGATCACCATCATGATTCTAAAAGCATTGCTCAAAACTATGGATTTATCACATTTAATATAACAGCACCATGTAGATAATATAAAATACCTTTTGAGAAAATCAATTCCTTTATTAATAAATGAATAAGATTACAAAGTATATGCTACATCATATCAAATATGATTGGCTTGTGTGCATACTACTTTCAGAAGCTTCCACCCATTTGGACACATAGTCAACCGCAAGAAGGATATAGAGGTTGTTGCAGGATGACAGAAATGGTCCCATGAAGTCTATGCCCCATACATCAAAGATCTCCACCTCCAAGATCACATTTAGTGGCATTTCATTACGGTTGGAGATGTTGCCCACCCGTTGGCATCGATCACAATTCTTTATGAATTGGTGGGCATCTTTGAACAAAGTGGGCCAATAGAACCCAGCTTGGAGTACTTTGGCTGCAGTTCTTTGCGTTCCATAATGGCCGCCATACAGAGAAGAATGACATGCATGTAATATACTGGTAGTCTCGACATCGGGAATGCACCTTCGGATCACGAGATCTGTACATTGTTTGAACAAGTAAGGCTCGTCCCACATGTATCTCTTTGCATCATGCAAAAATTTCTTCTTCTGCTGGGAAGTTAGGTCCGGTGGTAGTACATGACTTACAAGATAGTTGACAATATCAGCGAACCAGGGGATCTCAGATGTGATTGGAAATAGCTGTTCATCAGGAAAGAAATCGTTTATTTCAACCTTCTCTTTGCTCTCCATGTCCGGGTTGTCTAGTCTGGACAGCTGATCAGCAACTAGATTCTCCGTGCCTTTCTTGTCCTTTATTTCCAAGTCAAATTCTTGGAGCAAAAGGATCCACCTGATCAATCTTGGTTTAGCATCTTTCTTTGAGATCAAATACCGAATTGCTGCATAGTCTATGTACACCACTACCTTTGTTCCAGTGAGATAGGAACGGAACTTGTCGAATGCATAAACAACAGCGAGTAATTCCTTCTCTGTGGTGGTGTAATTCATTTGGGCCTCTGAGAATGTTTTGCTGGCATAGTAGACTGCATGTAGAATCTTATCTCTGCGCTGACCCAATACCACGCCCACAGCGTAATCACTAGCATCACACATGAGCTCAAATGGTAAAGACCAGTCCGGTGCCACTATCACAGGTGCTGTTATCAACTTCTTTTTCAACGACTCAAAGGCTGCTAAGTAATTTTCATCGAATACGAACGGGACATCCTTTTCCAATAGATTGCACAGGGGTTTTGTGATTTTGGAGAAGTCTTTGATAAATCTCCGGTAGAACCCAGCATGGCCCAAAAAACTTTGAACTCCCTTCACAGAAGTCGGTGGAGGCAATTTCTCAATGGTTTTTAACTTTGCTTTATCCACTTCTAACCCTTTTGCTGAGACTTTGTGACCCAAGATTATTCCTTCCTGAACCATGAAGTGACATTTCTCCCAATTAAGCACAAGGTTTGTTTCCACGCATCTCTTTAATACCATGACCAAATTCTCTAGACAACTGTCGAAGGAATTTCCAAACACTGAAAAGTCATCCATGAAAACCTCCATGTTGATTTCCACCATGTCAGAAAATATTGCCATCATGCACCGTTGAAAAGTGGCGGGAGCATTACACAGACCGAAAGACATTCGCCTGAAAGCAAAAGTTCCATATGGACAAGTAAAAGTTGTCTTCCCTTGATCCTCTGGAGCAATGGCAATTTGATTATAACCAGAATATCCGTCAAGCAAACAGTAGTATTCGTGCCCTGCCAATCTGTCCAACATTTGATCTATGAATGGAAGTGGGAAGTGATCTTTCCTCGTGGCTTTGTTGAGCCTTCGATAGTCCATACAGACTCTCCATCTCGTGACTATTCGAGTTGGTATCAACTCATTGTTCTCATTCCTTACCACAGTTATTCCTCCCTTCTTTGGTACACACTGCACAGGGCTCACCCACGGACTGTCAAAGATGGGATAGATGATCCCAACGTCTAGCCATTTTAGAATTTCCGCTTTCACCACCTCTTTCATGATGGGATTCAGCCTTCTTTGATGTTCTATGGTGGGCTTGCTGTCATCTTCCATCAGAATCTTGTGCATGCAAAATGAGGGGCTGATTCCTTTTATATCAGCAATGGTCCATCCAATAGCCCCTTAAAATTCTCGAAGGATCCTTATCAGCTTGCCTTCTTACAGAGATGTTAGTGTGGAAGAAATAATGACAGGTACTGTATCTGAAGTACCTAGATATGCATACCTGAGGTGACTAGGCAAGGGCTTTAGCTCAAGTTTAGGAGGTACCTCTCTAGATGGTTTCAAATGAGTTGAGGAATCTTTTGAACTTTTCAAAGGCTCAATTGGTACCTTGAACTTTGCCATCCTGGGTATTGCATCTAGAAAATGAACATACTCACAGTTCTCGGGCTCGTCCAGGTCGATGTCTCCTGTTAGTGTCATCTCAAGCAAGTCACTATGTGTGGCTTGTATGAATTCTTCGGTCACTGCACTTTCAATGATATCAACTCGGAAACAATCTTCTTATTCGGTCGGGAATTTTATAGCATTAAAGACATTAAAGGTGACTTCTTGGTCTTGTACCCTCATTGTCAATTCTCCTTTTTGCACATCAATGAGAGTTCTCCCGGTAGCTAAAAATGGCCTCCCAAGTATGATGGGAATATCCTTGTCTTCCTCGAAGTCTAGGATTATGAAGTCAGCTGGGAATATGAACTTATCAACCTTAACAAGAACATCTTCCACTATTTCTCTTGGGTAAGTGACTGAACGATCTGCTAGCTGAAGAGAGACATTTGTTGGCTTGGGTGCTGGTAATCCCAACTGAGTAAAAACAGACAATGGCATGAGATTAATGCTTGCACCAAGATCACATAAACATTTCTTGAATGACAGGTCTCCAATGGTGCAAGGAATGGTGAAACTGCCCGGATCCTTCAACTTTGGAGGTAGCTTTCTTTGTAATACCGCACTGCATTCCTCTGTTAAAGCTACAATTTCAAAATCTTACAATTTCTTCTTCCTTGACAGAATCCCCTTCATGAACTTGTCATAGCTCGGCATTTGTTCTAAGGATTCTGCAAATGGTATGTTGATTTGAAGCTTTTTGAAAACCTCAAGAAACTTAGAGAATTGTTTGTCCATTTTCTGCTTTTGCTGCCTCTGAGGGTATGGAACTGGTGGATAATATCTGGTGGGAGGGGGTTGAGTCTTTTCTGTGCTTTTTGTTGGTTTGGGCTCAGATTTCTCCATGCTGTCTTCCTTTTCAAACAATTCAGCAGAGTCAATTTCTGGGGAAGGGCGCAGCTGCGCCGGCTCCCCTTGCACGATGGGCGCAGCTGCGCCGGCTGGATCAACTTCAGAAGAAGGGCGCAGCTGCGCCGGTTGGCAGAGTCTGCTTCCCACTTCTGAGTGTGACAACTTGGCATTGCTCCTTTCTATTTCTCCTTGGATTGATTTCTGTGTCGCTAGGAAGAGCCCCCTGAGGTCTATTAGATAACAAGCTGAACAATTGACTCATTTGATTCTCCAAATTCTTGAAACCTAATGTTTGGCCTTATTCCAACTTATCGGTTTTGGCCATGTATCTCTCCAAATTTTCATTCATTTCAGCAACCTTCTTATCAGTAGCTGTGACTTGTTGCTGATTGTGGAACCCCAGAGGATTGAGAGGTTTTGGAGCTTGTGGATAATCTTGACGGTTGCTCCATGAAAAGTTCAGGTGATTCCTATTCCCCGGATTGTAGTTGTTTTGATATTGATTTGCTGGCCGCTGATGGTTGCTCACAAAATGCACAGATTCAGCATTGATGGCACATTGATCAAAAGAGTGTGAACCTGCACAAAGCTCACAAATCATGGAAACTTGCTGACCCTTTCTTTCATATAAGTTGTCAATCTTTTTGACTATAGCAGATATCTGGGCTTGAAGTGATGTGGTTGTGTCTACCTCTAATATCCCTGCTACTTTTGGTTGGCTGGGTGTAGAAGATGGCCACTGATAATTATTCGCAGCCATGGTCTCCAACAGTTCATAAGCTTCGTCATAGTTTTTACCCATGAATGCTCCTCCCGAAGCTGCATCAATGCTTGCCCGTGTTTGAATATTCAACCCATTGTAAAATGTGTTAAGTTGCATCCATTGCGGCAGACCGTGATGTGGATACTTTCTCAATAGTTCCTTGTACCGCTCCCATGTCTCATACAAGGATTCTCCATGATGTTGCTCATGTGAGGAGATGTCATTCCTGAACTTAGTAGTTTTGGCTGGTGGGAAGAATTTTTCTAGGAATTTTTGTGCCAAATCTTGCCAAGTAGTAATAGATCCCGGTGGTAATGAGTGTAGCCAACTCTTTGCTTTATCCCTTAATGTGAATGGGAATAGTCGTAATCTCACTGCATCTTCTGAAATCCCACTGAATTTGAATGTATCACAGATCTCTAAAAAATTTATCAAGTGCTCATTTGGGTCATCAACCTCCATTCCCCCGAATTGGACAGAGTTTTGTATCATATGGATAGTCCCTGGTTTGATTTCAAAGGAATTGGCTGTTATAGTTGGCCTTGAGATACTTGATTGCAAATCATTGATCCTTGGCGTAGCATAATCTCTCAATGCTTTTTATGCTTCTCCCGCCATTGCTTGTGGTTGGTCTAGATTCTCCAGAGTATTTTCAGCACACTTTCTTGACTGTTGAACCCTTTTCTCAATGTTATCCGTGACAGGCAATAGGTTAGGATTCTTCGATCGAGTATGCATACACTACTCGAGAGTACCTATGACAATGTAGAAGAAAATAAAATAGAATTAAGACAAGAACAGATTTGTTTAACTAAAACCAATCTAATTTAAATTGGTGATGAAAGTTATAAACGCAATTACAATTCCCCGGCAACGGCGCCAAAAACTTGTTGGTATATTTGTATGTATAACAAATATGACTCATACACGCAAGTGCACGTGATCCACAAGTAATATAAAGTAAGTAAAGTATCGATCCCACGAGGAATAGAATTGCATTTACGACTACAAACACCGATTTTATAATTATTTCGGTCTCTTTAAACGATTAATTTCAATGATAGAATTATCTAATGATTACCAAAGAAACAAATATAACAATTTATTGTTGTATAAAAACAGATTTTATGGGCTTGGGATTATAATTTCACTTATTGTAAACCTAGATTTCCATGCTTCCTATTGTTACCAATTGATTATAATAGAATGTTGGTCAAGAACACGAATGTAAAATATGACCATCTCTCGATGCACCATATTCATATCACACTAAATCCACAATTGATAGAATGAATGTGAACACCCTAGATGATTAACGCACTATATCTCTATGTGAATTACAATCAAGAGGGTTTAAGAACAAGTTCTCAATTGGCCACATATGGTGCTTCGGTATATCTCTATCCTAAGCACGAAACATAACTTCACGAGGAATGTAAAAATTATGAATATATGCTAGCATAATTAGATCTCAATTTATATTTCCTTTCTCAATTCCATATAAATTATCACAGTAATTGGTGATCAAGCAATTAAACAATAAGTATGGATTATGCTAAACATTCATTTCATAACCAACTAGCAATAATAAGGAAGCATATCAATTTTTAGTAATGCAAAAGATCCATTATAATCCCAAGAATGAAATTTAGTTCATGATAACAAAGATAGAATTCATCATACTCAATTGGTTCATCATCATAATTACAGAATAGGAAAATTAATCAAAAACAGAAAATATTAAAGCTCCCTGTTTCAGTTCTTCCGTTCTGCAACTTCTGATGATTTTTCAAGTTGTGTTGGTTCTTAATTTCTTGCTCCCAAGCTTCAATTCAGCATCCATGTAGCTTCATTCTTCAGTTCCCAAGCAAAATTGAAGCTCAACTGGAGTGTTTTTGTTTTAGAACTAATAATGCAGTAAACTTCCTATTTTTTCGTGGAGAAGGAATTCTCTCAAAATTGAATTCTCAATTCCATATATTACATGCTCAATTTGTCTTCTATTGACTTATTCGGATTCCCACTAATAAAGTTTTGCTCCACTAAAACCTCAAAAATCTGGCATTGCATGATTTTATGGTAGTGTTGTTTCGCTGGCTGGAACGTGTCTGCATGGCTGGCTGGCTGGCAACAGGCGCAGCTGCGCCGCCATCCTTTGCAAAAGGGGCGCAGCTGCGCAGGGGAGTTTGGCAGGAACAGGGGGGCGCAGCTGCGCCAGCCTCAAGGCCAAGCTGGGCGCAGCTGCGCAGGCTGCCAGTCTGCTGCTGTACTGCTGAAGCCTGATTTCTCGATTCTCGTGTTCTGTACGGGCAACAAATAATCATTTAGCTCCCAAACAACGATTGCATCATAACTCGTGTCAAATTAACCAAAAACTGTGCAAAAGCCATATAATGAAAATAGTGAATCAAAACCAAAAAGAAGGAAACAATGCATGAAAACAAATTATGGAGCTACTAGTTAAGCAACAAATGAAGCCAAATAGTATCCAATAAGTAAATATGAAACCTACTTATCAATCATACCCTTTGATATATCCCAAAGGTCTTAAGGGACATGTCAAAGTATAAATCATCATACACAAGATACTATGATGATCTCAAGTCCAAGGATCACTTGTACTACTATCACTAGAGGAATTCCTATTGACAGGCGAGTAAAACTCCATTAGGTATTCCTTAGCGAGCCACGTTTAGTGAACTTATTCTCCAATAAGCACCTACATACTTGCGTTAGTGTCTCCACACAAATGATTATGAGATCAATCATCCTCTTCCTAAGACCAAGCAACGTATGTACTAATCTATCCAGATTCACTAATCCCCTTTTTAGTAATCCAACGATTAGGAACGATTTTAGTTTGTGAGCTATCTAGAATTTAGATCTCATTAGCATGATCATCATCATGATTCTAAAAGCATTGCTAAAAACTATGGGTTTATCACATTTAATATAACAACACCATATAGATAATATAAAATGCCTTTTAAGAAAAACAATTCTTTTATTAATAAATGAATAAGATTACAAAGTATATGCTATATCATATCAAATATGATTGGCTTGTATGCATACTACTTTCAATCTCTCACTTGCATTAAAGTCAATCACCATGGTATCTAATACCCATCTTTTCTAAGTGACGATCAAACTGTTGTTGTGTTAAAGCTTTAGTAAATGGATCTGCAATGTTGTCTTGAGAGTCCACACATTCCAGGGTGACATCTCCTCTTTCAATGATTCGGCTAATCAAATGAAAGTGCCGCAACACATGTTTGAATCCAAGATGAGATTTAGGAACTATTTCTAGTTCAGTAATGAACTTTTCATCCAAACAATCAACTTGTAGCTTCATTTACAGCTATATACTTTGTCTTTGTCACTAAACCAGCAACTCTTTGCTGTTTGGAATTTTTCCAATTTACTGCACCACCTTTCAAGGTAACGATTTACCTTAAAGTGGATTTGTTATCGTCTTGGTCAGTCTGAAAAACTTGAGTCTGTTTAGCCCTCTAGTTTTAATTCAGACCTACCATGAATTATGATCACATCTTCAGTACCGGTTACATAACTAAAGATGTTTATCACTGTCTTACAGTGATCATCTCCAGAATATGACTGATCAACATCAAGCCTAGTATATTCATTACATAGATGATAGTAACTCATGCGATCCCTCTTTCAATTGGGGACAATTTTAGAGAGATACGCTCCATGGCTCATCATCATGAGACCTCTCTTGGAGTTTGCCATGTTAAATGCCTCTAGCATCAAATGAATATACGTTCCTTGGGTCAAGCCGAACATCCTTTTAAATCTATCTATATAGATTTATATCCCCAATTTATAAGATGCTACTCCCAACTCATTCATGGAGGAATGTGTAAACAATTTTATCTTTATCGATTGTAGCATTGGTGTATTATTCCTTATCAATAGTATATTAACATATAATACTAGGAATGTCACAGTGCTCCCACTGACCCTTTTTGTACACACTAGGTTCATTCTCGTTTTTGATAAAATTAAACTCTTTTGATTGTCTCATCAAAACGAATGTTCTATCTTTGAGAAACTTGCTTCAATCCATCAATGGATTATTGTAGCTTAAAACATGATTTGCTTCAACCTTTGAAATAAATTCCTCTGGCTATATCATACATACATTATTCTCCTCAAGTCTTCATTGAGAACGAGCGTCTCCACATCCATTTTGCCAGATTTCGTAATAAGCTTCAATCACAAGCAAAATCCAAATGGACTTGAGCATTACCCGGTAATAAGGTTTTATCACAGTCAACTCCTTGACTTGAAAAAAACTTTTAAACAGGTCTGGTCTTATAGGTCTCCACCTTGCCATTTGCCCCAGTCTTTCTCTTAAGGACCCATATTCACACTCTAGGCACTATGCCCTTTTGTGGAGTAACCAGAGTCTATACTTGGTTCTCATACATGGAGTCCATTTCGGATTTCATAGTCATCTGCCATTTCTCTGAGTGTCTTCTACTCATAGCCTCATCGTATATAACTGGATCATCATCCTCTATGATGCGTACTTCATCATCATCCTCTGTGATGAATCCATACCTCCCAGGTATCTTCGGAACTCTTCTAAATTTACGATTCGGTTGTGGTACAATAGGTCTATCTACAGGTTCCTCGGTTCGACTTAAAGTGCTTTGTGGTTCTTGAACTCCTTCAAGATCTACTACCCTCCCACTAGCTCCTTCAATGATAAACACCTTTATCTAAGAAGGCAGCATGTAGGATTATAGTAATAATACCCTAAACTTTCTTTAGGATATCCCATAAGTCTACACTTGTCAGATTTTTGTCCCAAACTTATCTTTGAAACCTTTTCACATAAGCTGGACAACCCCTTATCTTAACATACTTAAGAGTAGGAATCCTTCCTATCCATAACCTTTATGGAGTCTTGGGATCGAATTTTTGAGGTTACCTTATTTTTGTAGATATGCAGCCAATTCTAGAGCATAACCCTAGAAGGATACTGGAAGGTCGGTAAAACTCATCATGGAACGAACCATGTCCAACAATGTTCGATTTCTCCTTTCAGATACACCATTCAACTGTGGCATTCCTGGTGGAATCCATTGTGAGATTATACCATTTTCTTTGACACAATTGAGAAACTCATTGGTCAAGTATTCTCCTACTCGATCTGATCGAAGAATCTTAATACACTTACCAGTTTGCTTCTCTACTTCACTTCTGAATTCTTTGAACTTTTAAAACGATTCAGATTTGTATTTCATTAAATACACATATCCAAATCTAGAATGATCATCAGTAAAAGTAATAAAATAAGAATACCCACCTCGTGTATTCGTTGTCATAGGTCCACATACGTCTGTGTGTACCAACGCTAACAACTCTGTAACTCTTTCTCGTTTTCCATTAAAAGGAGATTTAGTCATCTTACCCATGAGACAAGATTCACAAGTTGGATATGATTCGTAATCAGATAGCTCTAAAAGCCCATCTTTATGCAACTTGGTTAATCTTGTTTCATTGATATGACCGAGTCGCAGTGCCACATAAAGGTATAATTAACACCATCTTTTTTTTTCTAGTTTTTTCAATTTGAAGTATATTTTCATACAAGTCAAGTATGTAAAGTCCATTCAGTAGATTGCCAACACCATATAAAACATTTTTATTATAAATAGAACAACTGTTGTTCTTTATTATAATATCAAAACCATCCATATCCAATACAGAAATTGAAATAAAGTTTCTAATGAGTGTTGGAACATAATAACAATTATTTAAACTAATGAACTTGCCCAAAGGCAGTGCTAAACAATAAGTCCCTACAGCTAATGCAGCAACCTTTGCTCCATTTCCCACTCGTAGGACGACTTCATCCTTGTTCAGCTTTCTACTTCTGCTTAGTCCCTGCACATTATTACATATGTGAGAACTACAGCCGGGATCCAATACCCAAGTAGAATTTTAACTTTCAGAAAAATTAATTTCAATCATGAACAAACCTAGATCAGAAGTCGAAGCTTCTCCAAGCTTCTTCTGGTCCGCAAGATACTCCTTGCAGTTCCTCTTCCAGTGTCCCGGCTTATTGCAATGGTAGCAAATTCCTTTGCTATCTGGATCAGGTTTCTTTTTATCCTTTCTCTTCACTTTTCCCTTAGCCTTCTTGTTTTTCTTCTTTTCAGAAGATACCTTGGGCCTCTTCCTTTTCTTGGAAGAATCATCCACTAGTAAGACTTGGTTCTTGTTGGATGAGAAGTGACCTTCAGCAGTTTTCAGCATATTAAGTAGCTCAGGCAACCTGACGTCCAACTTATTCATGTGAAAATTCACAACAAATTGTGAGAAGGTGTCCGGGAGTGACTGCAAGATCAAATCTTGACTTAACTCCCCATCCATCACGAACCCAAGTTGTCCAAGTTGTTCAATTAGATTGATCATCTTAAGGACATGAGTCTCAACAGCAGTGCCCTCGGTCATATGAGATCGGAAGAGCTCCTTAGATATCTGATATCTAGCAGTCCTACTTTGCTCACCATACGACTTTTTGAGGTGCAGCAATATAGTAGGAGCATCCATAGTTTCATGCTGACGCTGAAGCTCGTTACTCATGGATGCGAGCATGATGCATTGAGCCAAGATTGCATCATCTTGCCACTTTCTGAAAGTAGCAATCTCTTCCTCAGAGGCTGTTTCTGCAACATTTGCAGGGACTGGCGAATTTAGGACATAAGAAATCTTTTCAGCAATGAGAACAATTCTCAGATTCCTTAACTAGTCCGTGTAATTTGGTCCAGTCAGTTTGGTAACATCAAGTATGCTATGCAGTGATAGTGAGTTTGACATTTTTAAATTCTGCATGTTAAATAAATAACATTTTAGCATACATTCATTTAATTAATTACCAAAATAAATTAGGTCTTTATTTTAAATTGGTATCTCTCACCTTTTCATATAACTATATTACCCTCATTATATAGTTCGGCAATTCTAATTAAAGATTTGCTAGTGAGAATGAGGATCCCATTTCAAATGTATATAGCCTTGTGGTGACACAACAAATGATATATAAATAAATAGGTAGACAACTATTGTCAATTACATCACTATGTAACTCCTTGTTGTAAGATCCCGACTTTATGAAATAAAAATTTATTATTTTCTTTATGATTATTTTTTTTCTAAATAGTGAAGTGCTTAAATGATATAATGTTATAGTTAAGGGTGTTATATGCAAAACAGTATGTAGGGAAATATTCCTTTTGTCGGGGAATATTCTTTCTGTCGAGGAATATTATATTCGGTACCGTATGATGGCGCCGAAATGACAATATTGTCAACGATAGTGGGCCCCACAACGGGTTAACTGTCGAATATAGACAGTGATAGAAATTGGCGGCAAAACTTTAACCGATAACTGTTGAAATACCCAGTGATAAAAAGAACAGTAAAATGAGTTATTCCACAGTAGCACACGATATTCCACAGTAGCACACGGTGTTCCACAGTGTTTTATATTATTGATACAATAATTGATAAAGTAACAATTGCACAATATCTTGATTCAATAATTGTTACAATAGCATCTGCATAATATTTTTTTATTATTTGTCACGACACTGTAACTCATATTATTTGATAGGATATTTTAGCATTATTGACAATGTCTAAAAAATTCTGTCAAGGAAAGGGGTTATTTAATTGCGCGGCATTTTTATGGAAGACCCCCCTCTTTCCTGGGAATAATCTGGTTGCCAGTATTGCGAGTATATGCTATCGGTGATATTAATATATTTAACACAATAATACAGAAAAAGGGATTTATTGTGATAATGGAGTTATTTTTTTATAATGGTTTTATCTTTTTAATTATGGAGTTATCTTTTGATAATAGATTAATCTTTTTGAATAAATGGATGGATGATATAGATTAAACAAAAAATGGATAAATGATATAGATTAAAGAAAAAATGGATGGATGATATAGCTTAAAGAAAAAATGGATGGATGATATAGATTAAAGAAAAAATGGATGGATGATATAAATTGAAGAAAAAATGGATGGATGATATAAAAAGAGTGTGATAATTAATGTGTAGTAGATATTGATTACATTTTACTATAAATAGGGGGGTTTAGTATAAGAAAAATCATAACTTCCTTACTTGCTTATACTTCATTTCTCTCTCTAAATTTCTCAAGTTCTCTTAGTGTGCTAGGCTATTGTGAGTATTTGTGAGAATACTAGTATTATCCGAAGTTAGTAAACTTCATAGAAAATAACATCCAGTATTTTATTAACGAAGGTAGGGAATATCATTTCTTTCATACTCATATATAATATCATTTACTTTCATATTCGTAAGTGATATTATACTCATAAAGGTTGTTATTCATTCTGTATTAATTTGTGGGGATAACCTGTCCGTGCGGTATGATGCATGCTTGGTGAATATCCTTTTATATTTATTCCTTATTATTCTGTGGGAATAACCTGTATATACGAGTGTCGTACCTGGTGAATACCCTTCTGTATTCATTCCTTATTACTCTGTGGGAATAACCTGTATGTACGGAGTGTCGTACCTGGTGAATATCCCTTTGCATTTGTTCTTTATTAATCTGTGAGTATAACCTGTCCGTGCGGATTGACGCATGCCTGGCGAATAATCCGTCGTATTCATTACTTATTAATCTTTTGTGGAAATAACCTGTCTAC
The DNA here is from genome assembly GCA_034770075.1 of Aralia elata. Classification (NCBI taxonomy): domain Eukaryota; kingdom Viridiplantae; phylum Streptophyta; class Magnoliopsida; order Apiales; family Araliaceae; genus Aralia; species Aralia elata. The sequence continues at coordinate 416,860 of JAVJAP010000022.1, read as the reverse complement.
GCGAATTATCGCATGACGGGTGAAAATCCATTTGCAGTTTCATATATTCTGTTATACTCGTATAACATATCATTTCTTTTGTACTCTTTAAAGGATATCTTTTTCTTTCACATTTCTTCATTTATGATAAGAATCTTTGTTTGTTTCCAAAACCTTATTTTTTAAATGGTGAAAATCCCTGAAAATTAGTAGCTTAATAGTTTGTGCTTCATCTAATATCTTTTCACTTGAATCTTTCTATTTCGTTTTATACGTTATAATTGAAGCATGAAATAATTTCTTGAATATCATTCTTGAATTTGACTCCACAATTTGGTTATCGTGTTGGCAATTTGGTCAATCTTCGATACTGATTAAATTATAAATCTTTTCTTATCCTTAATCTCATTGTATCATTGTCATCATCCTCATCCTCATACTTAAATTGTGGTATTAGTTCTCTTTGGCCCGTAGTGCAAAGATGAACTGGCGTGACATAATTTTGACCAAACTGTGTATTGGTATAATCATGACTTTTGGTGTTATAAACAAAGGCGTATGGTGAAAGTTCTCTTTGGCCCGTAGTGCAAAGATGAACTGGCGTTTAGCATGATCATGACCGGTGATGTTACAAATAAATATCTTTAGCACGTAGTGCAAAGAGAGGTTGTTGAATATAAATTGTTGATTTGGTTGTTCATAAACAGAAATTGTTGATTGGTGTTACAGGGATAAAATATTGGTGGTGATCCTTTAACTTATAGAAGATGGTAGATATTATAATCTACTTGAGTCTTCTAATGGATTGTTCGTTCCGCTGCAGTTGTTGTTGTTGAACAAAAATAATATATTTAAATCTCTGATTTATTATTGTTGAAGACTAAAGATAATTTTTATTCTTCATTATCTTAGTCATGATATTTCTTACTGGGCTATTTGAGCTCACCCTTTTCAGTTTTGTCCCATTGTTCTTCTCAGGAAAGGAAAATGTAGCTGGGACTAGCCGGGGAGTGGAGTAATGGTCCGAGTTATTGGTTGTCCTCATCAAGTTATAGCATAGTTTAATAATAATTGTACTGGAGACTTAAAACATGTGTTGCCGTCTTTTTACGGCATTGTAATAATTTGGGTTTGGATACTGTGGTACCATACGGTACGATATTTGTATAGAAGTCACAGTATGTGTGTTGTCGTATTTTGCACGACAAATATTAGTTGTAAATGGGAAAATTCGTATTTGTATTTGTATTTTTGTAGAATGTTATTGGCGACTCAAAATGGGTTGTGTGGACCTATTTTGGGGGCGTCACAGTTGGTATCAGAGCTTAGGGATATGATCTCTGGTAGAGATCTGGGATTAGAACTAGGAGGGGAGAGACGAGTAAAATCCTTCGCTAGTGTGTCCTACCTAAGCTATTTTGTTTTTTTTAGTAATTGGTTTGGTTATAGGGATAAGATGTTGCATGTCTATTTCTTTAACTATATTTGTTTTGTGATCACATTTCAGAATGGCATCTAAAAACCAAGAGATTCACTATGAGACTATTGTGGCTAAAAATCAGGAAGCCACAAATAATACGGGTGCAAACTCAGAACATCATGATGCTAATCATGATGCTAACAACCGGATGAATGATGAATTTTTTAGGAACTTCATGTAATACATGCAGAACCAGGCGAGAAGAGCTCATGTGTACAATACTGGCAGAAATGCTGATAATGTACGGATGGTCACTGCCAAGCAGTTCAAAGAATTGGGACCACCTGAATTTTTCGGCAAGCCAGATCCACTCAAGGCAGAGTCGTGGCTTAAACAATTAACAAAGATATTTGATGTACTGCGTTGCACAGACGACCAAAAGGTTCCTTTTGCCACCTTTATGTTGCGAGGAGAAGCGGATCATTGGTGGGAATCTGTGAAACGTACCCATCACTCGGCACTCGAGATGTCTTGGGTCGAGTTCCAAGAATTATTTAACGAGAAGTATTTTTCGGAAAGTATTCGCCATATGAAGGAGGTAGAATTCATCAAACTGGAACAAAACAACATGACGGTGTCGCAGTACGAAGCCAAGTTTGCCGAGCTGTCGCATTTTGCATCCCATTTGGTGGACACTGAGAAACGGATGACACGAATGTTCCTACGAGGTTTGAAACCAGAAATTCGTCAGTATCTCGTTTCTCATAAAATTTGTATATACGCAGATGCCGTGGATAGGGCTCAAGTAGTGGAGCAAGAAAGGGGAATACTACAACCAGGAAGCAACACCCAACAACGTGAGAAAAATTACGATAATAATCATAATGGTGGCAACAATCATCGAAATAGTGATAACCAGCGGGGAGGGAATCATCAGTCGGAAATAGTAACCACTTCGGTGGTAATCCTGGCCCAGATAACAAGAAGAGTGAGTCAAGCAACAACAATTCCAAGAAGAGAAAATTCAACAATAACCAGGGAAATGCATCAGCATCAGCAGCAACACCAGTACCAGTTTCGAGGGAAGAGGAACGACCACCGGTCATATGTTACAAGTGCGAAAAGGAGGGACACATCAGTCCAAACTGTACACAGCCATCCAAAGTATGTCACAATTGTGGAAAGGAAGGCCATATATCTCGATTCTGTCGTGTAGCAAAATCAAGTCCAGCCGTAACGATGACACCAAGGTCTAACACGGATAAGTCAAAGCCGGTGGTACAAGGTAGAGCTTTTGTCGTAACATCTCAAAATGCGTGGAAAACAGATGACGTCATAACCGGTGAGCTAATCATAAACTCTTGCGAGTCTATACCTTATTAGATACTAGTTCTACCCACTCTTTTATTTTATTTGCTTGTGCCCAACGTTTAAACTTGACCCCTGATAAATTAAATTTTGACTTATTTATTGAAACACCATTGGGACAAACATTCGTTACATCTACAGTCTATAAATCTTGTTTTGTTCAAGACGGTACACTCACCTTACCCATTGATATTACCTCTTTGGAAAAATCAATTGATTGGTTAACTACTCATCATGTTAAAAGTGATTGCTTTCGTAAGGTCGCTAGTTTTTATATTCCTAATCAACCTATTATTCGAATTCAAGCAACCAAACCGTTGAAATCAATAACTTTCATTTCTATCCACAAAGTCATTCGTTTATTGAAAAACGAATGTCAAAATTTCTTAGCCCATGTAACTGATTTAAACAAAAATACGTCAAATTTGATTGATATTTCTGTTATTAATAAGTTTCATGACGTATTTCCCGAAGAACTTCCTGGCCTACCCCTAGACCGTCAAATCAAATTTTTGTATCGACCTTAAACCCAATAGAAAATCCATTTCTAAGACCCCACATGTATGGCTCCTATTGAATTTTCTGGAGTTAAAAACCCAACTACAGAAGTTGTTAAATACCGGCTTCATACGCTCGAATACATCACATTGGGGTGCTCCTATTTTATTCGTAAAGAAGAAAGATGAGAGTAACTAGAAATCTATGCAAATCATAAAAGCCTCAAATATTTCTTCACCCAGAAGGAACTCAACATGCGACAACGACGTTGGCTCGAGCTGTTGAAGGATTACGACTATACCATTCAATACCATCTTGGAAAGGCAAACCTAGAAGCTGACGCATTGCGTAGAAAAATATATGCAAGTACGAGTACGATGCTAACGACGTAAATACCCATTTTGGATGACTTACAAAGGATGAGTATAGAGTTAAAGACTCCACGAACCCACGTGAAGATGACAACGTATATAAGCAGCACAAGATCGTCAATAGAGTTATGTTGATCTTCATCTAAGGGATGATGAATTCAAAATCGGAGGCCATGTATCCTTACGTGTTACTCTATGGAAAGGAGATACAAGATTCGAAAAGAGAGGATAGCTTAACCCTCGATTTATCGGTCCATTTGAAATCGTCGATCGAGTAGGAACTGTGGCCTACAGACTCGCCTTACCACCAAGCATGTCTCGTATTTATAATGTTTTTCAAATATCTATGCTACATAAATATGTGAGAGGCCCAAACCGCATCATTGAATTAGAAACAAACGAGATAGCAGAAAATTTAACGTGGGAGGAAATTTTGGAACAGATTCTACGCTCAAAGATTATACCTCAAGTCAAAGTTTTATGGAAAAACCATGATATAGAGGATATGACCTGGGAGTTAGAATCTGAAATGAGAGTAAGGTATCCTCACCTTTTCAAAATGTCAGGTACGTACGTCAATTTCGAGGACGAAATTTCATGAGGGGAGATTGTAAGATCCCAACTTTATGAAATAAAAATTTATTATTTTCTTTATGATTATTTTTTTCTAAATAGTGAAGTGCTTAAATGATATAATGTTATACTTAAGGGTGTTATATGCAAAACAATATATAGGGAAATATTTCTTTTGTCGGGGAATATTCTTTCTGTCGGGGAATATTATATTCGGTACCGTACGATGGCGCCGAAATGACAATATTGTCAACGATAGTGGGCCCCACAACGGGTTAACTGTCGAATATAGACAGTGATAGAAATTGGCGGCAAAACTTTAACCAATAACTGTTGAAATACCCAGTGATAAAAAGAACAGTAAAACGCGTTATTCCACAGTAGCACACGGTGTTCCGCAGTGTTTTATATTATTGATTCAATAATTGATAAAGTAACAATTGCACAATATCTTGATTCAATAATTGTTACAGTAACATCTGCATAATATTTTTTTATAATTTGTCACGACACTGTAACTCATATTATTTGATAGGATATTTTAGTATTATTGACAATGTCTAAAAAATTCTGTCAAGGAAAGGGGTTATTTAATTGCGCGCCATTTTTATGGAAGGCCCTCCTTTTTCCTGGGAATAATCTGGTTGCCAGTATTGCGAGTATATGCTATCGGTGATATTAATACATTTAACACAATAATACAGAAAAAGGGATTTATTGTGATAATGGAGTTATTTTTTTATAATGGTTTTATCTTTTTGATTATGGAGTTATCTTTTGATAATGGATTAATCTTTTTGAATAAATGGATGGATGATATAGATTAAACAAAAAATGGATAAATGATATAGATTAAAGAAAAAATGGATGGATGATATAGCTTAAAAAAAATGGATGGATGATATAGATTAAAGAAAAAATGGATGGATTATATAAATTGAAGAAAAAATGGATGGATGATATAAAAAGAGTGTGATAATTAATGTGTAGTAGATATTGATTACATTTTACTATAAATAGGGGGTTTAGTATAAGAAAAATCATAACTTCCTTACTTGCTTATACTTCATTTCTCTCTCTAAATTTCTCAAGTTCTCTTAGTGTGCTAGGCTATTGTGAGTATTTGTGAGAATACTAGTATTATCCGAAGTTAGTAAGCTTCATAGAAAACAACATCCAGTATTTTATTAACGAAGGTAGGGAATATCATTTCTTTCATACTCATATATAATATCATTTTCATTCATGTTCGTAAGTGTTATTATACTCATAAAGGTTGTTATTCATTCTGTATTAATTTGTGGGGATAACCTGTCCGTGCGGTATGACGCATGCCTGATGAATATCCTTTTATATTCATTCCTTATTATTCTGTGGGAATAACCTGTATGTACGAGTGTCGTACCTGGTGAATACCCTTCTGTATTCATTAGGGGTGGGCAAAATTTTCGGTTTTTTCGGGTTTTAGGGTAAACCAGACCATACCGAACCGGTCGGTTCGGTACAAAAAAAATCGGTTCGGTACCGGTTCGGTAATTTACTTTTATACCGGTTTTCGGTTCCGGTTTCGGTTAGCTCTTTTTTTTGTCTGGTATGTACCGGACCGAACCGGTTGTACCGGTTAGCTTAAAAAAGGCAAGATAGGCCTAATATCTAGCCTTCATGTTGGACTTTAGACCTTCATGTCTAGCCTTAGAAAATACTTCAAGTCTCCTCTATTTATAAAATAGAGGGAAGACTAAAGAAGGCTTATTATTAGACAATGTGGGACTTGTTGTAATATGCAATGGTCTCCTTTATTTATGAAACAAAGGTAAGACAAGAGAAAACATATTAGACAATGTGGGACTTGTTGTAATATGCAATGGTCTCCTTATTTATAAAACAAATGTAAGACAAGAGAATACATATTAGACAATGTGGGACTTAATGGAAATTTGGAATTCAGTAGCTCCCTCCCTTACCTTACATGCACTATCATGTGTAAGTCCCACATTGATTAGATGATAAAAGTCTAAGGAAGTTTTCCTTATAAAATGACTACCAAATAAAGATAAGGTCTTCAAGTCCCACATTAGTTATTTGGTAAACGTCTAAGGAAGTTTTCCTTATAAAATGACTACCAAATGAAGTTAAGGTCTTCAAGACCCACATTAGTTATTAGTTATTTGGTAAAAGTCTAAATGACTACCAAATGAAACTATAAGGTCTTCAAGTCCCACATTAGTTATTTGGTAAAAGTCTAAGGAAGTTTTTTCCTTATAAAATGATTACCAAATGAAGCTAAGGTCTTGAAGTCCCACATTAGTTATTTGGTTAAAGTCTAAGGAAGTTTTCCTTATAAAATGACTACCAAATCAAGTTAAGGTCTTCAAGACCCACATTAGTTATTAGTTATTTGGTAAAAGTCTAAATGACTACCAAATGAAACTATAAGGTCTTCAGGTCCCACATTAGTTGGTAAAAGTCTAAGGAAGTTTTTTCCTTATAAAATGACTACCAAATGAAGTTAAGTTCTAAGTCCCACATTAGTTATTTGGTATAAGTCTAAGGAAGTTTTCCTTATAAAATGACTACCAAGTGAAGTTAAGGTCTTCAAGTCCCACATTAGTTTTTTGGTAAAAGTCTTAAGGAAGTTTTCCTTATAAAATGACTACCAAATAAATTAAGGGGTTAATATTTAAAAAAATTTTATTTGGCAGTCGGTACAACCTGGTATAAACCGGTACCGAACCGGTTTTGAACCGGGTATTCAGTTCGGTATACCGGCCTAATCGGTTTCGGTTTCGGTATGCTAATTTGACCATTTTTGGTATTCGGTTCGGTACGGTTCGGACCGGTTCGGTTCGGTATTATACCGATGCACAGCCCTAGTATTCATTCCTTATTACTCTATGGGAATAACCTGTATGTACGGAGTGTCGTACCTGGTGAATATCCCTTTGCATTTGTTCTTTATTAATCTGTGAGTATAACCTGTCCGTGCGGATTGACGCATGCCTGGTAAATAATCCGTCGTATTCATTACTTATTAATCTTTTGTGGAAATAACCTGTCTATGCGAATTATCGCATGATGGGTGAAAATCCATTTGCAGTTTCATATATTCTGTTATACTCGTATAACGTATCATTTCTTTTGTACTCTTTAAGGGATATCTTTTTCTTTTACATTTTTCCATTTATGATAAGAATCTTTGTTTGTTTCCAAAACCTTATTTTTTAAATGGTGAAAATCCCTGAAAATTAGTAGCTTAATAGTTTGTGCTTCATCTAATATATTTTCACTTGAATCTTTCTATTTCGTTTTATACGTTATAGTTGAAGCATGAAATAATTTCTTGAATATCATTCTTGAATTTGACTCCACAATTTGGTCATCGTGTTGGAAATTTGGTCAATCTTCGATACTGATTAAATTATAAATCTTTTCTTATCCTTAATCTTACTGTATCATTGTCATCATCCTCATCCTCATACTTAAATTGTGGTATTAGTTCTCTTTGGCCCGTAGTGCAAAGATGAACTGGCGTGACATGATTTTGACCAAACTGTGTATTGGTATAATCATGACTTTTGGTGTTACAAACAAAGGCGTATGGTGAAAGTTCTCTTTGGCCCGTAGTGCAAAGATGAACTGGCGTTTGGCATGATCATGACCGGTGATGTTACAAATAAATATCTTTGGCACGTAGTGCAAAGAGAGGCTGTTGAATATAAATTGTTGATTTGGTTGTTCATAAACAGAAATTGTTGATTGGTGTTACAGGGATAAAATATTGGTGGTGATCCTTTAACTTATAGAAGATGGTAGATATTATAATCTACTTGACTCTTCTAATGGATTGTTTGTTCCGTTGCAGTTGTTGTTGTTGAACAAATATAATATCTTTAAATCTCTGATTTATTATTATTGAAGACTAAAGATAATTTTTATTCTTCATTATCTTAGTCATGATATTTCTTACTGAGCTATTTGAGCTCACCCTTTTCAGTTTTGTCCCATTGTTCTTCTCAAGAAAGGAAAATGTAGCTGGGACTAGCCGGGGAGTGGAGTAATGGTCCGAGTTATTGGTTGTCCTCATCAAGTTATAGCATAGTTTAATAATAATTGTACTGGAGACTTAAAACATGTGTTGCCGTATTTTTACGGCATTGTAATAATTTCGGTTTGGATACTGTGGTACCATACGGTACGATATTTGTATGGAAGTCACAGTATGTGTGTTGTCGTATTTTGCACGACAAATATTAGTTGTAAATGGGAAAATTCGTATTTGTATTTGTATTTTTGTAGAATGTTATTGACGACTCAAAATGGGTTGTGTGGACCTATTTTGTGGGTGTCACAGTTGGTATCAGAGCTTAGGGATATAATCTCTGGTAGAGATCTGGGATTAGAACTAGGAGGGGAGAGACGAGTAAAATCCTTCGCTAGTGTGTCCTACCTAAGCTATTTTGTTTTTTTTAATAATTGGTTTGGTTATAGGGATAAGATGTTGCATGTCTATTTCTTTAACTATATTTGTTTTGTGATCACATTTCAGAATGGCATCTGAAAACCAAGAGATTCACTATGAGACTATTGTGGCTAAAAATCAGGAAGCCACAAATAATACGGGTGAAAACTCAGAACATCATGATGCTAATCATGATGCTAACAACCGGATGAATGATGAATTTTTTAAGAACTTCATACAATACATGCAGAACTAGGCGAGAAGAGCTCATGTCTACAATACTGGCAGAAATGCTGATAATGTACGGATGGTCACTGCCAAGCAGTTCAAAGAATTGGGACCACCTGAATTTTTCGGCAAGCCAGATCCACTCAAGACAGAGTCGTGGCTTAAACAATTAATAAAGATATTTGATGTACTACATTACACGGACGACCAAAAGGTTCCTTTTGCCACCTTTATGTTGCGAGGAGAAGCGGATCATTGGTGGGAATCTGTGAAACGTACCCATCACTCGGCACTCGAGATGTCTTGGGTCGAGTTCCAGGAATTATTTAATGAGAATTATTTTTCGGAAAGTATTCGCCATAGGAAGGAGGTAGAATTCATCAAACTGGAACAAAACAACATGACAGTGTCGCAGTACGAAGCCAAGTTTGCCGAGCTGTCGTGTTTTGCATCCCATTTGGTGGACACTGAGAAACGGATGACACGAATGTTCCTACGAAGTTTGAAACCAGAAATTCGTCAGTATCTTGTTTCTCATAAAATTTGTATATACGCAGATGCCGTGGATAGGGCTCAAGTAGTGGAGCAAGAAAGGGGAATACTACAACTAGGAGGCAACACCCAACAACGCGAGAAAAATTACGATAATAATCGTAATGGTGGCAACAATCATCGAAATAGTGATAACCAGCGGGGAGGGAATCATCAGGTCAGAAATAGTAACCACTTCGGTGGTAATCCTGGCCCAGATAACAGGAAGAGTGAGTCAAGCAACAATAATTCCAAGAAGAGAAAATTCAACAATAACCAGGGAAATGCATCAGCATCAGCAGCAACACCAGTACCAGCTTCGAGGGAAGAGGAATGACCACCGGTAATATGTTACAAGTGCGAAAAGGAGGGACACATCAGTCCAAACTGTACACAGCCATCCAAGGTATGTTACAATTGTGGAAAGGAAGGCCACATATCTCAATTCTGTCGTGTAGCAAAATCAAGTCCAGCCGTAACGATGACACCAAGGTCTGACACGGATAAGTCAAAGCCGGTGGTACAAGGTAGAGCTTTTGTCGTAACATCTCAAAATGCATGGAAAACAGATGACGTCATAACCGGTGAGCTAATCATAAACTCTTGCGAGTCTATACCTTATTAGATACTAGTTCTACCCACTCTTTTATTTTATCTGCTTGTGCCCAACGTTTAAACTTGACCCCTGATAAATTAAATTCTGACTTATTTATTGAAACACCATTGGGACAAACATTCGTTACATCTACAGTCTATAAATCTTGTTTTGTTCAAGACGGTACACTCACCTTACCCATTGATATTACCTCTTTGGAATAATCAATTGATTGATTAACTATTCATCATGTTAAAAGTGATTGCTTTCGTAAGGTCGCTAGTTTTTATATTCCTAATCAACCTATTATTCGAATTCAAGCAACCAAACCGTTGAAATCAATAACTGTCATTTCTATCCACAAAGTCATTCGTTTATTGAAAAACGAATGTCAAAATTTCTTAGCCCATGTAACTGATTTAAACAAAAATACGTCAAATTTGATTGATATTTCTGTTGTTAATAAGTTTCATGACGTATTTCCCGAAGAACTTCCTGGCCTACCCCTAGACCGTCAAATCAAATTTTTGTATCGACCTTAAACCCAATAGAAAATCCATTTCTAAGACCCCACATGTATGGCTCCTATTGAATTTTCTGGAGTTAAAAACCCAACTACAGAAGTTGTTAAATACCGGCTTCATACGCTCGAATACATCACATTGGGGTGCTCCTATTTTATTCGTAAAGAAGAAAGATGAGAGTAACTAGAAATCTATGCAAATCATAAAAGCCTCAAATATTTCTTCACCCAGAAGGAACTCAACATGCGACAACGACGTTGGCTCGAGCTGTTGAAGGATTACGACTATACCATTCAATACCATCTTGGAAAGGCAAACCTAGAAAGCTGACGCATTGCGTAGAAAAAATATATGCAAGTACGAGTACGATGCTAACGACGTAAATACCCATTTTGGATGACTTACAAAGGATGAGTATAGAGTTAAAGACTCCACGAACCCACGTGAAGATGACAACGTATATAAGCAGCACAAGATCGTCAATAGAGTTATGTTGATCTTCATCTAAGGGATGATGAAATTCAAAATCGGAGGCCATGTATCCTTACGTGTTACTCTATGGAAAGGAGATACAAGATTCGAAAAGAGAGGATAGCTTAACCCTCGATTTATCGGTCCATTTGAAATCGTCGATCGAGTAGGAACTGTGGCCTACAGACTCGCCTTACCACCAAGCATGTCTCGTATTTATAATGTTTTTCAAATATCTATGCTACATAAATATGTGAGAGGCCCAAACCGCATCATTGAATTAGAAACAAACGAGATAGCAGAAAATTTAACGTGGGAGGAAATTTTGGAACAGATTCTACGCTCAAAGATTATACCTCAAGTCAAAGTTTTATGGAAAAACCATGATATAGAGGATATGACCTGGGAGTTAGAATCTGAAATGAGAGTAAGGTATCCTCACCTTTTCGAAATGTCAGGTATGTACGTCAATTTCGAGGACGAAATTTCATAAGGAGGGGAGATTGTAAGATCCCAACTTTATGAAATAAAAATTTATTATTTTCTTTATGATTATTTTTTTCTAAATAGTGAAGTGCTTAAATGATATAATGTTATACTTAAGGGTGTTATATGCAAAACAGTATATAGGAAAATATTCCTTTTGTCGGGGAATATTCTTTCTGTCGGGGAATATTATATTCGGTACCGTACAATGGTGCCGAAATGACAATATTGTCAACGATAGTGGGCCCCACAATGGGTTAACTGTCGAATATAGAAAGTGATAGAAATTGGCGGCAAAACTTTAACCGATAACTGTAAAATATCCAGTGATAAAAAGAACAGTAAAACGCGTTATTCCACAGTAGCACACGGTATTCCACAGTAGCACACGGTGTTCAACAGTGTTTTATATTATTGATTTAATAATTGATAAAGTAACAATTGCACAATATCTTGATTCAATAATTGTTACAGTAGCATCTGCATAATATTTTTTTATTATTTGTCACGACACTGTAACTCATATTATTTGATAGGATATTTTAGTATTATTGACAATGTCTAAAAAATTCTGTCAAGGAAAGGGGTTATTTAATTGCGCGCCATTTTTATGGAAGGCCCCCCTTTTTCCTGGGAATAATCTGGTTGCCAGTATTGCGAGTATATGCTATCGGTGATATTAATACATTTAACACAATAATACAGAAAAAGGGATTTATTGTGATAATGGAGTTATTTATTTATAATGGTTTTATCTTTTTGATTATGGAGTTATCTTTTGATAATGGATTAATCTTTTTGAATAAATAGATGGATGATATAGATTAAACAAAAAATGGATAAATGATATAGATTAAAGAAAAAATGGATGGATGATATAGCTTAAAGAAAAAATGGATGGATGATATAGATTAAAGAAAAAATGGATGGATGATATAAATTGAAGAAAAAATGGATGGATGATATAAAAAGAGTGTGATAATTAATGTGTAGTAGATATTGATTACATTTTACTATAAATAGGGGGGTTTAGTATAAGAAAAATCATAACTTCCTTACTTGCTTATACTTCATTTCTCTCTCTAAATTTCTCAAGTTCTCTTAGTGTGCTAGGCTATTGTGAGTATTTGTGAGAATACTAGTATTATCCGAAGTTAGTAAACTTCATAGAAAGCAACATCTAGTATTTTATTAACGAAGGTAGGGAATATCATTTCTTTCATACTCATATATAATATCATTTGCTTTCATGTTCGTAAGTGATATTATACTCATAAAGGTTGTTATTCATTCTGTATTAATTTGTGGGGATAACATGTCCGTGCGGTATGACGCATGCCTGATGAATATCCTTTTATATTCATTCCTTATTATTCTGTGGGAATAACCTGTATGTACGAGTGTCGTACCTGGTGAATACCCTTATGTATTCATTTCTTATTACTCTGTGGGAATAACCTGTATGTACGGAGTGTCGTACCTGGTGAATATCCCTTTGCATTTGTTCTTTATTAAACTGTGAGTATAACCTGTCCGTGCGGATTGACGCATGCCTGGCGAATAATCCGTCGTATTCATTACTTATTAATCTTTTGTGGAAATAACATGTCTACGCGAATTATCGCATGACGGGTGAAAATCCATTTGCAGTTTCATATATTCTATTATACTCGTATAACGTATCATTTCTTTTGTACTCTTTAAGGGATATCTTTTTCTTTCATATTTCTCCATTTATGATAAGAATCTTTGTTTGTTTCCAAAACCTTATTTTTTAAATGGTGAAAATCCCTGAAAATTAGTAGCTTAATAGTTTGTGCTTCATATAATATATCTTTTCACTTGAATCTTTCTATTTCGTTTTATACGTTATAGTTGAAGCATGAAATAATTTCTTGAATATCATTCTTGAATTTGACTCCACAATTTGGTCATCGTGTTGGCAATTTGGTCAATCTTCGATACTGATTAAATTATAAATCTTTTCTTATCCTTAATCTCACTGTATCATTGTCATCATCCTCATCCTCATACTTAAATTGTGGTATTAGTTCTCTTTGGCCCGTAGTGCAAAGATGAACTGGCGTGACATGATTTTGACCAAACTGTGTATTGGTATAATCATGACTTTTGGTGTTACAAATAAAGGCGTATGGTGAAAGTTCTCTTTGGCCCGTAGTGCAAAGATGAACTGGCGTTTGGCATGATCATGACCGGTGATGTTACAAATAAATATCTTTGGCACGTAGTGCAAAGAGAGGCTGTTGAATATAAATTGTTGATTTGGTTGTTCATAAACAGAAATTGTTGATTGGTGTTACAGGGATAAAATATTGGTGGTGATCCTTTAACTTATAGAAGATGGTAGATATTATAATCTACTTGACTCTTCTAATGGATTGTTCGTTCCGCTGTAGTTGTTGTTGTTGAACAAATATAATATCTTTAAATCTCTGATTTATTATTGTTAAAGACTAAAGATAATTTTTATTCTTCATTATCTTAGTCATGATATTTCTTACTGGGCTATTTGAGCTCACCCTTTTCAGTTTTGTCCCACTGTTCTTCTCAGGAAAGGAAAATGTAGCTGGGACTAGCCGGGGAGTGGAGTAATGGTCCGAGTTATTGGTTGTCCTCATCAAGTTATAGCATAGTTTAATAATAATTGTACTGGAGACTTAAAACATGTGTTGTCGTCTTTTTACGGCATTGTAATAATTTCGGTTTGGATACTGTGGTACCATACGGTACGATATTTGTATAGAAGTCACAGTATGTGTGTTGTCGTATTTTGCACGACAAATATTAGTTGTAAATGGGAAAATTCGTATTTGTATTTGTATTTTTGTAGAATGTTATTGGCGACTCAAAATGGGTTGTGTGGACCTATTTTGAGGGCGTCATACTTATATTTTGCCTCTTAGATTATTTTGATCAAGTGGTGACACATCCGAATCAAAATTATCTAAGTTAAGTCCAACCTAGCACTTCCATATATGTGAAGAGAAAAATACCGTCCTTGTTGTGACACAACAAAACAGTAATGTTCAATTCCTTAATAAGCATCAAATGTGATAATGCAACATCTTAAATATTTAATATTTGCCTTGTGGTGACACAACAAACTCATATTAAATATTCAATACTCTATTACTTTACCATGCTAGAAGGCGACGTTCGATATTCCAAATATCTTTGAACGCTTAGGATATATATATATATATATATATATATATATATATATATATAGTAAGCATGCACATATAGAATACTATATTCTACCCGGATTGATTATGGACTTTTATTCTAGTTTGGTTCATTAGAGCCACCAAGTGAACCAAAAGGTCAAACCTAGGGTGCAAGAATTAAATTTAAATATAACTATTATATTTAAACCCGAGCTCCAATACAAACGGGTCTTCAAGCGCTCCTTGCTCCTTTGTCTCCAATTCTTTAAAATTAATTCTAACTAGTCCTATTACAAAAACTATTTACAATAAATAGAAACCTTGATCAGCAGTCAAGGGGAAGTACATAGGAGGGAGGTAGAATTTACATTAAGAAAAATTAGAGAAGACGAGGTATGCAGACACCATTTATAAAAACCCATACATTCAAGCATCCTCAAAAATAAATCCAATCACACATTGGTCAATAGTCCATAATCAATCCCTATTTATTATCATACATATCTCTATATGTATCAATAAATAACATTCATCTCATGAATAATAAAACCATTCCATATATGCATTGATATCAATTAATGGGCAAAAGTTTTGCTAATATTTAGTTTTGAAACAAAATAAACTCTTTTATTTTAATTAAAAACCAAATCCAAATTATAACTCCTTTAATTTTAGCAATCTGAAATCCTATTCTAGATAAAATAAACATCTTTATTTTAAACTTATACAAATTAAACTCCTTTAATTTTAGCAATCTGCGCCGCGTAGCAGATTAAGAAAAATATATTCTGCAAAAACATTTCGATCCAATCGCATATCATACACACATGGAATCATCAAAATCGATAATTACCACAAGATTAGGCTTTGATACCACTGTTAGGTTTGTATATGACGCGAACATGCAATCAAATTACATAATAGAGCGGAAGCGCAATAAAATTGGATTTTTAAAATTTTATACAAACCATCACCAAGATCAATCTATGTGCTCAATTAAAGATATAAACGAAAGAGATAAAGATTAAGAAATTATACCCTCGTAGAACCGTGCTTCCTCGGGTACAAGTTCACCTCCAATTCCTTCGCGTTCTCCTTAAATTCCACTGACTATGTTCCTTTGCTTGATCAACGTTAGCCACCCAAGTGTTTGGCCTCTAGAGGTGATCCACCAAGGAAGAATAGTTATTCAAGAAGATGGGTGTTGGCAAAACCCTAGTTTCTATCTCTATAGAAATTGTAAGTACTCTCCATAATCTAATGCAAGAATGTGTAACCCTAATCTATGATAAGACTCCTATTATTTATAGATGTAGGAATAACCCTTCCCTAAACTATTTAGGATTAGGGTTTCTATTAAACTCATTTAATTAATTATGCTCCTAATCCAATTAGAAATTCATGTGAGAGTACTTCTATTAATTAATTCTCAATCCCTATTAGGAATTAAATAATAGTAATAGTAATAATAATAATAAGACTCCTCTTATTAATTTATATTTAATATTTCCAAAATATTAAATAATAAATATTAAGCTATTTAATTTATTCTATCTCTATAGACTAAATTAAATACACTTAACTTATTATTACAATTATGTCATTTACTTCTTAAATAAATATTTTTCTTTTGCGGTGTGACCCTTTAGGTTCTCCATAGTAAACTGGTTGTGAATAAATCAATTAAAACAATTCTAATCTTATTTAAATAAATAAATTAATCTATTTAATTTATTTAAATAAATAATATTTATTCTACAATAAGGGTAAGCCCCCTTAGTGATCAACGACTTTCCAGATAATATAGATTTCAACATTAATCACAAAAGAACCTTTCAGTGCATAGTTACCGTACAATTCAATCTTTCTACCATACAATGTCCCAATTAAATATAAAACATGGATTTACTGTCATGTCTTATTTTATTTAATTATATGTATTTCGATTCTCAAATGCACAACTCTAAATAATGCAAATTAGAAACTCCTTTCTAATTTCATTTTGCCTTGGCCAAGGACTACTGAGCTGTCATTTATCGAATCACATAGGACATTCACATCTTTTACTAGACATGGTAGATTCTTTGTTGATCATTCACCTATCTCTATGCATAACTTATTATACCCAATCATACCCTTTGATATACCCCAAAGGTCTTAAGGGACATGTCAAAGTATAACTCATCATACACAAGATACTATGATGATCTCAAGTCCAAGGATCACTTGTACTACTATCACTAGAGGAATTCCTATTGACAGGCGAGTAAAACTCCATTAGGTATTCCTTAGCGAGCCACGTTCAGTGAACTTATTCTCCAATAAGCACCTACATACTTGCTTTAGTGTCTCCACACAAATGATTATGAGATCAATCATCCTCTTCCTAAGAGAAAGCAACGTATGTACTAATCTATCCGGATTCACTAATCCCCTTTTTAGTAATCCAACGATTAGGAACGATTTTAGTTTGTGAGCTATCTAGAATTTAGATCTCATTAGCATGATCATCATCATGATTCTAAAAGCATTGCTCAAAATTATGGGTTTATCACATTTAATATAACAACACCATATAGATAATATAAAATGCCTTTTAAGAAAAACAATTCTTTTATTAATAAATGAATAAGATTACAAAGTATATGCTACATCATATCAAATATGATTGGTTTGTGTGCATACTACTTTCAACTACCATATGATAACAACAAATAAAATTAACAAACATGGAATCATGGCTCTACAGTCCTTTAAAAGTCCGAACAGTCCTAGTTCATGTCCAAAGTCCATTGTTCTTGATCCATTAAGCCAAGGTAAGGATTTCTTGCGTTTTTGTTCCACTTTAATGATATTAATAGCTTACATAACCTCTTAACAACATTTACAACCATCTAGAACAAACAAAAACATCAAGAATCGCCATAAATCCGACCCACAAGCTTAAGAGTTCAAAACTAAGAAAAACTTGAAAAACTTCATAAAAATCAACTGAAATAGATTGTGGTTGCTTGTTTACCTCTGCAAATCCCTTGTTGATGCTAAGGAGCTCAACTAGGCTTGCCTTGAGCATTTCTTTCTTTTTTGGCTTCTCTTCCTCCTCCACCCGTGCGCTTTCTCCTTCTTCTTCCTTGTTCTCCTTTTTCTTTGTTCTTCTTCTTCCTACTGAACTCTCTCTCTCTCTCTCTCTCTCTCTTTTCCCTTCTATTTTCTGCAGATGGAATGGGAGAGAAGGAATGGATCGGGAGAAGTGGAGGGAGTGGCTTCGGGAGGGATGAAATGGAGCACTTGGTTGCTCAATGCATTTGTCCAACAAATGCAAGGCTTGCCCGACCATTCCCTCTACTCTCTCTTTTAATTGGTCCAAAATAGTTGGTTGGTTCCCTTTTGGAGTAACATGCAAAAATAAATACACAAATACACCAAAAATATATCCAAAAACTCTCACTTTTGTACCCAATTTGCTCAATAACTCTACCCATTATTAAAATAGGTGTTACCATTAAATATTAGGATAGGTAAAAATAATTATTATGGGGTTTGTTCATTTATTCGGAACACCCATATTAAACATTTCGGATATAAATTAAATCGCTAACGAGCTCGAATAAATATTCCAGCGCTTGGAAAAATTATCATTTCGCTCACACGTATTAGTGAAATTTATTAAAATCGAAAAAGACACAAAAATATTATGGCATGAATAGTGATTTAGCGACGCTACGCAAAATCAATTATTCACTTAAACAAAACTATAACACGTAAAATTTCATGCATTCACATAATCCAGGTTGTCACACAACCTTTAAACACATAACACAAAATAATGTTATTAAAATTCATAATATTCATTAATACACATAAATTCAAATTACAAGGCTATCCAGAATTCGTGGTCGTTACATTAAGGACATAAGACAACTTTTCAGCCTTGAGAACTATTCTCAAATTCCTTAACCAATCTATGTAATTCGGTCCGGTTAATTTGTTAGCATCTAATATGCTCCACAGTGATAGTCAATTAGACATTTGTAAAATTCTGTAAATAAATTTGTAATTAACAACATTAGCATGCATTCTTTTATTAATCACCAGATTAATTTAGGTCTTTATTAAAATGGTGTCTCCCACTATTTTCTTCAAACTATATAACCCTCTTTATATATAGTTCGACAGATCTTGTATTTATGACTTTGAAAAATCTGCTTAGTGAGAAAGGATCCAATTGCAATAAATATATAGCCTTGTGTGTACACAACAAACTACATATTTATTCAAAAGGTAGACAACTTTTATCGATTGCATCTCCATGTAACTCCTTTATATTTTGCCTCTTAGATTATAATGGTCAAGTGTGTGCACATCCGAACTAAAACAATCTAAGTTAAGTTAAACCCAACATTTCTATATAAGTGAAGAGAAAAATACAGTCCTTATGCGTGCACAACAAAATGGTATTGTTCAATTCCTTATAAACATCCAATGTAATAAAGCAACATCTCAAATATTTAATACTTACCTTGTGTGTGTACAACAAACTCATATTAAATATTCAATACTCTATCGCTTTACTATACTAGAAGGCTACGTTCGACATTCTCTAATGTCTTTGAACACAATCACCTTAATATTTATCTATTGAGGGTTTTGTTATTAATTGTCTCATCTTGTTTAGTGCGTATGCAAATATATATAGAAATACGCGTCATATTAAACATATATCAACAAATATAATAATATATTTACAATAAAATTAGCATGCATCATATAATACTATATTCTATCTGGGATGATTATGGACTTAATTCTAATTTGGTTCAATTTGGTTCATTGGAGCCACCATGAACCAAAAGGTCAAACTAGGGTGCAAGAATAAAATTTGAATATAACTATTGCATTCAACCTGGGCTTCATTACAAATGGGTCTTCAATACTCCTGCTCTTTAGCTCTAATTTCTTGAGTAATTCTATAATAATCCTATTACAAACTATTTTTCATAAAACAGAAACCTTGATCAGCAGTAAAAGCGATGTACATAGGAGAGAGGTAGAATTTAAATCAGAAAATTAGATAAGCGAGGTGCGCAGACCCCATTTATGAAAACCACATTCATTCAAGCATCCATTAAAATTAAATCCAATCGCATTGGTTAATGGTCTATAATCATCCCCTTTATCATCACATGTATCAATAAAAGATTAATCATACATGTCATCACATGTATCATAATACATTCATCCAATGAAAATAAAACATTCAATATATATTAATATCATTTAATATGCAATTTTAGTTAGTATGAAATCCAATTTTGAATCAAAATAAACTCCTTTATTTTAATCCAATTTTAAATCAAAATAAACTCCTTCATTTTAATTTATCCAATTTTGAATAAAAATAAACTCCTTTATTTTTAAACAAATTCCTAATCAAAATAATCTCCGTTATTTTAATTAACATGGAATCCAATTCCATTTAAAATAAACATCTTTATTTTAATCCAATTCCAAATCAAAAATAAACTCCTTTATTTCTAATTCAGAATTTCTGAAAAAGCACATGGAATCCAATTCCAAATAAAATAAACATCTTTATTTTAGTCCAATCCCATATCAAAAATAAATTCCTTTATTTCTAATTTAGAATTTCTGAAAAAAAAAATGCAAAAACTGGACTTACAGCCCTTCATGTGTTGCGGCTCAAAGAGAGAGCGTCGCGGCTCAGCCAAGCGTCGCGGCTCAACGAATGGAGCGATGCGGCCCTCAAGGAGAGCATCAAGCGTCGCGGCTCAAGTAATGGAGCGTCGTGGCTCTAGCCTAGCGCCGCGGCTCTGAAGCTTCTGTCCGTTCCGTTTTCGTTTTTCCAGATCGCGATTTTGCTTCTTCGTTTCATAACAAATAATTTTATACTAACAATTACACCCAATTAAATTGTTCTAAATATATACCAACATATATATCGAATCAAAACAATTAATAATTCGCATAAGGATGGCTCTGATGCCACTGTTGGTTTACCGAAACAAGATCAAAGCATAAAATATTATTGTAACGCAGTAGAAACATGCAATAAAAGCAATTTAAAATTTTCTGCAATCCCAGGAATCAACTTATGCAATATTATTAATTAAACAACAACAAAGAAGGAATTATACCTTTGCAAATTCAACCTTTGAACAACTACGAGTTTACCTCCCTTGCTCCTTAGCGCTCCTCTCCAATTCCTCGAATCAAATGTTCGTTACAATTATGTGCAACGCCCAAGAGGTAATCCACCAAGAGTATATTGATTGAAGAAGAATAGTTTAGGTTCTACAAGACCTTGGGTGGCTAACCCTGGTTTTCTCTCCTAACTATTTAGGGTTTTGAGAATACTTGCAAAATTGCCTTACTCTATCTCACAATAAGACCCCTCTTGATAGACTCCGCGACACGCTTGGGTGAGGTGGTTGTCGCCCGGATCGTTTCTAGCAAGCTATTTTGAATGGAACTCTCTCGACACCGCAACCCAACGTCTATAAGGAGACGAGAACCTTGGTACAATCGATCAAGTAATGGATCGGCGTTGAATAGAACACCAATGACACCTAAACCCCGTACTTGTAAGAAGCAGGAACCTTGGTACAATCAACGATTGATGCGGTAGAGGACGCCACACACAACTATGGTTTGTTGTATGATACGTCAAATTAAATCTCAAAGAAGAACTAAGAAAATAACTTAGGAATTCTTCAAAGAACCAAAAGTAGAGAATAATCTCACAAGAATTGTATTGAAAAAAATTTGATGTGTCCTTGGAATTACAATCAAAATGACTATTTATACTAGAAACGAAAAACCCTAGAATTCAATAAGGAATCAATTACTAATTAACAATCAATTTGGAATCAAAATCTAGCTAACAAACATTCTAATTATAATAGAATTGAAAAAAATATCAAAACCCCTACAATTAAGGAAAGAAATATGATCAAAACGTGTCCTCGAAATCCGTGCCCTAACCCAAGCACCTAGGCACTTGGAATTGCATTGTTTGGAGCGCCTAGGCACTGAGTTGCAGTAGCTCCCACGTTTGGCAAGCGCCAGGGCGCTTGAAATACAAAGGAATGGAGCGCCTAGGCGCTCGAACCCAAATTCAGTTTTTGAATTTTTGCTTCTTAACTTGGATCCCTCACTTGTAGCACATTCACGAACTTAGGGTCCAACTCCAATGCCTTTGAACTCGCATCTTTATCATTCCAAGCTTCTTGTATAAACCCATTAAGTCCATCCCTGAAACGTTTTGCTCGTGCTCTCGTAACTGGTCCAATTGGAACTTACACCGGATCCGCTCCATAGCTCCCGCCCTTGTCCAAGCTAAGCATGTCCTCATCATTCCTCTCTCTTGAAAAGGATTTGTCCTCAAATCATCACCTACATCAAACGGACTAAGGTCAGAAACATTAAATGATGCATTAACATTATACTCACCCGGTAAATCCAGTTTGTAAGCATTGTCATTAATGCGCTCGAGAACTTGAAATGGACTATCTCCTCTAGGAAGCAATTTTGAGCATTGCTGAGCCGGGAATCTTTCTTTCTGCATGTGTAACCACACCCAATCTCCCGGTTCAAAGACAACTTGACGTCGACCCTTATTGGCCTGTTTTGCGTATTGCCATATCCTCCTCTCAATGTTGAGTCGTGCCTTCTCATGTATCTACTTAACAAACTTAGCCTTTTGCTTTCCATCCATGTTAGTATACTCAGAAACAGGTAATAATGATAAATCCAACGGTGTCAAAGTATTAAAACCATATACAATTTCAAACGGCAAAAATTGAGTAGCAGAATGAACAAATCTATTATAAGCGAACTCAACATGTGATAAACATTCCTCCCAATGTTTAATATTCTTTTTGATAATTGCCCGTAACAATGCAGATAAAGTTCTATTTACTACCTCAGTTTGACCATCAGTTTGTGGATGACAAGTAGTTGAAAATAACAGCTTAGTACCCAACTTACACCACAAAGTCTTCCAAAAATAACTCAAAAATTTAGTATCTTTATCTGACATAATTGTTCTAGGCACACCATGTAAATGCACAATCTCTTTAAAGAATAAATCAGCAACATGGGATGCATCATCTGTTTTGTGACATGGAATAAAATGTGCCATTTTTGAAAATCTATCCACGATCACAAATATAGAATCATGACCATGCTTAGACCTAGGTAAACCCAACACAAAATCCATAGATAAGTCAACCCAAGGTTCACTAGATATAGGTAATGGTATATACAATCCATGGGGTTGAACACGAGATTTAGCTTAACGACAAATAATGCACCTATCAAAAATTCTCTCCACATCTCGTTTCATATGAGGCCAATAAAAATGTTCTTTCAAGACAGATAAAGTTTTGTCAACACCAAAATGACCCATTAAACCTCCCCCATGTGACTCCCTAACTAACAACTCACGTAAAGAACATGCATGTATACACAACTTATTTTCACGAAATAAAAACCCATTAACTTTGAAGTATTTATCCACAACATTATTTTTACAAGTTTTAAACTCTTCACAGAAATCATTGTCATTAACATACAAATCTTTGATTTGTTTAAAACCAAGTAATTTCGTATCAAGAGTATTTAATAACACATACCTCTGAGACAAAGCATCTGCGATAACGTTTTCTTTTCCTTGCTTGTATCGAATGACATGTAAAAATGTCTCGATAAACTCCATCTATCGTGCATGCCTTTTGTTTAATTTGTGTTGCCCCTTCAAATACTTCAATGATTCATGATCGGTGTGAATCACGAACTCTTTAGGCCACAGGTAGTACTGCCATGTCTCCAATGCTCGCACCAATGCGTACATCTCCTTGTCATAAGTAGGATAATTTAAGGCTGCCCCACTTAACTTCTCGCTAAAGTATGCCACTGGTTTTCCTTCCTGCATCAACACAGCTCCAATTCCCAAACCTGAAGCATCACACTCAATTTCAAAGGTTTTAGCAAAGTTAGGTAAGTCAAGCAAATGAGCGTTAGTCAATTTATCTTTAATCAATTTAAACGCGTTTTCCTGTTCATCTCCCCATTTAAAACTTACACTCTTCTTGATCACTTCTGTTAGTGGTGTTGTGATGTCGCTGAAGTTCCTAACGAACCGCCTGTAAAAACTAGCAAATCCATGAAAACTTCGAACTTGGCTTACATTCGTTGGACTCGGCCATTCCCGGATTGCACGAATCTTCTCCTCATCGACTTGGACTCCCTGTGAACTGACAACAAAGCTAAGAAACACAATTCTATCCGTGCAAAATGTACACTTATCCATGTTAGCAAACAATTTTTCTTTACGAAGTACATCTAAAACAGATTTTAAATGCAATGCATGCTCTCCCAAGTTTTTGCTATAAATCAAAATATCATCAAAATACACGACAACAAATTTGCCTATGAATGGACACAAAACATGATTTATTAGACGCATGAAAGTACTAGGAGCATTAGTTAACCTGAAAGGTAACACTAACCACTCATACAAACCATACTTTGTTTTGAAAGTTGTTTTCCATTCATCCCCTTCTTTCATACGAATTTGATGATACCCACTTTTTAAATTAATTTTTGAAAACACACAAGATCCATACAATTCATCCAACATATCATCTAAATGAAGAATGGGATGTCGATATTTTATCATAATATTATTTACCGCTCGACAATCGATGCACATTCGCCATTTCCCATCCTTCTTTGGCACCAAAATCACTGGAACTGCACAAGGACTCATGCTCTCCCTTATGAACCCTTTCTCCATCAGCTCACCAACTTGTTTTTTTAACTCCTTCGTCTTCTTGGGATTGCTCCGATAAGCTGGTCTATTCGGAATGGTAGCATTGGGCACGAAATTAATCTAATGTTTAATTCCCCGAATAGATGGTAATCCTTGAGGTAACTCCTCGGGAAACACATCCTCATAATCCTGCAAAAGAGACGAAATAACACTAGGCAACAAAGAATTATTAGCGTTAGTATTCAAAAGCGCCTCCTTATACCGAAATATAATCATCGGCTGTTTAGACACCAAAGCTCGCCTCACGTCACTCTTTTTTGCATATATAATGATTTTTCTCTCATCATCTCTCTTTTTCTCTCTTTCTTTTTCTCTCTTGTTTTTCCCCTCAATATTCTTTTTCTCTTGATTTTTCTTTTCTTCATTCTCTTTCCTTTAAACAAAATCTTTCTGCAAGTGAATTTGTTCCTCATGAACTTGTTTTGGCAACATAGGACAAAGAGTAACTTTCCGTTGATTGTATATAAAAGAATACTCATTTGTAAAACCATCATGCTTCACATGCCTATCAAATTACCATGGCCTCCCAAGTAACAAATGACCTGCTTGCATTGGAACCATATCACATAAAACTTCATCCATATAACGACCAATAGTAAATGGCACCAAAACCTACTTTATAACCCTCACATCTCCACTGTTGTTAAGCCATTGCAAACGGTACGGTTGAGGATGTCTTGATGTAGTCAACCCTAACTTTTCAAGCATTACAGTACTTGCTACATTCGTGAAACTTCCTTCATCTATTACCATGCAACAAACCTTTTCGTTCACAAGACACCTAGTATGGAAAAGAGTCTCCCGCTATTCATTACTTTCTTCTTTCACTTGCGTACTAAGGGCTCTCCTTGTAACTAGAATCTCCCCATGTACAGCAACCTCACTATCTTCCACCTCCTCCAGTGGCGGCATAGAATCAGTGTCACTTCCTTCCCCTTCGGTCTCCACCTCACCATCATCGTGAACAAGCATAGTTCTCCGATTTGGTCACTAACTCGAAATATGATCTCTGCCTTGACACTTAAAACATACAATATCACGATTTCTGTTGGAAGAAGTTTCACTTTTAACTTGATTTTCTCTATTGGATGTCCCTTGTTTTGGCTCAATTTTTGGTTTGACCACAAATGGCTTCTCCTCCCTTTTTGATACATTGGGTTTCCATGAATTTGTAGTGGAGATTGAACGTTGATTACCTCTCCTCTTGAGCTGCTTCTTAATCTTGATGGCTATGTGTACCATATCCTCAAGCAACACATAATGTTGTCTTTCCACCAAATCTGAGATCTCCCAATTCAATCTCGCTGCAAATCTAGCCATAGTCGCCTCGCGGTCCTCCACAACATTGGCTTGGGCCATCATAACCTCCATATCTTTGTAGTAATCCTCCACGCTCCGACTACCTTGTTTAAGAGTTTACAAATTTCGATATAGCTCCTGATGGTAGTGACTTGGAACAAACCACTTCTTCATTACCGCCTTCATCTCTGCCCACATTTCAATTGGATGCTCGTCACATCTCCTCCTACTAGTCTTCAACTGATCCCACCAACTTACGGCGTAATCTGTAAATTCTGTAGCTGCTAGTTGTACCTTTTTGTGCTCTGAATAGTTGTGGCATTCGAAAACCCATTCTACCTTCTTTTCCCATTCCAAATAAGCCTCAAGATCACTCCTCCCTTGGAAAGATGGAATTTTCAATTTAATACTTCCCAAGTTATCATCTACCTGATTCCTTTCTTCTCTATCCCCTCTATCGCCTCTATTATCCCTATACCTTCTATCCTTGGCCTTAAACCGCCTCCGGAAAACTGGGTCAAAATCCTCTTTGTAGAAATCCTCCTCATTATCCCTATGCTCCTCTTTCCGAACCTTTTCCTCCTTTTGAGAACCCAAAATAATCTGTGAATGCTCTCTTTGAACACGCTCCATCCTCTCAAATCTATCCTCAAAGCGTTCTAACTTCCAAATTACTTGTTGTAGAAGAACATCCGTATCTACCTTTGATTTTCCCTTTTGATCTTTTGTTGAAGATCTCTCTCCAAACAACCCCTTATCCTTCATACCAGACATGATTAGTTGCAAAACAAAGATTAGTAGAAAGAAATAATTTTTCTCACCACTCCCTTATGTGTTTCGGTCAACGATGATGAATCTCTCGTGTATGCACTCAACTAGGCTTTTACCCTCGAATAATCTCACTGCTCTTGCCTTTTACCACTCAAATTCTCTCTTATAGGTTCTTTTCAAATTCCTAAATAATATCACAGTTTTCAAATCAATTTAAAAGTAACTTATCACGAAACAATTATAGAGTGTGTAAATTTCAGAATTCTACAATTATTACGGATTAATCGCCTTATACTCCTCTTATAATCCTCAAACTATAGGAATATCAATAATCGAAACAAACTGAAAAATTAATTGTCTATAGTCTTTTTTTTAGCTTAACAATTCAAACACGAAAGTAAATATAAGTAACTAGCTAGAAAACGTAGCTTTGATACCAAATGATAGACTCCACGGCATGCTTACGTGAGATGGTCGTCACCCGGATCGTTTCTAGCAAGCTGTTTTGAGTGGAACTCTCTCAACACCGCAACCCAACGTCTATAAGGAGACGAGAACCTTGGTAAAATCGATCAAGTAATGAATCAGCGTTGAATGGAACACCAACGACACCTAAACCCCGTACTTGTAAGAAGCATGAACCTTGATACAATCAACGATTGATGCAGTAGAGGACGCCACACACAACTATGGTTTGTTGTATGATAAGTCAAATTGAATCTCAATGAAGAACTAAGAAAATAACTTAGGAATTCTTCAAAGAACCAAAAGTAGAGAATAATCTCACAAGAATTGTATTGAATAAAATTTGATGTGTCCTTGGAATTACAATCAAAATGACTATTTATACTAGAAAGGAAAAACCCTAAAATCCAATTAGGAATCAATTACTAATTAACAATCAATTTGGAATCAAAATCTAGCTAACAAACATCCTAATTATAATAGAATTGAAAAAATATCAAAACCCCTACAATTAAGGAAAGAAATCTGATCAAAACGCGTCCTCAAAATCCGTGTCCTGACCTAAGCGCCTAGGCACTTGGAATTGCATTGTCTGGAGCGCCTAGGCGCTGAGTTGCAGTAGCTCCCACGTTTGGCAAGCGCCTAGGCGCTTGAAATACAAAGGAATGGAGTGCCTAGGCGCTCGAACCTAAATTCAGTTTTTGAATTTTTGCTTCTTGACTTGGATCCCTCACTTGTAGCACATTAACAAACTTAGGTTCCAACTCCAACGCCTTTAAACTCGCATCCTTATCATTCTAAGCTTGTTGTATAAACCCATTAAGTCCTTCCCCGAAATGTTTTGCTCGTGCTCTCGTAACTGGTCCAATTGGAACTTGCACCGGATCCGCTCCATAGCTCCCGCCCTTGTCCAAGCTAAGCATGTCCTCATCACCTCTTATTTATAGACTAACCCTTTTCCTAACCCTTTTAGAAATTGGTGTTTTATATAGTTCTCAATCTAATTAGGAATAGTAATAATAATAATAATAATAATAATAATAATAAGACTCCTCTTATTTATTTATAATTTATAATTTTTCTAAATACTTAATTATAAATATTAGTATTTCTCAAAATACTATATTATTATTATTATTATTATTATTATTATTATTATTTAGTCCATTTAATAATAATAATAATAATAATAATAATAATAATAATAATAATAATAAGATGACTACTCTTATTAATTTATAATTTAATATTTCTCCAAATACTTAATTATAAATATTAAGCTATTTAATTTATTCCACTAATAAATTAAATATACTTAATTTATTATCATTACGCCAATCACTTCTAAAATCATATTTCTCCTTTTTATGGTGTGGCCTTCTAGGTTCAATATTAAACCGGTAAGTAGCATAAATAAATTAGAACCATTCTAATATTATTTATAATGAATTAAACTTCTTTAATTCAAATATAAATAAATAATATTTATTCTACATCATGAGTGACACCTTATAAATAATGTATCATGACTATCCGGATAATATGAATTCAACGTCTAATCATAAAGGATTATCACAAAGAATACAAATAACCTATTTTGGGAATAGTTACTGTACAATTCAATCCTTCTAACCATACAATGTCCCGATTAAACACAAGACATGAAATTACTGACAAGTCTTATTTATTTAACCATATGCATTTCGATTCTAAAATATACAACTCTAATTAATATAAATTAGAAACTACTTTCTAATTCGCATTCCACCTTGGCCAAGGATTTTTGAGTTGTCACTTATCGAATCGCATATGACGTTCTCTCCCTTTACTGGAAATGATAGATCCTTTATTGATCATTCACCTACCTCCATGTACACTTTATTATACCCGAACATACTCTATGACATACTTTAAAGTATTAAGACTGTGACAAAGTATAATTCGGAATACACAAGGTACTATGATGATCTCAAGTCCAAGGATCACTTGTACAACTATCACTATAGGAACTCCCATTGTCAGACAAGTAAAACTCCATTAGGGTTCCTTTAAGCGAATCATGTTCAGTGAACTTATTCTCCAATAAGCACTTACATACTTGCTTTAGTGTCTCCACAGAAATAATTATGAGATCAATCATTCTCTTTAACAGAGCAAGCATAGTATGTACCATTCTATCCGGAATCAGTAACCCCATATTAGTGATCCAACGATTGGGAACATTTTAGTTTTGAGCTATCTTAAATTTAGATCTCATTAGCATAATCATCATCATGATTCTAAAAGTATTGCTCAAAAACTATGGGTTTATCACATTTATTTAATTCAACTAATTAAACATGGATAAAGTATGTCTTTTAATTAAATAAATTCTTTTATTAATAAATAAACAAGATTATAAAGTAAATACCCATCACATCAAATGTGATTGGCTTGAGGGCATACTACTTTCATCAGCTTCACGCCTTCTTAAGTAGCTCTCTCTTCCTTCAGCTTCTCTCCTTTAAATCTCTTCCATCGAGTCTCTAGGTCAAAGATTAGGCATATCAAACCTTTCTTTGCCTTCAATGTGAACCCCTTGAAGATTTCTATGTATGAATCCTGGGTCACTTGTTGGGAGTCGTGAGCTAGTGGGAGTTACTGCACTCAACGATCCTGACCTTGAAGAGGAGGAAGATTGACCACGATCTTGGCCTAGAGGGATTGCTTGAGGCGTCGAAGAAATTCTAGACGGAGGAGATGATTGTTGTTGAGGTCGTCTCCTCTTTCCCTTTTTGTCAGCATCTCGGTCATTGTGTAGAGCATTGACTTCTTGCGAGAGCTGCTTAACTACAGTGACAAGCTCTTGCATTTGGCTCCTTGACATGGTAATGTCTGTTAGGTTTGTATATAACGCAATCATGCAATCAAATTACATAAATAGAGTGAAAGCGCGATAAAACGGATTTTAAAATTTTAATACAAACTATCACCATGATCTTTCCTTGTGTTCAATTATCGAATAAACGAAAGAGATAGAGAGTTAGAATTATACCCTCGTAGAAACAAGCTTCCTCAGGTACAAGTTCAACTCCAAAAGTCCTTCACGTTCTCCTTGAATTCAACGGTGTGATTCCTTTCTTTGATCAACGTTAGCCACCCAAGTGTTTAACCTCTAGAGGTGATCCACAAGGAATAATACTTGTTCAAGAAGATGGGTGTTGGCAAAACCCTAGTTTCTATCTCTATAGAAATTGCAAGTACTCTCCACAATTATTTTGGAAGTGTATGTAACCCTAATCTATTATAAGACTTCTTGTAACGACCCCAAAACTCATACAATTCAACTCTCAACATCGGTCGTTATCAATACATCCTCATTCTGACTTTACAACATTATTCAATGTTAAACTTAATAAAAATGCGGAATAATTCAAACTTTTCTATTATAAATCATTCTCAATCCCAAAATTCTCAACCTTTACATCTGAGTATCTTAGAATCATGTTAATATCATGATTCATCTTGTCAAACTTATTATAAAAATTTACACCTCAATACAAACTTTACAACTTAACGTAAATACATTTATCAAAATATTAACATAATTCAGGTAATAAATTTTAACTAAAACATTTAATCTTCATGCATCACTTTGATCCACGTCATTGGATAGCACATAACGTTACCTTGTATCTTTAACCTGCAAAAGTGGTTATTTGCAAGAATGAGCTCAACAGCTCAGCAAAATTTAACAGTTTTCATGCATCACGTAGCACATAAACAACATGCTCAGTTTATACAATCATAAATATTATAATTCTAGTATATCATACATGTTGTACATTAGTTACCAAGTAATAATTGAGTTTCATAACTCAATCAACATTCTAACTCAACGAACATAGTCATAAATTGACTTTGTCGTTTCGTACATACAACATATAGAATTCATTATGTTTTTGCATCATAGGTTTAAAACAATCAATCATTTAATTCACATAACAAATAGGAACTAAAAGACTTGCCTTACGAGTTGATTACAACTACCGCTACCTGCGCTTCACGAATCCTACATAGTGTACGACCACGCATACTAAATATCAGTTATACATTCAAGACATATAATTAGTCATACCATTAAGGTAACTACAATCTACATTCTTCCTAAGCTTGCCTTATCCGTTTGCATTTGAAACTTGTAATCTTGCTTCGTTTGGCATATCAAACCTGATCATAGATACATTCTATACTTAGTCTCACATAAGTCATGTAATTGCATTTACATTCTAACTTGCTTTTATTTTCGCAAACTCTTTATTTTTATTTAGATATTTCTTATTCACTCTTCGCTTGACATAGTTATTCTATACTTGGACATGCTAGACACCATACTTGACATGTATTCTTACTTATAGGACTTAAACAAACATGCCCCAAAGCTTGGTTTAACAAATAAAACTTCTTGGTAACTCTGCAGCACGGCGCGACCGCGCTACATTTAAGCCTGGGAGTGGCGCGGCCACGCTACTCCCTTTTTAGCCCAGAACTGAGTTTTTTTTTTAACTCTATTCAATGCTTAACATACTAGGCTCTTTGAACAACTAAACACTTCACATTTGCACAGGACTATTAAGCGATTTAAACCAAGTTAGGCTCATTAAGCTTTATTTACAAAATCGTATAGTTTTCAATTGAAAACTTATGCTAAAACTTGCTAAGATAGTTCATTACTTGCTTAGCTATCTTGATCATCATATGAGACACATATTAGAGCCTAGAAGACTCAACCATGCATGCTTAAAGGTTCAGCTTTACAAAGAAAGCATCTTGAGATGACTGCACACCAGCGCGGCCGCGCTGGTATTATGCCTTGGAAGTGGCACGGTCGCGCCACTTCGAGTTCAGACACAGACATGTTCTGATTCAGCAGAACTCGGATTTAGGCCATTTGACTTAGTTTTCATAGCTGATAACCCAGATTTCATCTAGAAATTACTCCTTATACCTCCACACAACAACAACTAATCTCCTTGCTAAATTCTAACCATTCATCATAATCAATTTACAAATTATTCATATGCATTTACCAAGAAAAACTTAACAAATTAAATAGTTACCTCTTGATTGATAAATTCAATCAAATTCTTCATTCAATCCTTCTTAAAGCTTTAATCAGGTAATGAAGAAAATTGGTTCTCCTTGATTCTCTAAGGCTCTTCTCCCATTCCTTCTTCTTCATTCTTTGATTCTAAAGGTTTCATCTTCTTCTATTTTTCACAGAGAACTCTCAATTTTCTCTCTTCCTCTCTAAACTCTAAGCCTTCTTAGACTTAACTGATAATATCACGTATATAATAACTGGCTAGCAGTTATACAAACCAAGGGTCTCAGCAGTTAGGGAAAATCAAAAGTCTAGGCCATGTTTGGCTAAAACCCAATTAATCTCCATTTTAATTTATTTTCATAATATACCTCTTACTATATGATACATAGTCACACTTTAATTTAATTAAACTTATTATATTAATAAATCTAATTAAACTTATTAGCAATTCTACTTAAATCCTTACCCACTAAATTATAATTCAATTTAGCCAAACTATAATTTTATTAAATAAAATATTTTATTCAATAAAACATTAATCCTTTAATTTAATTATTTAATTAAATTATAAAATTCGCATCACATTAGCATACTAAAATACGCACCAACACTTTATACACAAATATATTCACATCAATTCACCATTTTAATTAAGTGAATTACTCACTTTATTTATAAAACTTACTTCATAATAATGTTTATTGTCCACAAGACATAACAATCAAATTATATTATTTCATAATATAATTTTCAACTTACTACTATTCAATAAATATCTTTTTCATAACAATTTCCTTCACTTCATTCAATGGTTTAATTAACTATTAAACCTCGTTTCCCAAATATACGAATATATATTTCTCTTCACATCAAACCACATATTTCATAATATGAAACACATATATATACACATACTCAAACTCAAAACGTCTCGTAATAAAAATTTTATTTATTAAATTCTTATTTAATAATTTCTGAAAATCTAGGTTGTCACATCCTTCCCTTTTTATAAGGATTCCGTCCTCGGAATCAACAAAACTTCCCTTATTCGGTTTTCACTAATTCTCTTTCACAATTATCGTTGAATAACTTAACACATTACCTTAGTGTAGGTTTTATTTCATCACCTTCTCTTAAACATGGAACACTTCGAGTGTTATATATTCGTTAACCTTTTAACGCATTCATTGCATATCATACTTGTCGTAATCATTTAATATCCTGATTTAGCATCGCATAAATATTCAGGATATCACATTCACCCCTTCTTCTAAGAATTTCATCCTTGAAATTTTGATTTATTAATATTCGTTCCTTCCACTTAACGAAATGGACTTTAAGTTAATCTCTACTTGTTCATTGGGTTCTACAACCAAATTCTTTCTCTAGAGATCTTTTTAAGATCATCGCATTCTTCTCATCTTTCTCTTCTAAAAATTTCTCATCATTATCTCTTCCCTTTCTGGAATTTCATTCATTTCTTGGATTTATTATAGTTTGTTTAACTCACTCATCAACACACGCCACATTCTATAACCTATCCCTTCTTAAGGAATATTTTCTTTTCCACTTCCACCTATTAAAAGAATAAGAATCTTCCACAATTGTTCAATAATTGGGAAGCAGTATGAATAACTCAAGAATTTAAAGAAACATTCAAAAACTTTCAATATTCTGCTGAGGAGTCGTAAAGACTTGAATTTTGTCCTAGGTTAACAGATATTTCTACTGTAACCTTTAACAGTCAAAAGACTATGGACCATCTCTTCTCGTACTCCAGGTGATTACCCCTCGTACTATGTATTGTGCACATACATATTAACGCTATTGCGTATTCCCCCATTACAGGGTTGGTTCACCTCAGACTTAATACAAATTCCGCACCAGAATAAACTGGTTTTGCATAAAATCTCAAAGAATTCTTGAACTTTATAGACATCTTTCAATAGTTGTCTAGCCGAATCAATTAGCATAGATCTTGAACAACAATTCAGACATTAGTCAAAATATTTTTAGCCAACTCAATTGGCATATCTTTTCATAACTTAATAGAAGAAATAAAATTCTTTTATAACGTCATGATACCGTACCATTTTAATAGTAAGTTGATGATGCCGTCATTTTAGGACTTTGTCATACTACATCATACTATAGTGGGCTGACGATCTTTCGATCACATCTAACACTAGGTTCAGTTACATTAATGACTCCATCGTTCAAAATACATTTTGATAATTTCAAATCATTTTTGTCTAGCTGAAACAATTAGCATAGACATACGAATAATAACACCTTTTAAAACTTATTGGCTCAAACATTGACCCAATATATTTTTGAGAACACAAATTGCGAATATCAGCACGATGTTAATAAATTTCGAAAATCTAGCATAGCTAGAAGATTTGGAATCTCCATTTCCCCATCAACTTCAATCTTTATCCCATTACTTCATTAATTAATCATTCTATCAATCTTCAATACCATCACTGCTCTCTAAACCATAGTTTTTCTATACCCAATATAGTTCATCAAACTTACCACACTTTGAAAATTCAGGAACTTATCACAATCATATGGGTTTAGGAACTTATCCTAGTCAGACCAAAATCGTCCATTCGCTTAGGGGTTCCACCATACGATTATGAGTCACGAACTTACCATAAGTATGAGTTTTAAGAACCATACCTAATCTTAATATTCTCTAACTATCAAATATAAATATGAGAAAAGAATCACCTTCTCGTCATATATATATCGATAGTGCGACACCAATATTTCAATGATTATCAATATAGGAAGCTAAGTGGTTGTCGAACCAACTCGACCTCTAATCAATATAGGAACCTGAGCGGTTGTTAAACCATGGACAAATCCCATCCCATACCAGGATTTGTTCAACTCAACCACTATATTAATATAGGAAGTTAAGTAGTTTTCAAACTAAGCACAAATTCCCGTCCCATACCAGGAATCGTATAACTCAGCCACTAACATGAGTCCTCAATTGAAATTCCACCTAATTTCATCTTGCTCTTAACTTAACTCTTTGCTTGATACGAATTTCTCGTATTCCATCATCCATAACTCCTCGTGAGTTTATCTCGTACTATTTCATAGTACCATCTCTTTATAGCATCATGCTACAATTATTCAATCTTTTAAGATCCTCTGATATTTTACAACTTTAGCAGATCACGTCGTGATCTCATTCTATCATCAACTCTTCTTACGATTCTTTCTTATCTTATGATCATCTCATCCTACTATCTTCTTTATTCTTCTTTTTAATCACGTTATCTTATGATTAATCAACTCAGGTGTTCCCTATTCTTTTAGCTCTTCAGGTTCTTCTTTGAACCTAATCATTTTATCATAACCTTGTCTCACATAAATTCTCTAAACTCTATTTGAGTTCACCCTTATCATTATACCATTCTCATCTTATAGATATCGTCTATTTATTAACACCATCTTTATTACTGGAATCAGGTAACTCCTGGTTCTCATCTTATAAAACTCTTCAAGATTCTTCTTTGAATCTCCTTCTTTATTTATATATCAATTCTTCCTTTAAGAATCTCTACTTCATTCATATTATTCAATATCTTATTCGAGTTTACTACACGTCATTCGCGTCTTCTTCTTGTAACGTTTCTAGGTCTTAACTCATCTCATGCATCTACCTATATAAAAAGCATCACTTATTAATCATACGCATCCATAATTCTATATTTGATACACATCGAGTCTCTAACAGTGTTTAGTATAACACCTGAGTGGTTTCCCACAAACAACCAACAAACTAGTTCCCATCTCGTCTACACTGTCTCTCACAGCGAGTTAGATCGGTTGCTAGTTCGTATCAACCTCCGCTCTCTGAAGGAATTGTTTAGCCCAGATACCATACATCAACCATTAAAGAGTACGATTGTACCATAATCATACTTAACTTACTATTCTTTAAACTCTATCATCTTCACCTATCTTCACATCTCTTCTCTAAGGTTATAGCCTAAGGTACTCGTACCTAAGGTTTCTAACCTATCAGCTCTGATACCAACTATAACGACCCCAAAACTCATACAATTCAACTCTCAACATCGGTCATTATCAATACATCCTCATTCTGACTTTACAACATTATTCAATGTTAAACTTAATAAAAATGCGGAATAATTCAAACTTTTCTATTATAAATCATTCTCGATCCCAAAATTCTCAACCTTTACATCTGAGTATCTTAGAATCATGTTAATATCATGATTCATCTTGTCAAACTTATTATAAAAATTTACACCTCAATACAAACTTTATAACTTAACGTAAATACATTTATCAAAATATTAACATAATTCAGGTAATAAATTTCAGCTAAAACATTTAATCTTCATGCATCACTTTGATCCACGTCATTGGATAGCACATAACGTTACCTTGTATCTTTAACCCGCAAAAGTGGTTATTTGCAAGAATGAGCTCGACAGCTCAGCAAAATCTAACAGTTTTCATGCATCACGTAGCATATAAACAACATGCTCAGTTTATACAATCATAAATATTATAATTCTAGTATATTATACATGTTGTACATTAGTTACCAAGTAATAATTGAGTTCCATAACTCAATCAACAATCTAACTCAACGAACATAGTCATAAATTGACTTTGTCGTTTCGTAAATACAACATATAGAATTCATCATGCTTTTGCATCATAGGTTTAAAACAATCAATCATTTAATTCAAATAACAAATAGGAACTGAAAGACTTGCCTTGCGAGTTGATTACAACTACCGCTACCTGCGCTTCACGAATCCTACGTAACGTACGACCACGCATACCAAATATAAGTTATACATTTAAGACATATAATTAGTCATACCATTAAGGTAACTACAATCTACATTCTTCCTAAGCTTGCTTTATCCGTTTGCATTTGAAACTTGTAATCTTGCTTCGTTTGGCATATCAAACCTGATCATAGATACATTCTATACTTAGTCTCACATAAGTCATGTAATTGCATTTACATTCTAGCTTGCTTTTATTTTCGCAAACTCTTTATTTTTATTTAGATATTTCGTATTCACTCTTCACTTGATATAGTCATTCTATACTTGGACATGCTAGACACCATACTTGACATGTATTCTTGCTTATAGGACTTAAACAAACATGCCCCAAAGCTTGGTTTAACAAATAAAACTTCTTGGCAACTCTGCAGCACGGCGCGGCCGTGCTTCATTTAAGCCTGGGAGTGGCGCGGCCGCGCTACTCCCTTTTTAGCCCAGAACTGAGTTTTTTTTTTAACTCTATTCAATGCTTAACATACTAGGCTCTTTCAACAACTAAACACTTCACATTTGCACAGGACTATTAAGCGATTTAAACCAAGTTATGCTCATTAAGCTTTATTTACAAAATTGTATAGTTTTCATTTGAAAACTTATGCTAAAACTTACTAAGATAGTTCATTACTTGCTTAGCTACCTTGATCATCATATGAGACACATATTAGAGCCTAGAAGACTCAACCATGCATGCTTAAAGGTTCAGCTTTACAAAGAAAGCATCTTGAGATGATTGCACACCAGCGCGGTCGTGCTGGTATTATGCCTTGGAAGTGGCGCGGCCGCGCCACTTCGAGTTCAGACACAGACATGTTCTGATTCAGCAGAACTCGGATTTAGGCCATTTGGCTTAGTTTTCATAGCTTATAACCCAGATTTCATCTAGAAATCACTCCTTATACCTCCACACAACAACAACTAATCTCCTTGCTAAATTCCAACCATTCATCATAATCAATTTACAAATTATTCATATGCATTTACCAAGAAAAACTTAACAAATTAAATAGTTACCTCTTGATTGATAAATTCAATCGAATTCTTCATTCAATCCTTCTTAAAGCTTTAATCAGATAATGAAGAAAATTGGTTCTCATTGATTCTCTAAGGCCCTTCTCCCATTCCTTCTTCCTTCTTTGATTCTAAATGTTTCATCTTCTTCTATTTTTCACAGAGAACTCTCAATTTTCTCTCTTCCTCTCTAAACTCTAATCCTTCTTAGACTTAACTAATAATATCACGTATATAATAACTGGCTAGCAGTTATACAAACCAAGGGTCTTAGCAGTTAGGGAAAATCAAAAGTCTAGGCCATATTTGGCTAAAACCCAATTAATCTCCATTTTAATTTATTTTCATAATATACCTCTTACTATATGATACATTGTCACACTTTAATTTAATTAAACTTATTATATTAATAAATCTAATTAAACTTATTAGCAATTCCAATTAAATCCTTACCCACTAAATTATAATTCAATTTAGCCAAACTATAATTTTATTAAATAAAATATTTTATTCAATAAAACATTAATCCTTTAATTTAATTATTTAATTAAATTATAAAATTCTCATCACATTAGCATACTAAAATACGCACCAACACTTTATACACAAATATATTCACATCAATTCACTATTTTAATTAAGTGAATTACTCACATTATTTATAAAACTTAATTCATAATAATTTTTATTGTCCATAAGACATAACAATCAAATTATATTATTTCATAATATAATTTTCAACTTACTACTATTCAATAAATATCTTTTTCGTAACAATTTCATTCACTTCATTCAATGATTTAATTAACTATTAAACCTCGTTTCCCAAATATACGAATATATATTTCTCTTCA
Organism: Aralia elata; assembly: GCA_034770075.1. Classification (NCBI taxonomy): domain Eukaryota; kingdom Viridiplantae; phylum Streptophyta; class Magnoliopsida; order Apiales; family Araliaceae; genus Aralia; species Aralia elata. Next base: position 377,980 of record JAVJAP010000022.1, on the reverse strand, counting down.
CATCAAACCACATATTTCATAATATGAAATACATATATATACACATACTCAAACTCAAAACGTCTCGTAATAAGAATTTTTTTTATTAAATTCTTATTTAATAATTTCTGAAAATCTAGGTTGTCACACTTCTCTTATTTATAGATATAGGAAAACTCTTCCATAAATTATTTAGGATTAGGGTTTCTATTCTAATTAAACTCCTTTAATTAAATTAAACTCCTAAGCTAATTAGGAATTCATGAGAGAGTACTTCTATTAATTAATTCCCAATCCCTATTATGAATTAAATAATAGTAATAATAATAATAATAATAATAATAATAATAATAATAATAATAATAAGACTCCTCTTATTAATTCATATTTAATATTTTCAAAATATTAAATAATAAATATTAACTAATTTAATTTATTCCATCTCCATAGATTAAATTAAATACACTTAACTTATTATTACAATTATGCCATTTACATCTTGAATGGCATACACTTAACTTTTTCTTTTGCGGTGTGACCCTTTAGGTTCTCCATATTAAACCGGTTGTGAATAAATCAATTAGAACAATTTTAATTTTATTTAAATAAATAAATTAAGCTAGTTAATTCATTTAATTAAATAACATTTATTCTACAATAAGGGTAAGCCTCCTTAGCGATCAACAACTTTCTAGATAATATAGATTTCAACATTAATCACAAAAGAACCTTTTAGTGAATAGTTACCGTACAATTCAATCCTTCTACCATATAATGTCCCAATTAAATATAAGACAAGGATTTACTGTCAAGTCTTATTTTATTTAATTATATGTATTTCGATTTCTAAATGCATAACTCTAAAAAATGCAAATTAGAAACTCCTTTCTAATTTCATTTTGCCTTGGCCAAGGACTACTGAGTTGTCATTTATCGAATCACATAGGAAATTCACATCTTTTACTAGACGAGGTAGATTCTTTGTTGATCATTCACCTATCTCTATGTACAGCTAATTATACCCAATCATACCCTTTGATATACCCTAAAGGTCTTAAGGGACATGTCAAAGTATAACTCATCATACACAAGATACTATGATGATCTCAAGTCCAAGGATCACTTATACTACTATCACTAGAGGAATTCCTATTGACAGGCGAGTAAAACTCCATTAGGTATTCCTTAGCGAGCCACGTTCAGTGAACTTATTCTCCAATAAGCACTTACATACTTGCTTTAGTGTCTCCACCCAAATGATTATGAGATCAACCATCCTCTTCTTAAGAGCAAGCAACATATGTACTAATCTATCCGGATTCACTAATCCCCGTTTTAGTAATCCAACGATTAGGAACGATTTTAGTTTTAAGCTATCTAGAATTTTGATCTCATTAGCATGATCACTATCATGATTCTAAAAGAATTGCTTAAAACTATGGGTTTATCACATATTAAATAACATCACCATGTAGATAATAATAAATTCCTTTTAAGAAAATCAATTCTTTTATTAATAAATGAATAAGATTACAAAATATATGTTACATCATATCAAATATGATTGGCTCGTGTGCATATTACTTTCATTCTCCCACTTGCACTTAAGCCAATCGCCATGGTATATAATACCCATCTTCTCTAAGTGACGATCAAACTGATGTTGAGTTAAAGCTTTAGTAAATGGATCTGCAATGTTGTCTTGAGAGTCCACACGCTACAGGGTGACGTCTCCTCTTTTAATGATGTCTCTAATCAAATGAAACCGCTGCAACATGTGTTTGGATTTCTGATGAGACCTGGGTTCCTTAGCCTGCGCAACAACTCCAGTGTTGTCGCAAAATAAAGGTACGTCTCCTTTAATGCTAAGAACCACTCCAAGTTCAGTTATAAACTTCTTCATCCAAACAACTTCCTTTGCAGTTTCACTTGTAGCTACTCTACCTCTGTCACTGAATTATCAATTGTTTATTGCTTGAAACTTTTCCAACTCATTGCGCCACCGTTTAAGGTAAACATATACCCTGAAACAGAGTTACTGTCATCTTGGTCCGTTTGAAAACTTGAGTCTGTATAGCTCTCTAGTTTCAGTTCAGACCCACCGTAGACCAGAAATACATCCTTTGTTCTTCTTAAGTACTTTAGGATGTTTTTCACTGCCTTCCAATGCTCTTCTCCTGGATTCGACTAATATCTGCTTGTTACACTAAGTGCATGAGCAACATCTGGTCTAGTACATATCATACCGTACATGATAGATCCTATTGTTGAAGCATAAGGAATCTTACGCATACGGTCTCTCTCCTCAGGTGTCTTTGGGGCCTGTTTCTTGGAGAGATGTATTCTATGGCTCATCGGCATGAGACCTCTCTTGGAATCTTCCATGTTAAACTTCTTTAGCATTGAGTCAATGTACTTTCCTTGAGTCAAGCTAAGCATCCTTTTAGATCTATCTCTATAGATCTTTATCTACAAAATATAGGATGCCTCACCCAAGTCCTTCATGGAGAAGTGTTTGGATAACCAGATTTTGATCGACTGCAGCATAGGAACATCATTCCCTATCAGTAATATATCGTCTACATATAATACTATGAATTAAATAGCGCTCCCACTAATCTTTTTGTACACACAAGGTTCATCTTCATTTTTGATAAAATTAAACCTTTTGATTATCTCATCAAAACGGATGTTCCACCTTCAAGAAGCTTGCTTCAATTCATAAATGGATCGTTGTAGCTTACAGACTTGATTTATTCCAACCGTTGAAACAAATCCCTCTGGTTGTATCATATATACATTTTCCTCAAGCTCTCCATTGAGGAAGGCCGTTTTCACGTCCATTTGTCAGATTTCGTAATCATAATAAGCTGAAATTGCAAGTAAAATTCGAATGGACTTGAGCATAGCTACTGGTGAGAAGGTTTCATTATAGTCAACTCCTTGTCTTTGTTTGAAACCTTTTGCAACCATTCGGGCCTTATAGGTCTCTACCTTGCCGTCCGCTCCAGTTTTTCTCTTAAAGACCCATTTACACCCAATAGGCTTAATGCCCTCAGGTGGTGAAACCAAAGTCCATACTTGGTTTTTATACATGGAGTCCATCTCGGATTTCATGGCTTCTAGCCATTTTTCTGAGTCTTTACTACTCATAGCCTGTTCGTAAGTCAATGGATCATCATCATCTATGATGCGTACCTCATCATCATCCTTTATGATGACCTATCAGGTATCTTCGGTACTTTTCTAAATTTACGAATAGGTTGTGGTACAGTAGGTCCTTTTATTGGGACAGGTTCATCCACTTGACCTGTAGTGGTTTGTGGTTCTTGAACATCTTCAAGATCTATTTTCCTCCCACTAGCCCCTTCAAGGATAAACTCATTTTCCAAGAAGGCAGCGTGTTTCGCAACAAACACCTTTTGCTCAGTAAGATTATAAAAATAGTATTCTAAACGTTCTTTAGGATATCCCACAAATCTGAACTTTTCAGATCTTGTCTCAAGCTTATCATTCTGAAACTTTTTCACATAAGCTGGATAACCCCAAGTCTTAACATGCTTAAGACTCGGTTTCCTCCCTGTCCATAATTCATATGGGGTCTTTGGGACGGACTTCGAGGGGACCATATTTAGTAGATATGCAGTCGTCTCTAGGGCATAACCCCAGAAGGATATTGGAAGGTCGGTAAAACTCATTATGGAACGAACTATGTCCACCAATGTTCGATTTCTTTTTTCAGATACACCATTCAACTACGGCATCCTTGGTTGAGTCCATTGTGAGATTATACCATTTTCTTTGAGATAATTGAGAAATGCATTGGTCAAGTATTCCCCTCCTCGATCCGATCGAAGAATTTTAATACTTTTACCAGTTTACTTCTCTACTTCACTTTTGAATTCTTTGAACTTTTCAAACGATTCAGATTTGTATTTCATTAAATACACATATCCAAATCTAGAATGATCATCAGTGAAAGTAATAAAATAAGAATACCCTCTTCATGCATTCGTTGTCATAGGTCCACATACATCTGTGTGTACCAATGCTAACAACTCTGTAACTATTTCTCCTTTTCCACTAAAAGGAGATTTAGTCATTTTATCCATGAGACAAGATTCACAAGTTGGATATGATTCGTAATCAGATAGCTCTAAAAGTCCATCCTTATGTAACTTGGTTAATCTTATTTCATTGATATGACCGAGTCTACAGTGCCACATAAAGGTATAATTAACATCATCTCTTTTTCTTTTCTTAGTTTGTTCAATTTGAAGTATATTTTCATGTAAGTCAAGTATGTAAAGTCCATTCAGTAAATTGTCAATACCATATAAAATATTTTTATTATAAATAGAACAACTGTTGTTCTTTATTATAATATCAAAACCTACCATATCCAATACAAAAATTGAAATAATGTTTCTAATGAGTGTTGGAACATAATAACAATTATTTAAACAAATGGACTTACCCGTAGGCAGTGCTAAAAAATAAGTTCCTACAACTAATGTAGCAACCATTACTCCATTTCTCACTCGTAGGACGACTTCATCCTTGTTCAGCTTTCTACTTTTGCTTAGTCCCTGCATATTATTACATATGTGAAAACTACAGCCGGTATCCAATACCCAAGTAGAATTTTGACTTTCAGAAAAATTAATTTCAATCATGAACAAACCTAGATCGAAAGTTGAAGCTTCTTCAAGCTTCTTTTGGTTCGCAAGATACTCCTTGCAGTTCCTCTTCCAATGTCCCGGCTTATTGTAATGGTAGCAAATTCCTTTGCTATCTGGATCAGGTTTCTTTTTATCCTTTCTCTTTGTCTTGCCCTTAGCCTTCTTGTTTTTCTTCTTTTCAGAAGATACCTTGGGCCTCTTCCTTTTCTTGGAAGAATCATCCACTAGTAAGACTTGGTTCTTGTTGGATGAGAAGTGACCTTCTGCAGTTTTCAACATGTTAAGTAACTCAGGAAAGCTGACGTCCAACTTATTCATGTGAAAATTCACAACAAATTGTGAGAATGTGTGCGGGAATGACTACAAGATCAAATTTTGGCTTAACTCCCCATCCATCACGAACCCAAGCTGTCCAAGTTGTTCAATCAAATTGATCATCTTGAGGACATGAGTCTCAACGGTAGTGCCCTCGGTCATACGAGATTGGAAGAGCTCCTTAGATATCTGATATCCAGCAGTCCTACTTTTCTCACCATACAACTCTTTGAGGTGCATCAATATAGTAGGAGCATCCATAGTTTCATGCTGACGCTGAAGCTCGTTACTCATGGATGCGAGCATGATGCATTGAGCCAAGATTGCATCATCTTGCCACTTTCTGAAAGTAGTAATCTCTTCCTCGAAGGCTGTTTCTGCAACATTTGCAGGGACTGGAGAATTTAGGACATAAGAAATCTTTTCAGCAGTGAGAACAATTCTCAGATTCCTTAACCAGTCCATGTAATTCGGTCTGGTCTGTTTGTTAGCATCAAGTATGCTACGCAGTGATAGTGAGTTTGACATTTTTAAATTCTGCATCTGAAATAGACAATACTTTAGCATACATTCATTTTATTAATCATCAAAATAAATTAGGTCTTTATTTAAATTGGTATCTCCCACTATTTTCATCAAACTATATTACCCTTAATATATAGTTCGACAAATCTAATTAAAGATTTACTAGTGAGAATAAGGATCCCATTTCAAATGTATATAGCCTTGTGTGTGCACAACAAACTATATATAAATAAATAGTTAGACAACTATTGTCAATTACATCACCATGTAACTCCTTGTATTTTGACTCTTAGATTATAATGGTCAAGTGTGTGCACATCCGAACTAAAATAATCTAAGTTAAGTCCAACCTAGCACTTCCATATATGTGAAGAGAAAAAGACCGCCCTTGTGTGTACACAACAAAGCAGTAATGTTCAATTCCTTAATAAGCATCAAATGTGATAAAATAACATCTTAAATATTTAATACTCTATTGTTTTACCATGCTAGAAAACGATGTTCGATATTTCAAATATCTTTGAACGTTTAAGACTTAATATAATTTCTTTGAGGGGTTTGTTATTTTTAGTCTCATCTTGGTTAGAATACTATATTCTACCCGGATTAATTATGGACTTTTATTCTAGTTTAGTTCACTAGAGCCACCAAGTGAACCAAAAGGTCAAACCTAGGGTATAAGAATTAAATTTAAATATAACTATTACATTTTAATCCCAGGTTCCATTACAAATGGGTCTCCAAGCGCTCCTTACTCTTTTGTCTCTAATTCTTCAAAATAATTCTAAAAAATCCTATTACATAAACTATTTACAATAAATAGAAACCTTGATCAGCAGTCAAGGGGAAGTACATAGGAGGAAGATAGAATTTACATTAAGAAAAACTAGAGAAAACGAGGTATGCAAACCCCATTTATAAAAAAAACATTCATTCAAGCATCCTCTAAAATAAATTCAATCACACATTGGTCAATAATCCATAACCAATCCCTATTTATTATTATAAATATCTACATATGCATCAATAAATTACATTCATCTTATCAATAATAAAAATCATTCCATATATGCATTGATATCATTTAATGGGTAAAAAGTTTACTAATATTTAGTTTTGAAACAAAATAAACTCTTTTATTTTAATCAAAAACCAAATCAAAATTAAACTCCTTTAATTTTAGCGACCTAGAATCCTATTCTAGATAAAATAAACATCTTTATTTTAAACTTTTATCAATTAAATAAACCATTTATTTTAATTGAAGGAAAAAAAATAATTTTTCAAAATTTACAGATCGGCGCGGCCGCGCTCCAAAATGAACTAGAAGCTGCACGGCCGCGCCGCGACGCAGGATCAGGAAAAAATTTTCAACCCAAAAAATCCGATCATATCACATATCAATTCATACATGGAATCAACAAAATCAATAATTAACACAATGATTGGTTTTGATACCACTGTTAGGTTTCTATATAACGCAAGCATGCAATCAAATTACATAAATAGAGCGAAAGCGCGATAAAACGGATTTTTAAATTTTAATACAAATCATCACCGTGGTATTTCCTTGTGTTCAATTATCGAATAAACGAAAGAGATAGAGAGTTAGAATTATACCCTCATAGAAATAAGCTTCCTCGAGTACAAGTTCAACTCCAAAAGTCCTTCACGTTCTCCTTGAATTCAACGGTATGATTCCTTTCTTTGATCCACGTTAGCCACCCAAGTGTTTAGCCTCTAGAGGTGATCTACCAAGAATAATATTGGTTTGTATAAAAATTTAAAATCTAATTTTATCGCGCTTCCGCCCTATTTATGTAATTTGATTGCATGCTTGCGTTATATACAAACCTAACAGTGGTATCAGAGCCTAGTCTTATGCTAATTATCGATTTTGATGATTCCATATGTGTATGGTATGCGATTGGATCGAAATTTTTGGGCAGAATTCGTTTTTTCTGGATCTGCTACGCGGCGCAGCTACGCTGGCACCAGTTCATTCTTGAGCGCAGCTGCGCCGTTTCCCAGTTCATTCGGGGCGCAGCTGCGCCGGACAACAGAATCCGAAATTTTTTTTTTCCTTCAGTTGAAATAAATGGTTTATTTAATTGATATAAGTTTAAAATAAAGATATTTATTTTATCTGGAATAGGATTTCAAATTGCTAAAATTAAAAGAGTTTAATTTAGATTTGGTTTTTGATTAAAATAAAAGAGTTTATTTTGTTTTAAAACTAAATATTAGCAAAACTTTTGCCCATTAATTGATATCAATGCATATTTGGAATGGTTTTATTATTCATGAGATGAATGTTATTTATTGATACATATAGAGATATGTATGATAATAAATAGGGATTGATTATGGACTATTGACCAATGTGTGATTGGAATTATTTTAGAGGATGCTTGAATGTATGGGTTTTATAAATGGGGTCTGCGTACCTCGTCTTCTCTAATTTTTCCTTAATGTAAATTCTATCTCCCTCCTATGTACTTCCCCTTGACTGCTGATCAAGGTTTCTATTTATTGTAAATAGTTTTTGTAATAGGAATAGTTAGAATTAATTTTGAAGAATTAGAGACAAAGGAGCAAGGAGCGCTTGAAGACCCGTTTGTAATGGAGCTCGGGTTTAAATGTAATAGTTATATTTAAATTTAATTCTTGCACCCTAGGTTTGACCTTTTGGTTCACTTGGTGGCTCTAGTGAATCAAACTAGAATAAAAGTCCATAATCAATCCGGGTAGAATATAGTATTCTATATATGCATGCTTACTATATATATATATTATATATTATCCAACATGCTTCGCATGTAAAATAATATGACGCGAATTTTATATATATATATATATATATATATATATATATATATATGTGTGTGTGTGTGCATGCGCGCTAAACAAGATGAGACTAGTAATAATAAATCCCTCAAGAAATCATATTAAGTCCTAAGCGTTCAAAGATATTTGGAATATCGAACGTCGCCTTCTAGCATGGTAAAACAATAGAGTATTAAATATTTAATATGAGTTTGTTGTGTCACCACAAGGCAAGTATTAAATATTTAAGATGTTGCCTTACCACATTTGATGCTTATAAATAGACTGAACGATGTTGTTTTGTTGTGTCACCACAAGGACAGTGTTTTTCTTTCGAATATATGGAAGTGCTAGGATGGACTTAACTTGGATAATTTTGATTCGGATGTGTCACCACTTGATCAAAATAATCTAAGAGGCAAAATACAAGGAATTACATAGAGATGTAATTGACAATAGTTGTCTACCTATTTATTTATATATCGTTTGTTGTGTCACCACAAGGCTATATACATTTGAAATGGGATCCTTATTCTCACTAGCAGACCTTTAATTAGATTTGCCGAACTATATTTTGAGGGTAATATAGTTTGATGAAAATAGTGGGAGATACCAATTTAAAATAAAGACCTAATTTATTTTGGTAATTAATTAAATAAATGTATGCCAAAATGTTGTCTATTTCACATGCAAAATTTAAAAATGTCAAACTCACTATCACTGCGTAGCATACGTGATGCTAACAAACTGACCAGACCGAATTACACGGACTGGTTAAGGAATCTGAGAATTGTTCTCACTGCTGAAAAGATTTCTTATGTCCTAAATTCGCCAGTCCCTGCAAGTGTTGCAGAAACAGCCTCTGAGGAAGAGATTGCTACTTTCAGAAAGTGGCAAGATGATGCAATCTTGGCTCAATGCATCATGCTCGCATCCATGAGTAACGAGCTTCAGCGTCAGCATGAAACTATGGATGCTCCTACTATATTACTGCACCTCAAAGAGTTGTATGGTGAGCAAAGTAGGACTACTAGATATCAGATATCTAAGGAGCTCTTCCGATCTCGTATGACCGAGGGCACTGCTGTTGAGATTCCATACTCACAAATACTTTCCTTATAAAAGTTTTCAATTTCCTTTATCATTTTTCAAACGTCTGTTTTAACTTTCGAAACTAAGAAAAATGATCACTATCTTGCACAACTCCGATGACTCCAAATTTTTGTTAGAATCTTATACATATTAACAAGTACTCCCAGTTAAAATTCCGTGGTCATCGGATTTATAGAACTCCAATTTTAGCCATTTTTGTCGAAAACCTCTACGTTTTTATTTTAGCCGTAGATTCTTCGTTACAAGTCGGAATATGGCAATTTTTGTACAGGAGCTACCTAACTCCCTATATTTTTTCAGTGGCAAAAATGCCTGAATTTATTGCACCTTCCAAGGGGTCAAAACAGTGCACGGAAACTAGAGGTCAGCGGGTTTTGGTCTCGTTTCCCGATTTGGGGTCCTTCGCTATAACAGCTATAACTTTCATTCTACAAGGCCAAAAATTTTCAAATTTTTACAGGACTCACATAATTCTCATATTATCACTCTAAAGTTTCTTAGAATTTTTAGAGCACAAATATTAGACGAAAATGCCCCTGGATGGAACTGCCTTGTAGCAGCCCCGTTCCACTTTTGAAAAACCTGGATTGTTTTGGTAAAAACAGTCCCTACGAATTTTGTACACATTATTTTTGACTTCTACCACTTAACTTTAACACTTAACTTATATATCTAGCACCCCTCTTTGACGGATCGCAAAAAGAGTGCATAGATTTCAAATGGTACTCATATAAAGTGAACAAAAGTTAGGGTTTTCTAACCCTTTTTAAAACAAACAAGTTTTCTTTTCTTTTCTTTTCAACCAATCAACACACAAACTTGTAAGATCTATGCATAATACACTTATTAACATATAGATCAAGAGGTCTTAAGTTTGAAATCAAAGATTTAAGTTTTAATTGAAAGTAATCAAAATAAACTTACATAACTAGTTAGGGTTTAAAGGTTTTTTTTATACCTTTCTTCCCTTCTTGATTCTTTCTTCTTCTTTTTCTCCATCCATGGTTTTCTCTCTCTCCTCCTCTTCCATGTGGCTGCCTCCTCTCTTCATTTCTCCCTCTCCATAGCCGACCACTTCTTTTTCTCTCTCTCTATTATTAATTTTGTTAACTTAGGAAGTGAGAGAAAATAAAAGATACTAATGAAGTAAAATATTTAATTATTGTTGGTCAAAAATATATACATATATTATATGTATGTATATAAATCTCCCATACTCTTATCTTATCTTATCTTTAGCATACTTGAAATCTTGGATAAGAATATGGTGGTCTAATAAAAGAGTGACACATGGAATGGAGTGGATAAGTAACTTTGACAAATGAAGCTTGGAAATGATTACCCCATGCCTAATACTCCCTCTTTTCTCTTCCTAGCCGCCCAAATGAGGGCAAAATTGTCCACTTGTGATTTATTTTACTAGCATTATTAAGCCCCACAAATGACCTTAATGCCCTTCCTTAATTGGGTTAAATTTGGGGCATTCATTTAAGTGTTTGGACTCTCTAATTAATTCATTTGGGCCATGAAATTAAATTAGGTCCAACACATTTAATATTATTCTACCCTAATTATTTAATTAGGGTTCGACAAGCATCATTGATTAATCTCACTTCGATCGATCAGACTGAGTCATGAGACCGTAGAGAAAGTCGGGCTGACGACTATAAACCAAGCGCTATATGGGAGCTAACCCAATCATATTACTTTATTGCTTTCGTAGACTTAGCGTAGTTAATAAATTTTGCTTCCAGTTAGTATATTTAGTAGTTTATTTGTTCCTGAATTGTTAGTATTTTTCCAATCTCGCGTAGTTGTATTAATTCATGCTATTTTGCGTTGATCAGGGACAAGCCTTTGGGGAATGCATTAGTAGAAGGAACAATGTTTTGGGATGGCTTCAGTTGGACAAAAGAGGAAAGAAGCAAACTTTCAAAAATCATAGTTCTCGCCCCGGCGAGAAAAATGAACTAGGATTCCTCGCCCCGGCGAGAACCCCTCTGTCAGTTTTCGCCCCAGCACTCCAAAGCTTCACCCCGGCCCAAACCTCTCTAGACTTTCTCGCCCCGACGAGATTCTAAGGCAAAAGTTCTCGGCCCGGCGAGAATCGCAGAATCCGGTTTTAAAATTTCGTTCCCAAATCAGTTTATTTCATTCCTAATCCTATTCAACTTACCCAAACCTATTTTCTTCCCTCCTACACCAGCCGAACTTCCCCACATCCATTCTTCCTCCAATTATTTTTTCTTCTCCTACCCACACTTGGATTCAATCACTAAACACATAAATCCTCTCTTCAAAATAAAACCCTTACACGGCTCTTACTCCAAATCTCGTTCCAAATAGGATTGCTCTGTTTTCTACTACAAAGCTACATGAGTTGTTCTCTTTGCATGAACAAGTGCTAGTGTTTCTTACATGATTGAAGACATAATTCTACTGGTGCACCCATTTCATAGATACAGAGTCTCCTGCATTGTTCTTTGCTTCTATCACGGTTCGTTGGAAGTGACTATACTTTGAGTTTAGCAGGGAACTACCATATTAGTACATCAATAGCAACACACATGTCTCCCAAGAGGCATCGGGGTGAGAGTTCATCTTCAACACCACTAAGGCAATTTGATAGACGGAAATTCATCAGTACTGAGGCCGCTGACAGATTTGATTCGTATGTATCGGGTAAAGCTCTAACTCCCAAGCGCGGTCTTCAACCTGATGAGGTGGTAGATGGTGAGATGATGTTGCAGATTATAGAGAGGGGATGGGAAACATTCACAGCCCATCCAGAACCTGCGTGTATAGCCATCTTCAAGGAATTATATGCTAATGCAGAGGACGCGGCACCATGCGAGGTTGTAATCAGGGGCAAGAAGGTTTCGTTCAGTGCCCAGACTATCAATGAATATTATAATTTGAGGCCTGATGAACGTTGTAGGTATTCTCAATTTCTTGCTAAAGGCCCGAATTTGGAGAAGATTGTGACTAACTTGTGCAAACCGGAGACAACTTGGATATCTAGAGGACCACGTGCAGCAATATCTTTCCTTAGCAAAGATCTTAGTCGTTATGGGAAGGTCAGGTATGCCTTTCTGTCAGCCAAATTGATGCCATCACAGCATGTGAGTGATGTCCCAAAGGAAAAAGCTCTGTTGTTATATGCAATCGTGACGGGTATAAAGATTAATGTGGGGGAGGTGATTGAGGCGTCGATTAGCCGAAGTTTATGAAGCTTACATAGTCATGGTGGTTTGCCACACCCTTCTCTGATTTGTGGACTATGCCTTCAAGCGGGCGTTCACTAGAGTTCTGAGGAAGCTATCCAGCAACCATTGCTTATTTTAGACCACCGACTTATTGTGAGGTATAGGGTATGGGAAGGTGGTGAGTCCCATCCACGTGGCTTGGGCTATATCATTCATCCTCCTTCTGAAGGTGAGGAGCAGGAGCCCGATGAAGAGGTAGCGGGTCCTTCGACGTCCACTTCAACAGGCAAATCCAAGTTCAATCTTTAATTTCGCGAATTGCAGTGACTTATCGATTCTCAGCATAAGACTATATTGAGGTAGAATCAACAGTTGGCGGACCGACAGGAATATATGTTTTCTTATCAGACGAGTTGTACACAAGAGATAACAAATATGTATTCTAATGCAACCGTTGATGGATTATGTTCATTTTTCAGAGGCTCAGCCATTGCCAGTTTTTCCACCACCAACCCCAGATGATGATGACGAGTTCGGGCCCACCGCTTGACCTGTCAGAGAAGTCCTCCGTTTTTTATTTTCTTTATTTTCAACACAATGAGGACATTGTCTCGTTTAAGTTTGGGGGGAGGTTTGGGAATTGCTAGTTTTATTTTGTTTTGGTGGTGTGTAAATTGCACAGTAGGATTTGTTTTATTTATTTGCATTGTAGTTGCATTAGTGCATTAGTTTAATATGATTAGGTTCATTGCATTTATTAGTTGTGTTTAGTTGTGTTGCATTCAATTATTTATAAAAATAAATATAAAAAAATATAGTAGAGTAGGATCATATATAATTGCATTTAGTAGGAATATTCAAGCAATGAGTTATTGTAAATCATTTAGGGAAGGCCGATGATGAAAATTTGATCAGTTCTTAATTAGTTTAATAGGATGAATAAGGAATGCTAAGTCATGAGTTTGATTGTTTCTAGTTGTGTCTACTTGGGACCCTTGGTTTTTAATTATTCATGATTATGTGTTGAATTGGCAGGATTTGGTTCAATTTTTGTATTAAGTGCTCGTTAAGGATATATTGACTTTTATCACTTGTTGGATCGAAAAAAAAGAAAAAAAATGTTATTAAATAAACACAACTTCGATGTCTATCTAAGTTGTAGAAAAAAGCAAAAATATGAAAAAGGGGAGGATATAGACAGATAAGAGTAGATCTTGACTAGTTTATCTTTGTAGTCGGTGTCATTTGATCAAGTATACCCTTAGGATGTATCTTTACACTCAGTGCCCTAAAATCGTCTGGTTTGGGAGTCGTTGGTCGAAAGTTCGTTACACGGGTGGCATTGAAAAGCCTAATAAAGATGAACATTGCACAAGTCAAGAAAAAAAAATTATATCGACGAGATGGAGCGTAAAACGCACTCATTGAAAAGGAAAGAAAAAAAGAGGAAAAAAAAGATATGAAAGTGAAGACAAGTGGGTAAAAGTAGAGCTTAAAAGTAGAAACATGCAAACTTATCTTTCTCTGAGCACTGTGATACTAAGGGTTGAATTCAGATTCTGATTGATTTGATATTTTACACACACATGGAAGGGTTGAGAGTAAAGATATAACTGAGGATAGTTGGACTGTTGATGGTGCATAAGGTTGAAGTCCTGTTGAATTATTAGTTACTATTTTCTAAGGCTGGATTTTTATGATATATGTTAATTAATTGCTTGAGTTTAGTCAATCATGCATATGCATTCATGTAGGTAGTTAGTTTAGTTCTTATTTTTGGTTTGTTTTGTGTTTTTGCTTGAGGACAAACAAAGTTTTGAGTTTGGGGGTATTTGATGAGTGAGTTTTAACCTATGAGTTAGGTACATTTTTGGCTTAATTCTTTACAGTCTTTAAGTATTTTTAGTATCTTTTTATTTGTTTTCGTGTTGCTTTTGTAGGTTGAGGCTGGCTGCAGATTGGAAAAAGAACAAGGAAATTTGGTGCAGGGTATTCTCGCCGGGGTGAGCTTTTAAAGCTTGATTTCTCGTCGGGGCGAGACTTCGCCAGGGCAAGATTTTGTGAAGGAATTTCTCGTCGGGGCAAGGATGCGGCTCGAGGAAAAGAAGTTGATTTTTAGCAGGATCAGTTATTTTATAAGGTTAATGCTAACAAGGATTCTTTTGACTAATCTGATGAGGAGACTATAAGAGACATATGAAGGCATGAACAATAGGAGATCGCATTGACAATACCAACACGAAGATTGAACTTTCAGAGCTGAGCAAGGAGATTGGAGATCATGACAAGCATTGTGAAGAATTCAGATTGGCGGATTGAAGATTAGAGATTTCATTGAGTTTTCTTTTAATCTTTTATCTCTGATTTGTAATTAATTATGATGACTTATTTTGGAATTCTAGTTTTTATTTTTAACATGAACTAAACCTTTAATTAATGCTATAATTGAACCAGTTATGCTTAGGATTAATTATCTACTTTGATTCCAGTTATTTATTCAATTCGAGTTATCTATCCTATTCTATGCTTATTGATTAATTGTCTGGCCAACAATTAGCGGGATACTCTAGGTGAATTCGGGAGATGAAATATAGGGTTAGACCTGAATATGATAGCATGTATTTTTAATTATTTGCATGTGATAAATAATTAGGGTTGTAAAGTGAATAGGGATATCTCTTTGCTACATGTAACTATTGGGAATTGATGCTTAATGAATTTAATCTCTTAGTTTTGCATAGGAATATCGCAGAATTAATTAGGTTAGATAAATTTATTTGATTACTTGGAAAAAGACTTGTAAATAAAATTGAATTCCTGTTAACAACTCCATTGAAGTAAATAATTGGATCACGTAGTTAGATTCGTTTATATTACATAACCGGGGATATTGTAGTCTTAAGCCTTTAAATCTGAATTTCAACTTTTGTGTTAGTTATTGATCTTAGTTTTAGTTTAATTAGTTTTAATCGATATTCGAATTGTGATTGTTTAATAGAATAGCATTAATCTAGACTGGTAGTTGAAAATATAAAACACAATATTTCTCTATGGGAACGATACTCTATTTATCACTTTATTACTTGTTGATCGTGTATACTTGCACGTAATTGTTGATTGTGAAATTGGACAACACATATTAAGGACATAAGATAGCTTTTCAGCCCTCAGAACTATTCTCAGATTCCTTAACTGGTCCATTTAATTCGATCCGGTTAATTAGCATCTAATATGCTACGCAGTGATAATGAATTAGACATTGTAAAATTCTGTAAATGAATTAATAACATTTTGGCATACATCCATTTTATTAATCATCAGAATAAATTATGTCTTTATTTAAATTGGTATCTCTCACTATTTTCATCAAACTATATTACCCTCAATATATTGTTCGGCAAATCTAATTAAAGACTTGCTAGTGAGAATAAGGATCCTATTTCAAATGTATATAGCCTTGTGTGTGCACAACAAACTATATACAAATAAATAGGTAGACAACTATTGTCAATTACATCACCATGTAACTCCTTGTATTTTGCTTCTTAGATTATAATGGTCAAGTGTGTGCATATACGAACTAAAATAATCTAAATTAAGTTCAATCTAGCACTTTCATATATGTGAAGAGAAAAATACAGCCCTTGTGTGTGCACAACAAAGCGGTAATGTTCAATTCCTTAATAAGCATCAAATGTGGTGAAATAACATCTTAAATATTTAATACTCGCCTTGTGTGTGTACAATAAACTAATATTAAATATTTAATACTCTCCTTGTGTATCCAACAGGCTTTATGCGCCGCGGCTCAAAGAAACGAGCACCGCGGCTCTTGCTGAGCGCCGCGACTCTAGGATTTGAGCGTCGCGGTTCCAAAGAATGGCCATGCACCGCGGCTCAAGGATTTGAGCGCCGCAGCTCACACATTGGAGCGTCGCGGCCCACAAGCTCTGTCCGTTCTGTTTCTAGTTTTTCCAAATCGTGATTTTTTTGAGTTTTCTCCCAAAAACATGATTCTATACTAACAATTATGCCCAATTAAATTGTTCTAAACACATACCCATACATATATAGAATCGAAACAATTAATTATTCGCATAAAGTTTGGCTCTGATACCACTGTTAGGTTTGTATATAGCGCGAACATACAATCAAAATACATAAATAGTGTGGAAGCGCGATAAAATCAAATTTTAAAAATTTATACAAACCATCACCATGATTTTTCTTTATGCACAATTATTAATTAAATGAAAGAGATGGAGAATAAGAATTATACCCTTATAGAATTCTAGCTTCCTCAAGTACAAGTTCAACTTCAATTCCTTCGCGTTCTCTTTGAATTTCACCGATTAAATTCCTTCTTTTGATCAAGGTTAGCCACCCAAGTGTTTGGCCTCTAGAGGTGATCCACCAAGGAATAATACTTGTTCAAGAAGATGGGTGTTGGCAAAACTCTAGTTTTTATTTCTATAGAAATTGTAAGTAGTCTCTCTCCGATTCTTATGGAAGAGTGTGTAACCCTAAAATCATGATAGGACTCCTCTTATTTATAGATATAGGGAACCCTCCTAAACTATTTAGAATTAGGGTTTTATTTTAACTAAACTTCTAATCTAATTAGAAATTTATGAGAGTACTTTTATTAATTAATTCTCAAACCCTTTTAGGATTTAAATAATAATAATAGTAATAATAATAAGACTCCTCTTATTAATTTATATTTAATATTTCTAAAATATTAAATAATAAATATTAAGCTATTTAATTTATTCTATCTCCATAGATTAAATTAAATGCACTTAACTTATTATTACGATTATGTCATTTACTTATTAAATAAATATTTTTCTTTTGCGGTGTGACCCTTTAGGTTCTTCATATTAAATTGGTTGTGAATAAATCAATTAGAACAATTCTAATTTTATTTAAATAAATAAATAAAACTATTTAATTCATTTAAACAAATAACATTTATTCTACAATAAGGGTAAGCCCACTTAGCGATCAATGACTTTCCAGATAATATAGATTCAACATTAATCACAAAAGAACTCTTTAGTGAATAGTTACTGTACAATTCAATCCTTCTACCATACAATATCTCAATTAAATATAAGACATGGAATTATTATCAAGTCTTATTTTATTTAATTATATGTATTTCGATTCCCAAATGCACAACTCTAAATAATGCAAATTAGAAACTCCTTTCTAATTTCATTTTGTCTTGGCCAAGTACTACTGAGTTGTCATTTATCGAATCACATAGGACATTCACATCTTTTACTAGGTGTGGTAGATTCTTTCTTGATCATTTACATATCTACATGTACAACTTATTATATCCAATCATACGCTTTGATATATCCTAAAGGTCTTAAGGGACATGTCAAAGTATAACTTATCATACACAAGAGAATTCCTATTGACAGGCGAGCAAAACTCCATTAGATATTCCTGAGCGAGCCACATTCAGTGAACTTATTCTCCAATAAGCACCTACATACTTGCTTTAGTGTTGATGTGATAAAATTATGTAACTGCAAGTGCACAGTGTCAAATTGAAGAACTGGCAAGTACAGGTCGAACCCACAGAGACTAGATTAATTTTAATGTATCCTTAATATCTATTTTAGGCAAATTAGAAATAAAGATTGAGAATCAATTAACTATAATTAAACTAACTAATAATAAGGAAGCAATCTAGGAATCCGAATCCATTAAATAATAAACATAACAAGTAATTCAATCTCTTCTATTTTTATAACTTTATTATGATTTTGATCTCCCTTCCCTTTAATTTAGTAATTTTATAATTAATGTGGGCAAGCATAGACTATGAAAATTTAAAGATTAACTATAACCCATCAAAACTTCTTTGAGCAAGCATGGATTATGAAAAACTCATATCTTAACAATAATCTATCAAAACCTCTTAATTAATTTAAAATTACACAAGAACTATAAAACGAAGGTATTTCAATGATGAAACATGAAGGCGAAATCAATTAAACATAAAAGCATAAATAATAGAAGAGATAAAAAATATTATCATGAATAATTATTTAATTTCATCTTCATCCTAGATTAAAGAAATTAACTAGACATGAAAATAAATAAGCTAACTAAAATAAAGAAGAAGAAGAAAATTAAAAAAAAAACACCCTTTAATTAACGATCCTCCAACAAGCGTACAATGAAAAATAATTTAATTTACTCCTACTCCTAACCTAAACTCATACTAATTCCTCTCTAAAACAAGAGACCTATTTATAGGGGAAATAAATTTGTGCCCTAATTTACATTCATTGAATTTGGCCTCTTTTATTCCCTCTTCTTTATTTCAATCTCTACATGGTAATCTCCCAAAAGTCCTTTTTCATGTAGGTTTCAACTTCTTAGTGGCAATCAACTTCTCAAAGATATCTTCTAGATTGTCTTTCCTTTCTCTCGCTGGATTTGACTTGCACATCAAGATTGTTCCACCTCCTTCCTTTTTTTGTAGAATTCTTCTTGGATATTTTTTTACATGAATAAGAGCATTAAATATTGCTTGATCACCAAGATTTTGACTTTATTGCAATAAAATAATAAATCCTACAAAACAAAATAAAACATATTAATTAAATAAACTAATATAATAAAAGGACAAAATTAGGGATAATAAAATGTATGAATTATGTGTTTATCAAATACCCCCATACCTAGCTTTTGCTCGTCCTCGAGTAAAATAAAAAGAAAATAAAATAAAAACAAAAACTATACTACCCCATTTTCGTAGGAAACACACGATTGCACTTAGCATGTGCAACAAGCCTTTAAACTCCAAGGTTACCCCAAGTGGACGAGTTGTGTCTCGTGAAGGTTTGCAGTGAATATACCCACAAAATTCAAAATTCAAATTTTTTTTGAGTTTAACCAATTATGAAATCGAAAGAAAACTTCTAAGTATACATGGACAATATACATAAGCAAAATCAAATTCAAAATCACACTTTCACCTTATCAAAAATACTCAATTTTCATTCTAAACACCATCCTTCATAAAATTTATTCCATGTGATGCATGCATGTGTATGTGATGTAACTCTTAATAAGGACTTTTACCATGAAAGTCAAGCAAACTCATTTTTTTTCTTTCTTTTTTTTCTCTTCTTTTCATTTTTTCCATTCTTTTTTTTTCCTTTTTTGAATTTTTTTTTCCTTGACTTGTGCAATGTCTCATTTTCTTAGGCTTTTCAGAGTTACCCATGTAGCGAGCGTTGGACCAATGACTCCCAAACCAGTTGGCTTTAGGGCACTAGGTGTAGAGACACCCCTAAAGGCTTACTAACTCGAGTAACAAAGGCCACAAAACTAGACTAGTCAAGCTGCTTATATCCATCACACTTTTCAGCGTAAATATTGATGCTTCCTGAGGCTTGGATACCCAATTATTTCGTTCAATGGACATTGAAGCAGTTATTATTTCTTTTTTCCAACTTTTCTGTTTCTTTTCTTCCAACTTTTCTGTTTCTTTTCTTTTTCTTCAAATTTTTTCTTTCTTTTTTTCTTGAAATTGCTCAAATCATAGTTTATACCCCACAACTAAGAGTTAGTGCGAACGTAAAGTGCAAAAATGCTTAGGAATTTTATTTTACTTAAGATGGTGTTTCGAACTAAGATTTTGTATCTTATCAAAGGTTCAAGAGTTCTAAATCTTTTAATCTTACTCATGAGTTCTGCTCCACAGATACTTATTAGAATTAATCCAACTCACAAAAAGTCAAAAAAAAAATTTATTTTTTATTTTTTTTTTAAAAAAAATCTTAAAATTTTTTCCTAAAAAGAAAAAAAAATATATCTAAAAAAAAATTCCTATTTTTTACTAAATTCCTAAAAAGAAAAAAAAATCTAATACTATAATACAAACTCCCCCATACCTAAATCATGCATTGTCCTCAATGTATACAAATGAAAAATAGAGAACAAAGAAATGAAAGAATTGTACCTTGTATGTGGGGCCGTCGTGCTACAATAAATGCGGTGAAAAAGAAAACAAATGTACATACCTACGAATTTCATATATCCTAAAAAGTATGTGATTATAGATAAATGATACAAATGGGCAAGCGAATGTGAACTTTTCATGATTTTCAGGAGGTCTAGGAAAATGAAAATAGTCAGAATTTTCATCAGGATTGTGCTTAAAGTCTACCTCGGGAAAATATTTACGAATATGCTCAAAGTGTGGACGAATTGGTTCAAATGTAGGTTCCAATTTGGGTGACTTATGTGAAGTGGATCTCAACAACTCGTTGACCTTATCTAAATATTCAGATTCATTCCACTTTTGGTCAAGGTGATTTAAGAAAAAATCAATTAGATTATCTTCAATCATGAGTCTATTTTCAATTATTTTTTGGGTCATGGACAACTCTTGGATCATGTTTACTTTTATGGGTTGATCTACAAAATCACTCGGTTGTTTTCTAGGAATAAGTCTTTCGGGATATGGAACTTTAGGCTTATAGACTTTTTCAACCGACTCATTAAATGTGACATGATCAATTTTAGGTATAGACTCATAATTTTAAGACTCCTCAAATTGGCTTGATTCAAAGTGTGTAGAATTAAATCCAAAATTTTCATTTTCCTCATCATATCCACAGTCATCATGATTTTCAAAATTAACCTCAGAGTCACTAGAAAATTCATCCACCTCTTGTTCATTTATTATGGTGGCTAACCGACACATTTGAATTTCTAGACGAGATATAGCTTGATTCGTGTTTTGCATGAAATTAAAGTGAGTTTCCATTAAAGCTTCCATAGTTTTCTCTAAGGTACTGAATCTTTCCTCTTCTTCATTTGAAAATTCTTGTGAATATTGAGGTTCTGGATCCGGATATGGATATGGATATGAACTTAGATAAGGATTTTCATAAGTTGAAAAAAATTGATTTACTTGGTGTGCATTAAAATTTTTATAAGGTTCTTGATTCCAAGAAAAATTATTATTCCAACTATAATAGGAGTCCATCTTTCCACAAATCACAAAACAAATAGATAACTTACCACGAAAGTCACACAATAAAAATAAAAATAAAAATCCTAATTTTATGGTTAACCTAAATAAAATCTAGACAGCTCCTAACTGTTCCAAGTTACACCTTAAGGTCCACAAAATTTGAAATTAATCACACCACTAGCCAGGTAAGTG
Organism: Aralia elata; assembly: GCA_034770075.1. Taxonomy (NCBI): domain Eukaryota; kingdom Viridiplantae; phylum Streptophyta; class Magnoliopsida; order Apiales; family Araliaceae; genus Aralia; species Aralia elata. The sequence continues at coordinate 356,129 of JAVJAP010000022.1, read as the reverse complement.
TAAGAACGGTGGGAGTCTCTCCGTGGGTACGGTGACTAATTAAATAACCACACGTTCTTTAGGCGTTTGCCTTTTGAACTACTTGCCTAGACACCAGTAGTTTGATTAATTAAAAATTCAGCCTCCTCTTGGAGTTTCTTGTCTTAATTGAGCTCGAAAGTCCTAGGGGCTAACGTCTACTTGATTTTATTAGGTCAAGGTTATGCAAAATGCAAGTTGGGTTATTTGTGGGCCAAGGAAGGGTGATGAAATTCCCACCTTATCTTGTTAAGGGTTTTGCCCTTAAATTAAATTACAAATGAGAATGCACAAATAAAAAAAACTATAAACAAATAAAGTGTCCTAAAACTATGTGAATTACGAAAGAATGAGAAATTAGACGTACCTCGATCCTCCAGCAATCATCACAGTTTATAATTGACAAAAATAAAAATAAAAGTAAAAACTTAAACAGGATGTGCTCTACGTGAGTGAATGCATGTATGCGTCAATTAGTTTTCTAACTAACAATAAAAACTAAAAAAATAAAAAATAAAAAATAAAACTAAGCTACCTTTTTTTTGAGTTAAGATACAAAATACCAGGAATAGCGCAATAATAAAATCTTTATCTTTTCGCTCCTTCGATCCGCTTCGATACTCCTGGAAAAAAAAAATTTAGTTGACAAACTAATTCGAATAAATAAATATTAAGGGATAAAAAAAATTAATTCTAGTCCCCGGTAACGGCGCCAAAAACTTGATGTGATAAAATTATGTAACTGCACGTGCACAGTGTCAAATTGAAGAACTGGCAAGTACAGGTCGAACCCACAGAGACTAGATTAATTTTAATGTATCCTTAATATCTATTTTAGGCAAATTAGAAATAAAGATTGAGAATCAATTAACTATAATTAAACTAACTAATAATAAGGAAGCAATCTAGGAATCCGAATCCATTAAATAATAAACATAACAAGTAATTCAATCTCTTCTATTTTTATAACTTAATTATGATTTTGATCTCCCTTCCCTTTAATTTAGTAATTTTATAATTAACGTGGGCAAGCATAGACTATGAAAATTTAAAGATTAACTATAACCCATCAAAACTTCTTTGAGCAAGCATGAATTATGAAAAACTCATATATTAACAATAATCTATCAAAACCTCTTAATTAATTTAAAATTACACAAGAACTATAAAACGAAGGTATTTCAATGATGAAACATGAAGGCGAAATCAATTAAACATAAAAGCATAAATAATAGAAGAGATAAAATATTATCATGAATAATTATTTAATTTCATCTTCATCCTAGATTAAAGAAACTAGCTAGACATTAAAAAAATAAACTAACTAAGATAAAGAAGAAGAAGAAAATTAAAAATAAAAAAAAACTCCCTTTAATTAACGATCCTCCAACAAGCGTACAATGAAAAATAATTTAATTTACTCCTACTCCTAACCTAAACTCATACTAATTCCTCTCTAAAACAAGAGACCTATTTATAGGGAAAATAAATTTGTGCCCTAATTTACATTCATTGAATTTGGCCTCTTTTATTCCCTTTTTTTCCCTCTTCTTTATTTCAATCTCTACATGATAATCTCCCAAAAGTCTTTTTTCATGTAGGTTTCAACTTCTTAGTGGCAATCAACTTCTCAAAGATATCTTCTAGATTGTCTTTCCTTTCTCTCGCTGGATTTGACTTGCACACCAAGATTGTTCCACCTCCTTCCTTTTCCTTGTAGAATTCTTCTTGGATATTTCCTTACATGAATAAGAGCATTAAATATTGCTTGATCACCAAGATTTTGACTTTATTGCAATAAAATATTAAATCCTACAAAACAAAATAAAACATATTAATTAAATAAACTAATATAATAAAAGGACAAAATTAGAGATAATAAAATGTATGAATTATGTGTTTATCAAGTGTCTTCACACAAATAATTATGAGATCAATCATCCTCTTCCTAAGAGCAAGTAACATATGTACTAATCTATCCGGATTCACTAATCTCATTTTAGTAATCCAACGATTAGGAACGATTTTAGTTTTAAGCTATCTAGAATTTAGATCTCATTAGCATGATCTTCATCATGATTCTAAAAGCATTACTTAAAACTACGAGTTTATCACATATAAAATAACAGCATCATGTAGATAATGTAAAATGCCTTTAATAAACGAATAAGATTACAAAGAATATGCTACATCATATCAAATATAATTGGCTTGTGTGCATACTACTTTTAGAGAGAGTACGGGCACGATCAAGAAGGAGTGGAGAAGGAGAGTCATTTAGCAAGGTTTAACCAAGAGGGAAAAGGAAAGCAAGAAAGCAAAAAGGTATGAAAAGTCCTAACCCTAAAATCATGTTTACATTTTGTTATTCATGTCTAATGTGGGAGTTTGTTATGTGATGTGGATTATGGTGAATCTGAAGATATAAGGTGGCCTTGTTGGTGGTTATGTGTTTAACCTTCAGTTGGTTGCATGAAAATGAAAGTAAAATGAAAGTAAGAACCTAAGTAGGAAAAGATGGAAAACTTAGTTTGTAAACTGTTTTTCAAAGACTCATAACTCATTGTGTATAACATATTTTTGAGATCCGTTAAGGGTGGTAGATGCTTTTGTGAGTCATGTAAACAACCCAAGTGGAACGAGGTTAAAATCTGTCAAGAATAATATATGGCAAATTTTCTAGTAAAGCATGATGTTTTGAAAACCCTAAAACTAGTAAGATTTTTAGGCCAGTGTTTTGGCTAATAAACATTTTTGAAAAATTAAAGCTTTCTAGGGTTTGTTAATGTATGAACCTAATGAGCTACTGTCCAAATTTGAGCTCATTCCGACTTCGGGTGAATGAGATATGAAGCATTGAAGCAAGAAAGGTAAAATAGACAAAATGTTGAGCTAAATATATACTAGCAATTTATGTGCAAGTATACACGGTCCACAAGTAATATAATGCAAGTAGAGTTGTCGATCCTACGAGGAATAGTAATAATTAAATACTCTAATTACTAATTCGTAATCAATTCTATTCTATTTAAACGATTGAAATCTTAAGTAAATTAATTAATAAAGAAATAATTAAAGAAAAGTGAATTCAATAAATAAAAGAAAATATTAAGAGAACATCCTAGCTAATTAACTCATTATATCTCTATGTTAAATAGAATTAAAAAGGATTTCAAGCTCAGGTTCTCTTAAGATTACACATGGCATATAGGTATATCTCTATTCTATACATAAATTATGAATTCCATCTAATGCAGAAAACATAATCATATGATATTATATCCATACTTAAATATATACAACATCTCTCAATTTCATATAGATTACCACGATAATTGTTGATCAAACAATTAATCAATTAAGTGCAAGATATAATAGATAATCTAAATAAAATCAACAATAACCGACAAGGAAGCAATTTAATTAAAACTTCACATCAAGTTCCATTGTAATCTTAACATAAAATTAGTTCATAGTGTAGGAATAAAACATCATCAAACCAAATAACATCTTAGGATTACAAAACTAAAAGAAGAAAGAAGAGATAAAAATATGTATAGTGCAGCTCTTGATCTCCACGCTTAACCTCCAACTTGCTCTCCTTCGCGCTCCTTGAAAATCTGATGAGAAACCCTAACTTTGATGGTGAATTATGATGATAGTCTCTAAGTTAATCTTATGTTCTTCCCAATATTATCAGCCTTTGATTTGTATTTATACCTTCTTCCATAGTTTGGTAGACATTTAATCCAATTAGGAATCAATATGAGAAGTCCCAAGTCAATTAGAAGTGAAGAACTCAGCAAAATTAGCTCTCGCGCACAAACCAGCGATGCGACACCCATTTGTAACGCTGCGTGCTGACTCTCTGTCCACCTAGAGTTGTGGCTCTCTAACCTAGTGTTGCAACATTGTGACCAAATTGTATATTTTTTTGTTAGCTTCGATTTGACAGGTGACTCGTCCCTTAACTCTTCCCAGATAAAAAGTTATGGCCTTTTTACCAACAGATGTCCAAACAGGAATCCAACTCCACTTAGAATTCGAATCATTTTTTTGAAACAATGTTTGGAGACCCAAATGAACTCGGATTTTTGCAAATCATACATTTCCAAAAAGCTTAAGACATCCTCTAAAACTTCATAAGACCATTTTTCTCATTCTAAAATTCTAACACCATCTAAAACTCTATTGAAGCTTCGGAGATCAATTTACCTAAAAGCTGAAAATTGCAATGCTTCCTTAGCTATGCTCCAAATGACCTTGGCATGTGATAACTTACTCAGATTTCAACTAAAATGCAACGAATTCACTTCTCATGTTGTATTCCTACACAAAACATCAAAACACAGAAAAACACATAAAAAATAGAAAATACTCGAAAACTCACAAATCATCAAGTCAAAAGTACTCAAATTATAGGTATAAAAATCACTCATCAAATACCCCCAAACTTGAATCTTTGCTTGCCCTTAAGCAAAACCCTAAGAACAAAACTAACTCTAACTAGCACTAACTGGAGCAATGAATCAATACGAATTTGAATAATGGCCTCAAAGATTTTCTTAAAACAATAACTCAAGCAAAATATCAAGAACATGTAAAGCTTAAAATTTCAACCTATTCATCAATCCCACATGTATTCATGACCCTTTAAGTGCGTGTATGAATCCAAATGCTCAAATTAGTCATAACTCAGATAAGCTCATAAAACAAATGCCTCATAAAAGATTTTCAAATCAACTCTATAAACTAATTATTCACACCACTCTCAATTAAGACAAAACATAAAATTTAGAGGATCAAAAGCATATTTAAAACATTTAAGCACACTCAAACTCTTCCCGAGTATTTCAAAAAAAAAAATTCTTTCTTTTATTTTTTTTAGTTCCTTTTAGTGAGTGCATTTTATGCTCCATCTCACTTTCTCTTGAACAAGTGTGTTTTACGCTCTATCTCGTGCCTTGCACGTGTTTATGAGTGAATGCGTTTTACGCTCCATCTCAACCCACCACATGATTCATTTTTCAACTTGGTAAGGTTCAAAATTTCCAAAATTTTCAATAATCCCAAAATTTCCCCCAAACTTATATTAATGCCTAATCTCGCTTTGAATAATGCTCAAATAAGGTTCTAAAGTTTCAATGATATCTTCTACAAGTATTCAATCAATTTTTTTTAAGTCTCAACTAGCTAAACAGATGGATATGTGCTTTTAAGTGTAAAAGGATCACAAACAACATAAACCAACTAATAAGCCAAAATAAAGACTAGCATTCTTCTCAAATTTTACAAGAATTAGAAATTAAACACCTTTTTTTTCGGCCATCATCAAATTCAAATCAAACCATTGTTCAAGTTATCCTAAAAACATATTAACTAACATGCAACTCTAACAACATAATACGCTCAAGTACCAAATAAGAACACAACCCTAAACTTAAACTAGACATTGTCCTCAATGGCTAAGATAGAAAAAATTAAATTAAAGGACTTCCCTAAGAATCAGCTGATTGGCTAAGTTAACGTCCTCCTCCTCCGCTAAATCTGGAGTATATTCCACTTTGGTCAAAACTTGGTTCCTGAAAATCATTGACACACTAAATAAAATGCAATGAAGACTAAATAAACTAAAATGCAAATAACTAAAAACAAAAACAAAAATTAAACTTGGGTTGCCTCCCAAGAGGCGTTTGTTTTATAGTCTCAGCTTGACTACTTCCTCTTCTCTCAATCTGGTTCAATTGTAAAAATTGTCATTGCATACCTCCTCTTAGTATTTTCTTTGAATTCCTTGGATCATTGTACGTTTGAAAACCCCCAAACTTATCTTCATCCATTGGCAAAAAATAACTCTCATCATTTGATTTAACCTTTCCTGCATCCTGGACCACATCAACCTGGAAGCACTCCTCATGATCATTTGGAAGCTTAATTGCCTTGACCACCTTGAATGTAACATCTTCTTCTTGTGGCCCATTCTTGAACCTTTTCTTTCCAGCTTCATTAACATCTTTCGCATCATCGTGTGACCTTTTTAATTTTCCTCTCATAACCTTATGTAACTCCTTACCATTTCGAAGTGTCTCTGCATTGTATTCTCTTCTTGAATTAACTTCAATATCGCTTGACAAAGTATTAAGAGGACGATTTTTAAGTGCTTTGGCAAGCTGGCTCATTTGATTCTCGAGATTTCGAATTGATACCGCCTAACTTTTCATATTCAACTCAACCACGGTCATGAACTTAGTAAACACCTCCTTCAAATTTGATTACTTTTCTAGCTGTAGAATAGGTTGCTTTTGAAATTCGGGTGGATATGACTGTCTTGGAGCAAAAAATTAAACTTGATTATCATAGCTTCATGAAAAGTCTTGACGATCATTTGGAAGCTTAATTACCTTGACCACCTTGAATGTAACATCTTCTTCTTGTGGCCTATTCTTGAACCTTTTCTTTCCAGCTTCATTAACATCTTTCGCATCATCGTGTGACCTTTTTAATTTTCCTCCCACAACCTTATGTAACTCCTTGCCATTTCGAAGTGTCTCTGCATTGTATTCTCCTTTTGAATTAACTTCAATATCGCTTGACAAAGTATTAAGAGGACGATTTTTAAGTGCTTTGGCAAGCTGGCTTATTTGATTCTCGAGATTTCGAATTGATACCGCCTGACTTTTTATATTCAACTCAACCACAGTCATGAACTTAGCAAACACCTCCTTCAAATTTGATTACTTTTCTAGCTGTAGAATAGGTTGCTTCTGAAATTCGGGTGGATATGACTGTCTTGGAGCAAAAAATTAAACTTGATTATCATAGCTTCATGAAAAGTCTTGATGATCCTGCCAAGCCGGATGATAGTAATTTGGGTTGGTACAAGGCTGCTGCTGATGGTAGGCATTTTGAACGGACTGACTCCCAGAGCGTCAATTTTCCTTGTAAGTGTTGTTATCTAGGTTGTCATCTGTGCATATAATGTTGTAACTGCATCAACTTCGATTATCCCTGTTGCCCTTGGTTGTGTCATTCTCTCAGACGACCATTAATAATTAAATGCAGTCATGGTACCCAAAAAGGAAATAAAACAAAAATAAATAAATAAATAAATAAACATTTAAATTAAGATTAATTTGATTGAAATTAATATTGGTAAAAATTATTAAATTAATTCCCCAGCAACGACGCCAAAAACTTGTTTGCCTAATTTTATCATTTAGGAAATACACGTAAGTATATACGATCGACTAGTAATATAATGGCAAGAAGAGTATCATTTCCACAGAAAATTATTTGATAATAATTACCAAGTACTAACTCTTAACAAAATTAATTTTATTTAAGTAATTAATTTAAACTATAAAATAAAATCTAATTAAAATTAACAATTACGTTAATCTATTGACAAGGATTAAAATCAGATTAAAAATACTTAATATTACAACTTCCCCCAATGTTTCGTTTCAGCCTTTTTACTTTATGTCAAATTATATTAACTATATTGAATTGTTAACCGAGAACTCATCAGTATTCATAAGCACCTCTCGATGATCTTATAAACAAATCTTCCCAACTTTATTAAAGAATAGAATTAGAAAGAACATCCTAGCTAATTAACTCATTATATCTCTATGTGAATTAGAAATAAAAAGGATTTCAAGCTAAGGTTCTCTTCAGATTACACATGGTATATAGGTATATCTCTATCTTATACACAAATTATGAATTCCATCTAATGCAGAAAACTCAATCATATGTTATTATATCCAAGCTTAAATATATACGCTATCTCTCAATTTCATATAGAATACCACGATAATTGTTGATCAGGCAATTAATCAATTAAGTGCAAGATATAATAGACAATCCAAATAAAATCAACAATAACCGACAAGGAAGCAATTTAATTAATAGTTCACATCAAGTTCCATTGTAATCTTAACATAAAATTAGTTCATAGTGTAGGAATAAAACATCATCATACCAAATAACGTCTTAGGATTACAAAACTAAAGGAAGAAAGAAGAGATAAAAATCTGTATAGTGCAACTCTTGATCTCCACACTTAGCCTCCAACTTGCTCTCCTTCGTGCTCCTTGAAAATCTGATGAGAAACCCCAGCTTTGATGGTGAATTATGATGATAGTCTCTAGGTTAATCTTGTGTTCTTCCTAATATTATCAGTCTTTAATTGGCATTTATAGCTTCTTCCATAGTTTGGTAAACATTTAATCCAATTAGAAATCAATATGAGAAGTCCCAAGTTAATTAGAAGTGAAGAACTCAGCAAAATCAGCTCTCGCGCATAAACTAGCGCTGCGACGCCCATTTACAGCACTGCGGTGCTGACTCTCTGTCCACCTAGCGTTGCGGCACTATGCCCAAATTGTAGATTATTTCGTTAGCTTCGATTTGACAAGTGGTTCGTCCAGCCCGGATAAAAAGTTATGGCTTTTTTACCAACATATGTCCGAACAGGAATCCAACTCCACTTAGAATTCAAATCATCTTTTTGAAACAAAGTTTGGAGACCCAAACGAACTCGGATTTTTGCAAACCATACCTTTCCAAAAATCTTAAGACGTCCTCTAAAACTTCATGAATATCATTTTCTCATTCTAAAACTCTAACACCATCCAAAACTCCATTGAAGCTCCGAAGGTCAATCTACCTAAAAGCTGAAAATTGCAATGTTTCCTTAGCTATGCTCCAAATGACCTTGGCTTGTGATAACTTACCCAGATTTCAACTAAAGTGCAACGAATTCACTTCTCATGTCGTATTCCTACACAAGACATCAAAACATAGAAAAACACATAAAAAGGAATAGAAAATACTCGAAAACTCACAAATCATCAAGTCAAAAGTACTCAAATTATAGGTATAAAAACCATTCATCAGTTAGCGAAGTCATGGGAGATCTGGACATTGCCCGAAGGTGCTACCGCAATACTCTAATTTCGTCAGGGGTTGTGGTCAGCAAGTAGAAGTAGACGATGGCGATCGAGATGGAGCCATTCACAGAGGGTGCTACTGAACCCCTTGCCCTTCTGATTAAGGAGATAGAGGATGTGGAATTAATTTCGAAAAACTCCCAGAAGCTAGTAAAGATCGGGTCGGGACTGCAGGAACCCCTTCGGACGAGCTTGGGAACCTAGTGATATACCGAGGATTGATGAAAAAATAGTTGTACATAGGCTTCGTGTGGATCCTGCCCGGAAACCTGTTCGGTAAAAGAAGAGGATCTTTGCCCCAGAGTAGCAAAATATCATCGATGACGAGATGGCCAAGTTACTGGCTGCAGATTTTTTTATTTTTGAGATTGATTACCCAGAATGGTTGGGGAATGTGGTATTGGTTAAAAAGCAAAACGGAAAGTGGAGGATGTGCACCGACTATACAGATTTGAACAAAGCTGGCCCGAAGGATTTCTACCCTCTCCCGAATATTGATCAACTCATCAATGCTACTTCTGGGTACGGATTATTGAGCTTCTTGGGCGCTTTTTGGGGATATAATCAGATTTCAATGTGTAAAGAGGATATCCTGAAGATGACCTTCATCACTCATCGAGTGATTTATGCTTATAAGAAGATGATGTTCGGGCAGATACGAGAGCCACCTATCAGCGGATGATGAATTACGTGTTCAGGAAGCAGCTCGATCGCAACATGGAAGTATACGTAGATGATATGATTGTTAAAAGTGCAGTGGTACGGGATCATCTAGACAACCTAGAGGAGTGCTTTCAAACTATTTGGGATCATAACTTATGCCTGAAACCGACCAAGTGCACTTTCGATCTTGGTTCGGGTAAATTCCTGGGGTATCTGGTCAGCAAAAGAGGGATTGAGGCTAATCCAGAGAAAATCAAAGCCATATTGGATATGAAGTCCCCGCAAACCTTTAAAGATGTTCAACGGTTAACGGGTCGGATTGCTGCACTCCAGAGATTCATATCTAAATCTGCATAACGATGCCCTCCTTTCTTCTAGGGCTGAGCAAGAATCCAAATTACCTCCGAAACCGCACAAACCGTAACAATTAAAATCGCATCAACGGTTCTAGCATATGTGGCGATTTTAGGTGGGTTGAAAAACTAAATTTAAAGTTTGGGTTTGGTTACTGGCTAAAACCGCATGCATAAAACTGAAACCGCACCATGCTTCTTTTGAATTATTATGGAAGCCACCCTTCAGTTAATCCATTTGGAATTATCTTTCATGTATTTAACTAATTATCTCTGTTTAGAATTTTCATATGTAAGCAGATAATAATTCATTAGGTTCTATTTAGCTTTTGTTTAGACAAAACATTATAAGTAAGTTTGTGTGTATTATCAAAGTGGTATTTAATATTATGTGATGTTAAATTGTTAATTTAAATTGCATAAAATTTTGTTATTTCAATTGGTTTTGGAATCAAAATCGCACCAAATGAAACCGCACCGCACGGTTTAAAACCGCACTGCACTAATCATAAGCGGTTTTATGTGCAGTTTTGGATTTGTCAAACCATAACTAAGCGATTTCGTATGCGGTTTAGGCTTCAAACTGCACCAAACTGCACCATGTTCACCCCCACTTTCTTCGACACTCTGAAGGGATCGAAGAATGAGAAAATTTTTCACTGGACTTCGGATTGTGAAGATGTTTTCCAGGGGATAAAACGATATTTGTCTTCAGCGTCGTTGTTGATGAAGTCGGTTCCTAAGGAACCATTATATCTTACTTGGCGGCAAGTTCATTGGTAGTCGGGGCAGTTCTGGTGCGTGAAATGGGCGAAAAGTAATTCCCCGTCTACTATGTCTGTCATGCTCTTCGGGACGTAAAGACTAAAGACGAAGGTGTGGATCGGACAAATAACACGGTAGCCGACGCCTTGTATAAACTAGCTACAACAAAAGCAAGTTCTTTTGGCGGTTTAATGTACTTGGAAGTCCTCGATGTTCTGAGCATACAGAAGGTAGAGATTTTGGAAATAGAGAGATTGAACAGTTGGCTTACACCTTATCTGGATTATCTCAGCAACAGAAAATTACCTTCGGATCGGGCATCGGCTAAGAAGATAAAGCATAGGAGTTCATTCTACTATTTGATCAATGGGGACCTATATCGTAGAGCGTTTTCTTCCCCGCTATTGCAGTGTTTAGTGCCTTCTGAAGTGGCTTATGTCCTTTAGGAGGTCCATGAGAGTATCTGTGGTGACCACATGAGGGCCAAGGCATATTAGCCTATAAGGTGTTGAGACAAGGTTATTATTGGCCAACCATGTTCCAAGAAGCTAAGGATTATGTGAGGAAGTGTCCCAAGGGCCAACTCAATAGTCCGATTCCACGCCAGCCTCTGAAGGAATTGTCTTCGTTTCTATCCCCGATCCCGTTCGCGATCTGGGGAATTGACATTTTAGGGACATTGTCAAAGGCGAAGGGTCGGTTGGCGTTCGTGGTAGTTGTTATCGATTACATGACCAAGTGGGTAGAGGCCAAACCCCTTCGGTCAAAACTGAGCAAGAATGTCTAAAGTTTTTTAAGGAGTCTATAGTATTCCGTTTTGGCATCCCCATGGTTTTGGTATCGAATAATGGGCGTCAGTTTGTTAGACCGAAGTTTGAACAGTTTTTGACAGATCTGAATATCCAGCATCGTAGGACATCAGTGGCACATCCTTAGTCCAACGGTCAGGTGGAAGTAACGAATCGGACCCTGTTGAACGAGATTAAGTGGAGGCTAGACGAAGCCAAGGGTCGTTGGCCGAAAGAGTTACTTAGTGTGTTGTGGGCTTATCAGACCATGCCTCGGATGACTACGGGAGACTCGCCCTTTCGGCTGGCCTATGGGAACGATGCCCTTATTCCAATAGAGATCGGGTCTCCCTCACTTCGGGTCAGTCAATACAAGGAGTTGTACAATGATGAAGGCCTTTGACTCAACTTGGATTTGTTAGAGGAGGTTTGAGATTCGGCATTAGTACGGTTAGCAATCTACCAACGTAGGACAACTCGACATTACAACCGAGGCTTAAAGCAAAGGAGGTTTGAGGTGGGGGATTTGATTATTCGGGAGGCAAAAGCTTCTACTCCCTAGAATGCGAGCAAACTTATGCCTAACTGGGAGGGTCCAATGAAAGAATTGAAGTGCCGAAACCCGGTACCTATTAGCTTTGGGCAATGGATGGGACCGAAGTTAAAAACACTTAGCATGCCGAAAGACTTCGGAAGAATTACCAATAAGTTATGTTATTCGCAGCCATGTAACTTTATCAATTTATTAATAAAAATAAATCATATTTACAAAAGTCAATCCCATTCATATCAAAAGTTTGTACATGTGAAGTTTCTTACAAGTTCAACAAAAGAAAAATTATAAAAGATAGTTAAGTAGATGAAGGGGTTCTTCGGCTTCATTCTCTTCATCAAAGGAGTCAAGAACCTTTGGGTCGAGTCCTGCCGCACACATTCTCTCCCTCATCCTGGCCTTTGCATCCTGGTAACCTTCACCGAACTGGCAAACGATGTCTTCGGTATGCTCAGGAGACTTTTTGCATTCAGAGATGACCTGTTGTTTGGCGACTTCTATCATTGGAAGACCTTCTCTTATAATCCGTTTATTATCTTCCTTCAACTTCTTGTCGGCATCCATCTGGCTCATCATCCTATTGTGCATATCCTTAGTATTATCCTAAAGGTTTTCCACCATCTTCTGAAGCCCCTCGTTGTCCTCCTTTAGCTCGACTCGTTCCTTAAGGAGCCTATCTCGTAAATTAGTGAGTTCGGAGCATTGATTCTTCAACACTTTCAATTCGCGTATAAGCTCCTCGGCATGGAAGGTGGTGTTAGCATGTAGGCTCCGTTCCTTGCCCAAGTCGGCTTTCAAGGATTGGACTTCGGTTCGGAGTTCGTCGACGATGGCTTCTAGTTCCTTTTCCTTGGCCTTGATGGCGAAGAGGTAGCGAAGCGTTCGACTCAGACAAGTTATGGCATGTTATACCAAATGTATATTCAAGTCACGAAGAGTAAAATGTGTTGGAAATGAAAATTCATATAGGTGGACTTACCCGACCCTGGTGCATTGTATATGAGATGATGAGCTGTTATATGGAGTGGTCGTCGAACCTCTCTTTGTCTTGAGGGAGCACAAAGTTGTCGAACAGCTCGTACGGATAGTCTTCGGGGTCCTCGGGCCACAGTGTCATCGAGGCCAGGGCCCTTTAGGCTGAGGAAGAGGGGGATTCGGTCGGTTGGGAGTCGGGAGATGGTTATAAATGGGGTCGTTTGGCGGAAGGTTTGGAGGATGGTTGCTCTGGTTCCTTTCTTTTTTTCTAGGTAGAGTCCGGGTGAGGCTTGTTGAGGAGGTTGGGGGTTGGCGGGTTTTTAGTTTGGATCGGTGGGGAGTGTTTCGGAAGATGTCTTTACTAACCTCCATTTTTTTTAACAAGGTTCTCCTTTCGGCAGAGGTTAGTTTTGCAGCATTCTTTTTGGTGGGGGGATGTGTTGGTATCTAGACAGTGGAAATTGGTTCTATTAAAATGGGGGCTTCGGTTTATAGAGGGGATTGGGAGACGATGTCGGTTAGGTGTTCAGGTTGTTGGTCGGGCTGGGGGCAGTTTTTTGGACGGGTTCAAGGGATGGGCGGGGAATGGCTTCGGTTGGTGGTGCAGTGTGAGATGATTGACCAACTTCTGTGGTAGTATGGGGTTTGAGGAGAAACACTGCAAATATAAGAAAATTAATTAGTATCAAGATTCAGATTTTATATGCTTTGTACATGGATGATGGGTTCGGAACTTACATTTGTGGCTATAAAGTCAAGACTGGTTGGATAGGAGATCCATGGGCCATTCCTCTATCGGTATTCGGGAGTAGAATGCTCTGAATGCGTCGACCCGGTCCTTAGGGAACTTGTCGAACCCGAAGTTGGCTCTTGAGGCTTCGACCCAACTAGGAAGGAGATGGGTGTTAGAGCCTTGGATGTAGAACCAATGAAAGTGCCACCCCTTGTTGCTGGAGGGGGTTTTCATCCAAATTCGCTTGTTTGGTTGTTTATTTAGTTGGCGGAACCCTGGCTCTTTAGATCGACCTAGGGTAAATAGGGCAAAAAAGAAATCGATGGAGGGTTGGACACCGCATTCATAGCAAAAATCTATGAAGCAGATGAGGTGAATGTACGAGTTCGACACAAGTTGTGCGAACCCGATTCCTATAAAGCTGAGGAAGGCGGAGATAAACTCATATAGGGGGAATCAAAATTCGTATTTTAGTGCATAAAGGGGAATGGTGGTCCAGTCGTCGGGGCGCAAGTACATTATCTCGTTGAGTTTAGGTGTATAGAGTTCATATTGATCGGGGATGAGGTATTGTTGGCGGATGTCTTGCGGGGCTTGTTTGTTGATGGAGGATCGGGTGTTGACATGTTTAAAAGTTTTCTCCGATGAGTATTCCTGTCGAATCTTCATTTCGTCGATTTTGGCTTGGGTTCGCACTGGTGATAGGGTACTCTCGGTTGCAAAGGAAGAATTTGGGCCTTGGGGTGGAACGGAGGCGATGGTGGCGACGGTGGTGGTTAGGGTTTCTGGGGTGGTGTTTAGAGGCACTAGTGGTGTTGATGATGGAACGATTGGGATTGAGATGAGGGTTTGTTCGGCGGCGGTTGGGTTGGCTTGAGCAGTATTGTTTTCGAACATCTTTGATTGGTGGGTATAGCGATTTGACGGGATTTGATCGGAGAATGAAGAGTTTGTGGTGACGAAGGAATTGAGAGCTTTTTTTGAAAATTCTGGATCTTAGATTGAAAATGGTGGTTCTTTTTGGGAGGGGGAAGGGTTTTAATGTGATGGACCTTTTGTCTTCGCACGTTTCTCTAAGTACGATGCAGTAATGGAGTGGTGGGTCCTAGGGTAGCACGTGTTGTACATAAGGGACTGTTTGGCTTGGATAATAGCAGTTTAATGATTAATAATTTTTTGTACTCTCTTATTTTAAATCCCTTAAAGAAAGAGAGTGGGGGGCAATGTTGGGGCATGATTTTGTGGGCCCGATTGATTCGGTGAGACCTATCCCACGTGGCGAAATATTCTATGTGGCAGTGTATCCCCGTTAGGAGACCTATTTTTAAGGAATCTATAGTCCTGATTCTGTTTGACTTACTACTTTATGGGAATAGTCTGGATTGACTTTGACTTTCTATTTTTGAGGAGATTGAATTTCAATCGCATATGGTAACTGGTGTAATAAGGAGTCCTACTCCTACTCGGGGAAGGGCGTGACGAGGCGGTGTGGGAAGGCTATAAATACACAGCTATACCCTAAGTCACATGTAATGTCACTTTGGTTGGCACTAAAGCATTAACGCACCTCTTGTTAACCTATTCTTCAACCTGTACTTATTCTCACACCGGAACTATCCTCCGACGTCCCGGTCGTCAAGCTCCTCAGTGTGTTTTATCGTTATCTGTGTGGGATTTGGCTCGTTGTTCGATGATTGGACGAGCGGATAGATCTTGGCGTTAACAAAACCAAAATCATTACGAGGTTTGGGTAGTAAAGTTGAACAACTCAAAAATTTTGGATTATAAATATTGAGGGTTCATAAAAGAAATGAGGATGAATGAGATTAAGCAAATGAAAGAAAAGTAGAGGGAGATGAGAGAGAAAGCAAGTTGTTTGAATTGTAAGTGTGAATAAAGGTGGATTGTAATTTGACATAAAATTGGAAGATGTGTGTGAGAAAGAAAGAGAAAGTTATTCTGATAGAAAAAATAACACCACTTCGTCTCCAAATTTTAATATTGATATTGAATTTTTAATAATCAATTTCAAATGTTTTCATATTCAAAATTGACATAAAGTCATTTAATTTATGTCAATACAATTATGAGTATCATAAATTATCTAAAAAGTATTACTATTTGTAAAATAAATAAAAAATCACAATTTAAATGAATTATGCAAATTTAAATTTGAAAATGTCTTAAATTGACTTTTTAGAAGTCAATATTGATTTTATTATTTAAAACAGAAGGAGTATATATTATAATCTTTGTGTTGACTCTTTAGGTTCTAGTTACAATGGTAAATATTAATGGTAATTATTCTAAAGAGATATGTAATATAGTTGTTGACTCTTATAATTTTATTAAATCTCATATATCTGTATGTTTTGTAATTGTAATTCGACATGAATATATCGTAATACGTAATCGGACTTTTTTTTATGAAATAGTTGTAAGATTATAATTAGTATTTTGTGTCATTTTTAACCTATTAGTTAAAGCATTAATCAAGTTTTCTAAATCATATGTATTATCTTAAAATGACGGATAATTAAGAACAGATGGAGTATATTGAAATATAAATGTAACTGATAAGTTTAAAATGAAAAACAAATGTCTTATTAGTATGGGTGGTGAGTATTCGGTTATAACCGAACCAAATTGTCTATTTAGTTATAACGGAATACCGAATTTCATATAATTTCATTATCCGAACAAGTATCCAAAATATGTACTAACCGTAACCAAAACCCGAATAACAAACTTATATTATTCAATATATAACTGAAATATGAACTTATTTTTACCAAACCAAATTTTTCGTTTTAAATTTCACACTAGAGTTTTCAAACAATATTTAACCACAATTCACAACCATAATAATTCATAAACTAGTATAATAATTTCAAATTAATAATACACAAGTACATAATCCATTGTCCAGGTGAACTGCTTGGCCACTGCAACACAATATCCTAGCACAAGTCCTTGGTAATCTGAAATATAATAATACTACTGGAAAATAGTATGCAAAAACACCTAGAAAGGAAAAAAAAATCAACATTCCAATATCAACATTCTAGTATCAAACATAGGGTCTAGGCACTAGTATTATATATGCCCAAGTGCTCACAAATTGTGAAGCAAATACTAGGAAACCATTAAATAAAAAACAACAACTGATTCCAATTATGTCAAACACAATATTTATTAAAACAAAAGAAAAAAATTCTGCACCAGGACAACTTCTAATTCTATATTTAAAATATGAAGCTTTAGCTAGAGAATTAAAAATTAAAAAGTATTTTATTTTTGTAAGTTTTTAATTCGGTTAATCGGTTACTCTGATAGACTCCGCGACACGCTTGCGTGAAGTGGTTGTCGCCCAGATCGTTTCTAGCAAGTTATGAAGCTAGAATACTCTCGATATCTCAACCCAACGTCTATAATGAGACGAGAACCTTGGTACAATCGATCGCACAATGAAGTTGCGTTAAATAGAGCATCAATGACACCTTGACCCCTCACTTATATGTATGCGGTAACCTTAGTATAATCAACGATTGATACTGTAGAAGACGCCATACATAACTATGTATTGTTGTATGGTAAGTCAAAGTTGAATCTCAAAGAAAACTAAGAAATAACTTAGGAATTATTCAAAGAACCAAAAGTAGAAAATAAATTCACAAATTTATTGATAAATTCTGAATTCGTTATTGGAATTACAATCAAAAAGACTATTTATGTGACACGCCCCCAAATTCGGGTCTCCAAATACCCGGATCCGGTCATCACGATCCGATACAAATATTCACCTCTAACAACATATGGTAACTAAAATGCGGAATATGATAAACATACGTTGTTCATTACAAAGGTGTTTCTAGTCCCAGAATACAAAAAACCTTAAACACTTACACAAATCCATACCATAAATAAAAGTTAGGGTTTAAATTACATTAACAGTAATTAACTATACGTAAATTTAAAATCTGCTACATGAAGTCTATTACTTTATCTTTTCTTTTCCTTTATTCTTCCCTGACGTCTCGGGTTTAGCTGCAATAAAGTCATGATATAGCAAGAATGAGCAACGAGTTTGCTCAGCAAGTTTAAAGTACAACAATAAGGATATATCATGATGAAGGGAATATAGAAGGAGAATTCAGCAATTATCAGAAACAATAACAATAAATGCTTATAGAACAATTGGTAGTCAAATAGACTTTGAACAATAACTTCCAAAGGAGTCAATAGCTAGTTGACCCTCTGGTTACTGGCTACAGAATAAGTACTTGAGGGGATCAACCTCGCGTACGCTATGTGTATGCATAACATTTAACTCTGCTATTTGTACCTTATTTTCGGTACATGGGGTACTCCCCTATAATAAAAGGGGTGTTCATTCAGTCTAAGAATCCTTACCTTTGATTGGTTCGGATAGCTCTTATAAGATTTTCACATACTTGCCTGACCGAACAAGGGTTCAGACTTAACCATGAATAGTTCATAAATTTCTGAACTTAAATAAATATACGAATTCAAATGCACAAGGGCGAATACCAATGAATACATAGATGTGGAATAATTTTAAAAGTAATTAGACCACTTAAAGCATGCTTGGAGATAAGTTTAAGCTTAAAGAATAACTTGCAATAATATATACATTTTGCATGAATTAAAAATAATGCATAAGGTTTAGAAATATTGCTCAATGTAAAAGTTGGGTAAGGTAGAACTTGCATTCAATATACTGAAAGAATGAAGTTAGGGAACTTGCAATATTTAAAGTTTCGGGATAGAGAACTTGCCTGTTTGCTCAGCTACAGATAAATTTTAGCTTTAATTAATTGACCTTGGATAACCTATCAGTTGATAAAGTCGGTTTATCCATTAGCATTGCATACTGTACATCGATACACTCACTTATGCTATTTATTTAGCAAAATAAACACTTCACATTCCTTTACTAACTCCATTAACATTAAATTACTATTCAATATTGTGCTAATCAGAAATTACTTAATGACCTTTAGTTATTATCTCAATAACTAATCATGCTTATTGGATATTCAACTTAACAATATTTAGTAACCCTAGTTGTTATTTACTATACTAAATAATAAATTGATTAATGCGTTACTAACTAACAGTGGCAACAACTAAATAGGTTACTTAGCTATTATTCACTTTCGAGGGTAATTACGAAATTATTTCCCTTATCCACCATTAATTAGATATTAGCTCTATCCATACTTAATTATTATTAATGCTAATAAAATAATAATTAAGTTCCTATTATCTTTATTTATTATTTACTGAGAGCTAGTAAATAATTAACTTCACTCATATTAAATCATTAACAATCAAATATTTAATATCTTTATTTATTACTCCATAATACTTCACTTTATTTATACTTAATTATTATTAAATATTTATTATTTGTATTTATTATTCATTGATAAATAATAAATAACTATTTTATTAACTTTATTCATATTTAATTATTATCTAATAATAATTAAATATTTATTTCCTTTATTTATTATTCATTTGATAAATAATAAATAATTATCTTATTAACTTTATTCATATTTAATTATTATCTAATAATAATTAAATATTTATTATCTTTATTTATCACTTACTGGCAAATAATTAAATTATTAACTTAATTCATACTTGATTATTATTTAATAGTAGTTAAGAAATAATCAAATATTTATTAGCTTTATTTGTTAAATAATAAATAATTAACTTTATTTATACTCAATTATTATTTAATAGTAGTTAAACAGTAATCGAATATTTATTAGATTTATTTATTATTTAAGAGTAAATAATAAATAATTAGATTATTAAATTTATTCCTACTTAATTATTAACTTAATACTAGTTAAATATTTATTATTTAAAATAAATAATTGGTAATTACTAACTTTACGTATATTTAATTATTATTTAATATTAAATAATAATTAAATATTTATTATTTTTATTTATTATTTACTGATAAATAAATAATTACTTTGTTACTTGATTTATTAGTACCATAGTGACCAATAATTCATCCCCTGCAAATCCTGCGTTAAGCTTACTTGACTTACTACTTAGCACAACAGGGAAACGAAAAGAATTAAATCAAAATTTCTTATAGACATTTCGTCGAGCACCTTGTGGGCGTACCCAGGGTCGACACCGGCTTAGCTCCTAGGCAAAATGGTGCTGCCGAACCTTATGGTTCTTATACCGTCTCAACCAAGCAGTATAAGCCAGCAATACCAAAGGAAATTAAATTGAATACAGAGGGATAAACACAAACAATCCAATATACTGTATAGTATAAACCAGAAATCAAGAAAGGTCTAAACTTAATTCAATACAGGTAATAATAGAGTATCCAGAATCCAATTTTCCCCATACAGAGGAACTATTTGATTCAATACAATACCAAAAATCCTAAAATGAAACTCAGTTTGGTTCGGGCATTACAACAAACCTATGATATGCATCCTAAAGCACAGCGCTAGCTTACTCTCAGTACAATTTCAACTGCCAGAACCTTAAGGTTCTTCAATACACAACAATACAATCCCAATACAATCGAGCATCACCAACCAATTACAGAAAGAAAAGGAAGAGAATAAAACGAACACAAATCGAATGGACCAAACATCTCACTGTTATACCTTTGGCTCGATCGGATTACAGCCTTCCTTCTTCTCCCAAAATAAGAAACGAACTCGGACATCCACTATTGCCTCCCCTGTCTCCTTGCTGCGATTTCTAGTATATATATATATTATTTTTTTTTTCTACTGTGAACTCTCAAGAACAAGGGAATCGGCAGCTTGGACCTTCAATTTATAGGAAATTGGTTACCCAATTGTTGGGCAATATCCCAATTGATCGGGTAATAACCAACGGTAGGAACGTGGCAGCGACCGGCCGTCCCCATCATGCCTCGTCAATCACCCAGCTAGCACCGGTCGGCAAGTCTCGAGCTGCGTAACCCTCACCGGTCAAATCACCGAACTTTCTGGAACCTTTGGTCCATTCGGTCGCCCCTTCGAACTCCTGATTAACCACCAGTCGACGCGTCTCCCTTAGCTCTACCGGTCAATTCTTCACGTCACCGCGCTGACCTCCTTTCCCCCGTCCGCTCGATTGATCGCTGGCTTGGGTCTGCTAGGGTCTTAGCCCTGCTCTGCACTCAGTCGAATTTTGGTTTGAAGTTTCTAAGCTCGGTTGTCTGAGTTGAGGATTTGGGGTTGCTCGTCTGAGAGCCCTCAATTTGGTATACCAATTGGGTTTTCCCCAATCCTTAGCAATCGACCCAACCCGACCGGAACTAAAATGGTTTAAGGAAATGGGCTCCGCCCGATTGTTTTAATTAGTAAGGAGTTTCCCACTCGGTCGGCCCAATAAGGGAAATAAAGGAAATTGGGCTTGCCTAATAAAAATTTGGGTCTATTGAAATAAAAGTAAATAGCCCAACTTGTTTATTAAAATTCTTAACACTATGCTCCTAATATTTAAATCGAATTAAATAATTAAATTAGTTAATTAATTATAATATTTATTTCAACCATAATTCTTTATGCGAATTATTTATATCCGATAATAATAAATGAAATTGTTTCTTAATCCTTCCAAATTTTTCTTGCAATTAAATGTTAGGATAAATTTATAAATTTGAATAATACTACTTACATGGATCCAATTAAATTTATAAAATTATATAAAATGAATTTATTTATAAAAATAAATTTGATACAATGTTTAAAATTTTCGGACATTACATCTTCTCCCCCTTATAAAAATTCCGTCCTCGGAATTTCAACCTAAGGTTACTCGAATAACTGGGGCTTATATGGACGTAATACTGATACATGAAACACGTTGTGGATGTGCTCAAGTTCAGGAGGTAATGCTACCTCGTACGCCACTTCACCTATTCTTCTTAATATTTCAAAAGGTCCTATGAACCTAGGGCTCAATTTACCCTTCTTTCCAAAACGGATTTTCCCTTTCCAGGGAGATACCTTCAGAAACACAAAGCTACCAACTTCAAAGTCTCGTTTCTGACGATGTAAGTCGGCATACTTCTTCTGACGATCCTGGGCTGCTACCAACCGTTGTCTTATTAATTTAATGATTTCCACGGTTTGTTGTACCAATTCTGGTCCCAACAATCTCCGTTCACCAACTTCATCCCAACACAACGGTGTTCGACACTTCCTTCCATACAACGCTTCGTACGGTGGCATACCAATGCTAGCATGGTAACTATTGTTGTAGGCGAACTCTACTAGTGGCAAGTGATCGTCCCAGTTGCCACTTAAGTCCATCACAACTGCCCGGAGCATGTCCTCTAAGGTCTGGATTGTTCGCTCACTCTGACCATCAGTCTGAGGATGATATGTCGTACTCATTCTTAACTGTGTTCCCAGTCTCTCCTGTAGACTTCTCCAAAAATTTGACGTGAAGCGCGGATCTCTGTCAGATACAATAGACACCGGCACTCCATGTCGCGATACTATCTCCTTCACGTAAAGCTTCGCTAACTGCTCCAATTTGTACCTGATCTTGATTGGTAGAAAATGGGCAGACTTGGTCAAACGATCTACGATCACCCAGATGACGTCTAGACCCTTTTGGGTTGTCGGGAGTCCTACCACAAAATCCATAGTAATGTGCTCCCACTTCCACTCGGGAATCTCTAAGGGTTGCAACAATCCGCTCGGCCGTTGGTGCTCTGCCTTGATCCTTTGACAAGTTAAACATCGGCTGACGAATTCTGCAACTTCCCCCTTCAAATGCGGCCACCAATAATGTTGACGAAGATCTTGATACATCTTGGTGCTACCCGGATGTACAGAGAATCTCGTATTATGGGCCTCTTGCAAAATTTCTTCCCTTAAGTCTGGTACATAGGGTATCCAGATCCTTCCCTCGAATCTCAGCAATCCTGCGCTGTCAACCTTGTACTTCAATGCTTTTCCCTCTGAAAATTGTTTCTTAATGTCAATGCATTCTTCATCAAATTCTTGAGCCTCCTGTATCTTTTCCAGTAGAGTCGGACCTGCTGTTACGGTACACAATTTTTCGTTCGTCTCCATCGGATACTTAACCTCCAGTTCCAGGCGTTCAAAGTCCCGTATCAATTCCTTTTGAACTGTCAGCTGCATCCATTTCACCTTGCCTTTCCTACTTAAGGCATCAGCCACTACATTCGCTTTGCCCGGATGGTACAGAATTTCACAGTCGTAGTCCTTGATCAATTCTAACCATCGGCGCTGCCTCATGTTCAGCTCCTTTTGAGTGAAGATATATTTTAGACTTTTGTGATCTGTATATATCTCGTACTTCTCCCCGTATAGGTAGTGCCTCCAAATCTTTAAGGCGAAAACTACCGCTGCTAACTCCAAGTCATGAGTCGGGTACCCCTTCTCGTAGTCCTTCAGCTGACGTGATGCGTACGCCACTACCTTACCGTGTTGCATCAGCACACAGCCAAGACCCTTGTGTGACGCATCGCTATACACTACGAAACCCCCAGCGTTGTCGGGTAAGGTCAACACCGGTGCTTGACTGAGTCTCTTCTTCAGCTCCATAAAACTTTCCTCACATTTCTCCGACCAAACGAACTTAACTATTTTCCTGGTGAGGTTAGTCAATGGCGATAATATCTTTGAAAAATCCTGTATGAACCTTCGATAGTACCCCGCCAATGATCTCTGTTGGCGTCTTCGGTTGTTTCCAATTGATAACCGCTTCTACTTTTGCTGGGTCCACCGAAACACCATTTTTGTCGATGACGTGACCCAGAAACTGTACCCTCTGCAACCAAAACTCACACTTCGAAAATTTTGCGTACAACTTCTCCTTCCTGAGAGCTTCCAATACAATCTTCAAATGTTCAGCATGCTCCTCCTCCGTCCCTGAATACACCAGAATGTCATCGATGAATACGACTACGAACTTGTCCAAGTACTGCTTGAATACTCTGTTCATCATATCCATGAATGCTGCTGGTGCATTCGTCAATCCAAAAGACATTACTAGAAACTCGAAGTGCCCGTAACGAGTTCTGAATGCAGTCTTCGGGATATCTTCCTGCCTCACCTTCAGCTGATGATAGCCTGTTCTTAAGTCGATTTTTGAAAAGTATTTCGCTCCCTTAAGTTGATCAAATAGATCGTCAATCCTAGGAAGCGGATACCTATTCTTAATCGTAACTTTGTTCAACTCCCGATAGTCGATACACAGTCTCATCGAACCATCTTTCTTCTTTACAAACAGAACTGGCGCTCCCCATGGGGACACGCTTGGTCTGATGTAACCTTTATCTAACAGCTCCTGCAGTTGCACCATCAATTCTTTCATTTCTACAGGTGCCATTCGATACGGCGGCTTCGATATTGGTGCGGTTCCTAGTGCCAAATCGATAACGAACTCGGTTTCCCTGTCCGGCGGCAGTCCCGGAAGTTCATCGGGGAAGACATCAGCGAAATCCCTCACGATTGGTATTTGACTCATCTCATCCCCGACCTGACGAGTATCGACCACATGGGCCAAATAACACACGCAACCTTTCTTGAGTAATCTCCTCGTTTGCATCATAGTAAGACAACAAGATTGTCTTGGTGACTTACTGCCATAGAATACCACCTTCGACTTATTAGGAGTCTTTAGGTGTACACATTTCTTCTTACAATCAATAACTACTTCGTGAATTGATAGTCAATCCATTCCCAGAATTACATCAAACTCTCCCAGCCGAATTGGTATCAAATCCACATTGAGCTTAAATCCTCGCAATTCCGCACTACAATTCCTATGAATGCATTCTACGGGGATAATTTCCTTGTTTGCTACTTCTACGTTCATAGGGTGTTCTAACTTTTCACGAGGTAAATTTAACTGACTAGCAAATTCTTCAGAAACAAAAGAGCAAGTAGCACCTGAATCAAATAATACATATGCATTTATATCATTGATTGGGATGATACCTGACACCACGTCCTTGGATTCCATGGCATCCTGAACAGTCATGTTGAACGTGCGGGCTGTTGGCCTGTTGGCTTGACTGGCTGGTGGCCCGTAGTTTAACCGGTTGCTGTTTCCACTGTTGTTGCTTCGGTTGCCACTCCCAGCGTCGCCCTTCCTCTTCGGGCAATCCTTGATCTGGTGGTCAGGTGATCCACAGGAGAAACAACCTCCTTTCGGCTTATTAGGGCACTGTGGGGCCATGTGCCCAGGTTGTCCACAACGGTAACACACATTTTTCCTTTTCATGCATTCCCCCGTGTGGTTCTTGCCACAATTGCTGCACCTTCCTGGCTTCTTCACCTCCCCTCCAGATTTGTTTCCCCTGGAGGATTGACTCTCGACCCATTTCCGTTTGTTGGGGTTACTGCTCCCACTGCTTCCTGCCTTCTGGCCCTCATGACCCTTCGTCTTTTCCTAATTGTACTTAGTCAGGGCCTCGCTGCCACCCTCTGCAATGATCGCCCTCTCTAACAATTCTGCAAATGTCTTGATTTTCAGTACCGCAATAGATCGGTATAACCATGGTTTCAACCCTTGCTCAAACCTACGAGCTTTCCTTTCCTCTGTGTCGACTTGGTGAGTTGCAAACCGTGCCAACTCATTAAACCTAGCCGCGTACTCAGCCACGGACATGTTTCCTTGTTTTAGTTCCAGGAACTTGATCTCCATCTCTTGCTTCATGCTCTCTGGAAAGTAATTTTCCAAGAACATCTCCTTAAAGCGTTCCCATGCGATAATGCCTCCTTTCACTCGGCCCCTGTTGGCCTTCCACCAGTAGTTTGCCTCGCCCTTTAACATGAAGGTAGCAAAACTTGTTTTCTGTTCCTCTGCCACCCGTGCTACCTCGAAGACCTTTTCTATCTCCTCAATCTAGGTCTGCGCTTCGATTGGGTTAAGAGTTCCCTTGAACTCGGGTGGTCCAACCAATTTGAAATCTTTGAAATTTGCCAGATGATGCGTTGGCTCGGCTGCTGCCTGGGTCCCTCCAGGTGGCGGTCTTGATTCCATGGCTTCTGCCAGCATCTCCGCGAACATCCTCATTGGGTTGGATTGATTTCCAACCTCACTCTCTGACTCTTCAACCTGTCGATTACGTGGTCGTCCTCTTGGCGGCATGATTTGAATTCTCGCTGATTTTTACCTATAATTTTATATTTTACACAATATGTCATTAAAATCAGCAATCAAGGTAAAATATCTATCAACACATTTAATTTAAGTGAAATATCTGCATTTATATTTATATACCACTGTTTGTTACAAAGACTAAACCTGTGGCATACTTCTATAAATGCGCCACTGTGAGCCCTATTAGCCAATAACCATTCCCCCAAGACAAAAGTGGGGAATCCTAACCTTTTATCCCTAAAGTGCACAAAAGTTGGGGTTTAACTGCTACCCCAAGCATAAATACAAATATAAAGCTTCACAAGACAACATGACTACGTCTCTAATATAACAAAAAGTGGGACTGACTGTACTAAAGACAAATCAACTGCTCCATCAAGTCACTGCACATCGTGACGGATCCGTGCCTGCTGACCAGAAGAGAATGCTCCATCCCCTACCCTGCGACGAACAGAGAGGCTAGACTCGTCTGCCTCGGTCCGGGGCCTCCTGTAGGCTGCGTCTAAGGCATATCCTAGGGTCTCTATCCTCACTGCCCTGTCCTCCAACTGGTCCTCTAACTGATCAACCCTCCTGGCCTCCCTGGCCCAGGCCTCTCAGACATGCATCCTTGCGGACACCTCCAGCCCAGCCTCAAACCTCATGGCCTCCTGCTTCGCCTTCAGGTGGGCGATCTGCAGATCCCTCTGCTCCAGCCTCTCTCTCAGCTCGGCGTTCCAGGCCACAAGTTGATGTAGCAGTGGTCCGATCTGCTGCGCTGAGGACTCGTATCCCTGCAGCTGCATCTTCGCTACTCCCAGGTCATGATCGAGCTGATAGGCCAGGTCTCTATACTGGTCCTCTCTGATCTGGTGGGTCTGGTTCTGCTCCTCCAGATGAGCTACCCGGCCCTCCAGTTCCTCATTCCTGCTGGTCAGTCCCTCTATAATATCGTCGGCAGTGGAACCCATGCCATCCACGTAAGCAGGTGGCTCCTCTCCCTCGGTCTCGGGGTCCTCCTCCTCATCATCTGGGTCCTGACTGCCAGATCTCATAACTCTACCCACCACCGGCTCTGGTAGCTCCCTCTGGTAGTCCTCCTCTGGCTCGGACTCCTCTAGCGGTACCCCTGGGGCAATAGGAGCATACCCCACCAGCTGCTCAGCAACCACTGGGATATCTATGAATATCTCCTCCTCCCGGGCTCCACTGGTCCCTCCTATGTCAGTCATCCTACAATCACACCGAAAATCAACATTAGTACAGCAATAAAATATATTCATTGAAGAAATGAAATTATATTTCATTGGGTACTACTCGACTCGATGAATTCCCCAATTCATCAAAACCACATATAATAAATCTCCTCGATTTATCTTCTAATACTCAATACGAGTTTACTATGAAGGTTATAACCTAGGTTTCGCGATCCTAAAGTTTATAACCTACAGCTCTGATACCAACCTGTGACGCCCCCAAATTCGGGTCTCCAAATACCCGGATCCGGTCATCACGATCCGATACAAACATTCACCTCTAACAACATATGGTAACTAAAATGCGGAATATAATAAACATACGTTGTTCATTACAAAGGTGTTACTAGTCCCAGAATACAAAAAACCTTAAACACTTATATAAATCCATACCCTAAATAAAAGTTAGGGTTTAAATTACATTAACAGTAATTAACTATACGTAAATTTAAAATCTGCTACATGAAGTCTATTACTTCATCTTTTCTTTTCCTTTATTCTTCCCTGACGTCTCGGGTTTAGCTGCAATAAAGTCATGATATAGCAAGAATGAGCAATAAGTTTGCTCAGCAAGTTTAAAGTACAACAATAAGGATATATCATGATGAAGGGAATATAGAAGGAGAATTCAGCAATTATCAGAAACAATAACAATAAATGCTTATAGAACAATTGGTAGTCAAATAGACTTTGAACAATAACTTCCAAAGGAGTCAATAGCTAGTTGACCCTCTGGTTACTGGCTACAGAATAAGTACTTGAGGGGATCAACCTCGCGTACGCTATGTGTATGCATAACATTTAACTCTGCTATTTGTACCTTATTTTCGGTACATGGGGTACTCCCCTATAATAAAAGGGGTGTTCATTCAGTCTAAGAATCCTTACCTTTGATTGGTTCGGATAGCTCTTATAAGATTTTCACATACTTGCCTGACCGAACAAGGGTTCAGACTTAACCATGAATAGTTCATAAATTTCTGAACTTAAATAAATATACGAATTCAAATGCACAAGGGCGAATGCCAATGAATACATAGATGTGGAATAATTGGGTTAATTTCATATGACCACCTGGGGTTTAACGTCTTTCCCACTTGACCACCTACAGTCCGGAAACCTACATTTAAACACCCAAGTTTTTGAGTTGAAGTGAAAACGTCACCTTTTCCATCCAGATTAACGGTGTGTGCATAACACTCGCCAATAGAGCGTGAGGTAGGGCTATAACAGTCAAAAGTGGCTGAAAAAAGTCAAAAATGCCCTCTTTCATGTACCTTGGCTTTAAAAGTCTCATTTTGCTTGTATTTTTTTAGTTTTTTAAAAATAATTATAATAACTTTCAAATTTATTTATTTTTTTTATTTTTTTATTAAATCTAATTATGTTTGTAAATAAAAGGATAGTATATGATTATAAAAGTCTAAATTAAATTATTTTCTTTTTTATCCAAATTTGTTTATCTTTTGACATAAAAAAATTTGGATGAATAAAGTTTACTGTATTTTTCTTTTCTTTTCTCTTGCTTAAGAAATTCACAAGCAAAATAAATGAACAGAAAATGGACTAAAGTGGGAGATTCCAAGTATATCTTTGAACGGATTAAATCACTTTTTGTCTACTGAACTGAACTCTAATTTATATTTGCAATACTAAATTAATTATTTTTTTCATTCAGGTCATTATAGTGCTATTTGTTTTTTCAAAACGTCATAAATTTCGTTAAAATCAGTTAATTTTAACGATTGAAAATAAAAAATACATATATTTATTCAATTAACCACAGACATATCAAATAATAACAAACACCACAAAATTTGTCCATTTGGATACCAAGGAGGAAAAATAATTAAATATGTGTAAAAAGTAATAAATTATAATTTTTTATATTCTTAATATATTATAAATTTAAAACAAATTAAACAATTAATAACATATTCACACATTATCTAATTAACAGTAAGTAAAAAAATCAAACTAACAAGTGGGTACATTTATATTCTACCCACACAAGAAGTTTTTCTCATCAATTTCACAAGCAAAAAGGGTGAGTTGACCACCAAATGCACTCGATTAACTGCAAATGGAGCAGGGTGTATTACAGAGAAACATCTAGTGTGAATTTAAGGTGGGTAGAATTTACAGACTAGGCCAAGGCCACAAGGGTATGGAAATTTGCCCTTCTGTTTTATTTTCTTTCCGCCCAGGAAACAAATTCTACTCCCCAAGAAGTCTCACTCCCTGGTACATCACACCAGAACGAAGATCATCCAGATTATCAAAGCACGTGTAGCCGTTTATCTCTCTTAGACCAATCAAGCCACGATGAGTCAGAAAATCACGAAAATCATCCTCCGTGTACAGCGTCTTGTCTTCAGTACGAACAGCCATTCGGTTAGACTCATCATATATACAAATTTTTATGGAGATTCCTACAAAAGGAGAGGACGGGAGAAAATCAAACTTGTACAAAGCCTCCAACAAAAATGTCCTATTATGTTTATGTATAAACTGGAAAAAAAATTTAAACCCCTGAATACCTTCATCAAGGTGAATAGAATAATTCCTCAGCGGCATGTCCCTGTCAAGACTCCGGATGACATTATCTTCGTCCTCCAACCAGAATGCCCGACTAGTTCGTAAACCAAAAGCAGATTTAATTGCCTCTTTTCTCTTTTCTTACTTTGGAACAGATAGAAGGGATGGAGAAGGAACAGGGGAATATGCTACCAGGGTCATATGACCGGTGACCCCCCGCCCCCTGGTTCCGCCTCTGCTTATAGATCGCGGCCAAGGCTGCCGGAGATTCTAACCTAGGGCGGCCAAAGCTTAGCCCTCTCGATTGGGGCAATAATGGTGTGAACCACAGCACCCATCACCGCCCTAGCCATTAGATCTCTATGGAAATTTGTCAACCAATTGCAGACGAAGGAAGAGATTTAAGAGAGAGAATTACATACAAAGGGTAAATAAGTCTTTAGCCAGCTCAATTGATAGAGTTAAGACGGAAAGCATTTATTCACTTCAACTCAAAAACTCAGGCGTTTAAATGTAGCTTTCCAGATAACAGGTGGTCAAGTGGGAAAGACGTTAAACCTCAGGTGGTCAACTGAAATTAACCCGGAATAATTTTAAAAGTAATTAGACCACTTAAAGCATGCTTGGAGATAAGGTTCAAGCTTAAAGAATAACTTGCAATAATATATACCTTTTACATGAATTAAAAATAATGCATAAGGTTTAGAAATATTGCTCAATGTAAAAGTTGGGTAAGGTAGAACTTGCATTCAATATACTGAAAGAATGAAGTTAGGGAACTTGCAATATTTAAAGTTTCGGGATAGAGAACTTGCCTGTTTGCTCAGCTACAGATAAATTTTAGCTTTAGTTAATTGACCTTGGATAACCTATCAGTTGATAAAGTCGGTTTATCCATTAGCATTGCATACTGTACATCGATACACTCACTTATGCTATTTATTTAGCAAAATAAACACTTCGCATTCCTTTACTAACTCCATTAACATTAAATTACTATTCAATATTGTGCTAATCAGAAATTACTTAATGACCTTTAGTTATTATCTCAATAACTAATCATGCTTATTGGATATTCAACTTAACAATATTTAGTAACCCTAGTTGTTATTTACTATACTAAATAATAAATTGATTAATGCGTTACTAACTAACAGTGGCAACAACTAAATAGGTTACTTAGCTATTATTCACTTTCGAGGGTAATTACGAAATTATTTCCCTTATCCACCATTAATTAGATATTAGCTCTATCCATACTTAATTATTATTATTGCTAATAAAATAATAATTAAGTTCCTATTATCTTTATTTATTATTTACTGAGAGCTAGTAAATAATTAACTTCACTCATATTAAATCATTAACAATCAAATATTTAATACCTTTATTTATTACTCCATAATACTTCACTTTATTCATACTTAATTGTTATTAAATATTTATTATTTGTATTTATTATTCATTGATAAATAATAAATAACTATTTTATTAACTTTATTCATATTTAATTATTATCTAATAATAATTAAATATTTATTTCCTTTATTTATTATTCATTTGATAAATAATAAATAATTATCTTATTAACTTTATTCATATTTAATTATTATCTAATAATAATTAAATATTTATTATCTTTATTTATCACTTACTGGCAAATAATTAAATTATTAACTTAATTCATACTTGATTATTATTTAATAGTAGTTAAGCAATAATCAAATATTTATTAGCTTTATTTGTTAAATAATAAATAATTAACTTTATTTATACTCAATTATTATTTAATAGTAGTTAAACAGTAATCGAATTATTATTAGATTTATTTATTATTTAAGAGTAAATAATAAATAATTAGATTATTAAATTTATTCCTACTTAATTATTAACTTAATACTAGTTAAATATTTATTATTTAAAATAAATAATTGGTAATTACTAACTTTACTTATATTTAATTATTATTTAATATTAAATAATAATTAAATATTTATTATTTTTATTTATTATTTACTGATAAATAAATAATTACTTTGTTACTTGATTTATTAGTACCATAGTGACCAATAATTCATCCCCTGCAAATCCTGCGTTAAGCTTACTTGACTTACTACTTAGCACAACAGGGAAACGAAAAGAATTAAATCAAAATTTCTTATAGACATTTCGTCGAGCACCTTGTGGGCGTACCCAGGGTCGACACCGGCTTAGCTCCTAGGCAAAATGGTGCTGCCGAACCTTATGGTTCTTATACCGTCTCAACCAAGCAGTATAAGCCAGCAATACCAAAGGCAATTAAATTGAATACAGAGGGATAAACACAAACAATCCAATATACTGTATAGTATAAACCAGAAATCAAGAAAGGTCGAAACTTAATTCAATACAGGTAATAATAGAGTATCCAGAATCCAATTTTCCCCATACAGAGGAACTATTTGATTCAATACAATACCAAAAATCCTAAAATGAAACTCAGTTTGGTTCGGGCATTACAACAAACCTATGATATGCATCCTAAAGCACAGCGCTAGCTTACTCTCAGTACAATTTCAACTGCCAGAACCTTAAGGTTCTTCAATACACAACAATACAATCCCAATACAATCGAGCATCACCAACCAATTACAGAAAGAAAAGGAAGAGAATAAAAAGAACACAAATCGAATGGACCAAACATCTCACTGTTATACCTTTGGCTCGATCGGATTGCAGCCTTCCTTCTTCTCCCAAAATAAGAAACGAACTCGGACATCCACTATTGCCTCCCCTGTCTCCTTGCTGCGATTTCTAGTATATATATATATATTATTTTTTTTTCTACTGTGAACTCTCAAGAACAAGGGAATCGGCAGCTTGGACCTTCAATTTATAGGAAATTGGTTACCCAATTGTTGGGCAATATCCCAATTGATCGGGCAATAACCAACGGTAGGAACGTGGCAGCGACCGGCCGTCCCCATCATGCCTCGTCAATCACCCAGCTAGCACCGGTCGGCAAGTCTCGAGCTACGTAACCCTCACCGGTCAAATCGCCGGACTTTCTGGAACCTTTGGTCCATTCAGTCGCCCCTTCGAACTCCTGATTAACCACCAGTCGACGCGTCTCCCTTAGCTCTACCGGTCGATTCTTCACGCCACCGCGCCGACCTCCTTTCCCCCGTCCGCTCGATTGATCGCTGGCTTGGGTCTGCTAGGGTCTTAGCCCTGCTCTGCACTTAGTCGAATTTTGGTTTGAAGTTTCTAAGCTCAGTTGTTTGAGTTGAGGATTTGGGGTTGCTCGTCTGAGAGCCCTCAATTTGGTATACCAATTGGGTTTTCCCCAATCCTTAGCAATCGACCCAACCCGACAGGAACTAAAATGGTTTAAGGAAATGGGCTCCGCCCAATTGTTTTAATTAGTAAGGAGTTTCCCACTCGGTCGGCCCAACAAGGGAAATAAAGGAAATTGGGCTTGCCTAATAAAAATTTGGGTCTATTGAAATAAAAGTAAATAGCCCAACTTGTTTATTAAAATTCTTAACACTATGCTCCTAATATTTAAATCGAATTAAATAATTAAATTAGTTAATTAATTATAATATTTATTTCAACCATAATTCTTTATGCGAATTATTTATATCCGATAATAATAAATGAAATTGTTTCTTAATCCTTCCAAATTTTTCTTGCAATTAAATGTTAGGATAAATTTATAAATTTGAATAATACTACTTACATGGATCCAATTAAATTTATAAAATTATATAAAATGAATTTATTTATAAAAATAAATTTGATACAATGTTTAAAATTTTCGGACATTACAATTTATACTAGTAACATGAAACCCTATCTATAAGGAATAAGAAACCAATTTAGAAACAAAATCCTAGCTAACAAATTAATGTAGAAATCAAATCCTATCTAACAAACTTCCTAGTTACATTAGAATTAGAAAAGATATCAAAATCCCTAAAAATATGGAAGAAAATCTGATCAAAACGCATTACCTCGAAAAACGCACCTGCAGTTCTGCAGCCCTGGCGCGGGGTGCGCTAGAAATACACATGGAATGGCGCAGGGCGCGCCGGGTGGTCAGACGCTCCTAAATGGCCTGCGCGGGGCGTGCTGCTTCTAGTACAAACATGGTGCGGGGCGCGCTGGTCTGACAAAAATGACTATTTTGCCTTTTTAAGTCCCGAA
The DNA here is from genome assembly GCA_034770075.1 of Aralia elata. Lineage (NCBI taxonomy): Eukaryota > Viridiplantae > Streptophyta > Magnoliopsida > Apiales > Araliaceae > Aralia > Aralia elata. The sequence goes on along the minus strand of JAVJAP010000022.1, from coordinate 322,192 downwards.
CGTGATTCTTTACTCCTCTCTTGCTTCCTCCATCAAACTTGTACCAAATTAATGAGTTTAGAATCATATCCCATATTGAATGTCTTGCCATGTAGCTTGAATTCTTCTCTATTGTTCCGTGCATTGTAACCTTGTGTTGTCGCGTGATGAATTATAATATCTTGGACATGCTTGGACATCCACAACGTCGCGTGATCGCTAATCCCTGCACGAATCGAAACATAACTTCGCCGAAAATTAAACGACACAAATGAACACGACTTTGATGATTCGACATGCATTGATCCTTTTCTCGCAATTCACTTGAATCGAGCTCCAAAGTAAGCATCCTTGAGTAGACTTTAGCCCAATTGCTTGAAATCATTTGTCGAATCCCTTGAACTTGAGTTGAGTAATTGTCGCTTGATGCGAACCTGACCAGGATTGTATCATACTCGAATAGTCTAATTTTCATACCCGAAATTGAAACTTAATTATAAAACGGTTATAACCGAATATATCTGAATAGCAGAAATATTTCGGTTTAAAAAATATGATTCGGTTCGGTTTTGGCCTTTTTTTCTCAACCGTACTTATTAGGTCTATGGATATATTAGTTTGACCCAAACCCGCCCTTTTACACAATTTTATAAACCCGGTCCGAATTTCAAACCAAGGCAACAAGGAGTAATTTTATTCATAACTCTAGGACTGATTGGTCTTTTGACATGGAAACCTAAATTAGGGTTCCCAAGTCCGTGCCTATATAATCATAAGCTTCCATAGCCATCGTCTAGGATTTGAACGAACTCACAAAAGTTAGTGAGAGAATTTGAAGAGAGAGATTCATCGGAAAAATGGGAGTTTATACCTTTGTTTGCCGGAATTCAGGCGGCGACTGGACTGGAAAGCAGCACAAGGAAGGTGATCTTGAAGCATCGGCTGCGTCGACGTACGAGCTGCAGAGGAAGCTTGTGCAGACCGTTCTCTCAACCGATTCCTCCGGCGGAGTCCAGTCTTCTTTCTCGTTCGTCTGTCCTGATTCCGCTGTTTTTCAGGTTTTTCCTTCTCATTAGGATATATTGTCTCTTTTAATTATGTTTTATTATTAATTATGCTTAGATCTGTATTCAGTTCTCGAAGTGTTTCAGTTTTCTTATTTATATAGGTATTGGTAATTGGAAAATGTTTATAGAATCTGGATATGTATTCATGTACGCGTATATATTAATGTAGTATATATTTTGGGATTTATCTTGGCACAATTGTGTTTGTAATTCATAAGCAGGGTATGCCTTTTGTAGAACATTTTACTGTATTTATTCAGCATATAATAAAGTAACATTTCTCATATTTTAATTTTTTTTACTCATTTTTATGCATAGTCTTGTTAGAATATTACCCTGCTAGAAGGAGTACTGATACTCTTTCTATATATCTATATATATCTATATACATATGTATGTATCTCCCCGAACACTATTCCAGTAGCCCAGCAGTTGGCCAACAACCACCTCCTCAGCAATATACCCCTGCTAGAAGGAGTACTGATACTCTTTATCCTTGGCATACAAAATTTTAATTTTGAAAAGAAGTAAACTACTCCCTCCATCCCACAAAGGAGTGCTACTTTGTTTTGAAAATTAGATTATATTTTAATTTTTAAGTTAGTTTTTAATATTTAAAATCGGTATAATTTATTTAATTTTAATTCAAATGAACGTAATTATTGTGTACTAATTAATATGATACTATTTATCATTATATTTGTTACTTTTAAAATTTAAGTATTTTATATATTTTAATATTTCATAAATTAACTTTAAAATAAAATATATCTATAATTTAATGGAGGGAACACGTCCCACTAGTTCACTAACATTCATACTCCATCCATGTCCGCAAGGAGCCTGATATTTAGATGAATGTTTGGTATTAAATACTGTGGCATGGTCAGTTTATTATTTGTCTTGGATGAGACATTAATTAAATATAGAAAGTATAATAAAAATTTTATTTTGTAAAATATGTTTCTTATCTTGAAAAGGAACCAATACATTTGATATATAACATGGTAGTCAACTCCAATTCCTTTCCAATTGTGATAATGTTTTACAATATATATATGCTTGCCGTTACTCCTCCTAGCGGCAGGTAAGGATAAGCCATATTGGGGGCATTTTGGTTATCTGCTTTGCCGCTAGTAAGAGTATTACTGTCGCTATTCCTTCTTAATCTCAGCCCTTTTCGAGACAACCGGTTGCCACGGATGGGAATCCATTTATATAGATGTTCAGAATATTAATTTATGTTTTTATTATATTTAGTGAATTCTAGAGCTTCCAGTTTAACGTGACTATTTTCCACTTTTAATGAGATCTATTTTCCATGGTCTATTTCCCTCACGTATTACTCCCTCCGTTCCAAAATTAGAGATACATTTTGACTTTTTAGAGTCAATTCGCGAAATCCGAAAATTCAAAATTAATATGAAGTTATTTAGTTTTAATGAAAACAAATATAACAATTGTAAACTAACTATAAAGCAATAATTATCATATTTGTTATTTTTAAAACTTGAACGAAATTATATTAATTTTGAGTTTTAGGATTTCGCGAATTAACTCAAAAAGTCAAAATGTATCTCTAATTTTGGAACGGAGGGAGTACTATTTAGGTTATTTTTTTTGGGCACTTTTTCTATGCAAGTGTCTAAAGGAAACACTGTTGTATAATTTTACATATTACTGTTAGATGGCTGGATGAAAGAATTGTTTTGGTTAATTTATGTTTTAATTGGTTAGTTTTTGCCACTTGTTTAGAGTCGGTTGTTGATATATCAATGTATTTTTGGATTATCACTTCAGCATAGGATTAGTTTAGGCTTTTTTGCTTTTAGGGATATGTTCAGAACAGCCGTTCACTTATTTCCGCAGCAATAGACAATGAGAAGATTCATGTTTAGAATTACATCATATATATTTGCAAAATACTACAGACTTCTAGAAATTACAATCATTTCAATCTCCCTACAAAACCAAGGAATATATGGAAATATTAACATGGGCAACAGATGCCTTGAAGGAAGAAACTTGTTCCATATCCAAGTGAAGATAAAGTATTTGACTGATTTGTTTTATTTGAAGGTGGATTTCAGTTTGCATCTTACATTTGTGTTAAGTGACCTTCAGTCTCGTCATATGATACTTTAGGCCAGCACTTTTTCCTTTCTTTTCTTTCCTATCTAATTTATGAATTATGGCTTTTCATTGATAAGTTCTGATAATGCAGGTGATTGTTGGTGGTGCTGCCCTTGTTGGAGGAGGTGGAGTAGCTGCTGCAGCTTCTGCAGGAGCAGCAGCACCAGTTGCTGAGGCAGCTCCAGCTGAGGAGAAAAAAGCAGAAAAAGAGGAGAGTGAAGATGAAGACATGGGCTTCTCACTCTTTGATTAGGGTCGTCCATTTGTATCTCTATATAGAAAGTTGCTACTGAATTTTGGTGTGTTTTGTTCATACTTCTTTAGAAGTATTTGATGGAAATGGATCATGGGTTTTCCGTAGGATGTAATGACTTTCTGCAGTGAATTTTATGGCATATTTTTGGTATTTTAAATATTTTTGTTTTGGAGTCTGAATCTGTCCCAAAATATGTTGGAATGTGGTTCAAAATTCTGTTTGCTTATCCATCTAACAAAGGAATGGTTTATCACCTCTCTTGCAGAAAAGTTTTGGTCTGATGACTGAGGTGTTGGCTGTACATTTCAGCTGCAAATTACTTTGAACGCCTCAATTACACTGTTGGTGGAGTTTTAGAGAGCCAAAAAGAATTTTACACTTGATGCGACTTAATTGTGAAACGGGAAGAGTACATTCAAATGTAAATAATAATTAAACTCTCTTCACCTATAATATAACGGGAAGAGTACTATCAAATGTAAATAACAATTAAAGTCTCTTCACCTATAATATACTCTCTCCCCGTTCAACTTTACTTCCTATTTTTTTTCTAATTTAAAAAAACACACCTATTAAATAATTTTTATCTCCAAATTACACTTCTTAATTACTTCACTTGAATCTCTTTCATTTTAATTAGTCACCTAGCCTCTTTCTTCTCATTTTTTGAAATCACAAGTCAACACATTCATAGTGGACTAACTTTTTAAATTCTTAAGCTCGTTGCTTCTTTTATGTAGTCCTTCAGCCACCATGCATAAAAAAGAAAATGAACGGCTAGCTGATAAAAGAAAAAAGGGAAAGGGGAGGGGGGGGGGGGTGTTGGGGAATAAAGAGTATGGTTGTTAGTGTTTCGTTTTCAATGTCAAAATTATTAGTGTTTGTTTCTCAATATATTTCATGTTATTTTTAATAAAAAAAATATAATTAAATGAGGTACGAGGGATAGTATTGAAAAAATAAAGTCAAAAATAATATTAAAATGGAAAAAAGACATAGATTTGAACAAACCAAAATAAAAATTATGACAAGTAAACTTGGACGAAGGGAGTAATGGAGTAATATATATATATATATATATATATATATATATATATATATATATATATATTATACACCTGAAATAATCATATATAATTTTTTTTAAACTTGTGAAAAGTGATATTATATGATCAAATGTATGGCATTTTAAGAAATAAAAAACATTATGTGAGTTGAAACTTGGATAAACCTTACACTATGTTATTGAATTTTAAAGTTAATGGGAACCAAAAAATAAATTGACGGAAAATTTGTGTTTTTAGTCCAGTTCTCGTGTTACTGATAACATAAAAGGAAAATTTGACTTTTTTCGTGTCAAAAGTTATCCGTCTAAAAATAGAAGAAAAACTAAATAACACAAGTAAATTTTTATTACCTCTATCATAACCTTTATATTACAAACATAATATTAATATAAGGGTTAATTAGTAATTTAAATATAAAATTTAAGTTTTCTTTTTTTTTTCCTTATAAATTATAACAGCAAAGAAGAAAACATACAATTTTTTTTATTATTATTTTAATTATAAACTTAAGTTTTCTATTCCTTTCTTTAGACCTTGTCTTGGTATTTTAAATGAGAGAAAACATAAAAGAAAGTTGGAGAAAAAAGATGGTAGTGTTTTGGAGTTTTTTTTAACTGAGAATGTGAATTGGAGTTTAAAAGTAATTAGAGAAAACAAAAGAAAGTGAGAGCAAATGAGGTTGACCCTGATGAAGATATTACTGATTCAACATAACAACAATGCCAGGATCCATGTCACACCAAATGTCATGACCCACATGTGATTTTTGCAGTAACTAAGATTGACATCTAGACTAAAGGAATTAAAGCATCTATATTAAGTGGACTCAGATACACAGGGTCGGCATCACACAATAGGGGTGATTTTCATATACAGTGGCAACAACACGTGTTGTTTATTCCGTGTATTCAGGAGAGCAGTTAGTAGCACGTGTAACTTATTCCATATATTCAGGAGAACAGTTAGTAGTTAGCATAGATAAAAGAGCTCGAGCAGTTAAATCATAACTAACATGTGTTAGGACAATTGCATATTTTAATTTGATGATGATGAGATAATATATGAGATAATGTATATTTGTAACCAGTAGCTTTTGTGAAGTCTTTAAATGTGTAATTGATGTAAAAGGACTTAGAGTAGAAGATCAAGCTTGTTAGGTTGATCTATTGAATAAATTGAATGTATAGTCTATAGGATGTTAAATGATCATAAAGCTGTGAAAACGATTGTAAAGATGTTTAGATGATTGATTGATCGCAAAGTCTGCTCAATAATCAGAAGACAAGTTGAATATCATAGAGTCTGCTTTAGATCGTAAGGCGAATCGAAGATCGCAGAGTCTGCTCAGAGATTGTAAGGTAAAATAAAGATCGTAGAGCATATCATAGAGTTTGTAAATCGTAGAGTCAGTCAAGCCAAATACTTTACGATCTCCATGAAACTCTACGATCAGGAAAAACGTAGAGTATATTAGATCTGTCATTGGACTGACATTGAGAAGACTTGTAGAGTGAAGATTCTGAGATGGTTGTTGATCATCCTAAGTTTAAAATGAAGATCAGATCAAGTTGTGTCTAACTGCTAGTTTGGCGATGTGACATCACCCATGTGGTTAGTACTGCAACAGTCAAATGTGACCTATCAGAGCCGAAAGTAAGCTGACAGATCCTCTCTAAAAGTCAACAATCAGAGATTTTCTAGGATCGGAGCATTAAATGAGCAATGACAACTTTCTAACGGAAAAATCTTGAGGTCTTCTATAAAAGGGCGTGAAGGTTCAATCCAATAGTACGGAACCATGAATTATAAGCTGAACCTTTGCTCAAATCTCAAGAACTCTACTCAACGAAAAAGAATGACTTGTTCTGCTATTAAGTATTTCAGAAGCTGAGCTTAACGCCACTTAGTAGCACTTCAAAAATCACTGACTTGTTTGTGATTTATTAGTCTTAGTGACCTACTGTTACCAAGTCTAAGTGACTTAAAGAGTTCTTTGTGAACTGGTCTGAGTGACCCCTCTGTCTTAGTGACATCTGCCTAGTCTGAGTGACTTGAAGGAATCTAAGTGATTGGTTGCTTGTAATAGTTCTTAGTGAACTGATCACCCTTCATCCTTAGTGGATTTTCTACTCAAAGAGTAGAAGAGTGGACTAGGAGATTTTTGTGCTCCGAACCACTTAAAAAATTTCTTGTCTCATTTACTTTTCTGCACTTACATTTTTGCATTTATCTTTTATATCCATTTGTGACTTAATTCCATAAGTGAACTAAATTCAGAGCTGAGATTTTTATAAATCTTTGAAGGGTTTTTTAAACTAATATTTTGCTGTGCATAATTAAACTAACTTGCTTAATTCACAATCTGGTTATCCTTATTTAAAACAAAAGTTTTTAAAGGATCCATTCAACTCCCCTTGTAGATCTCTTAGTGCCTTTGGGAAATAACAAGTGGTATCAGAGTAGGTTCTCAGACTCTGAGCTTAAATCGTTTGAGTAGATCAATAACACAAACCAAAATCAGTTCTAAGCTTGGTGGTAGAAACAAGCTAGCTCTTTGCAATAAGGATAAGTTTTCTAATTGGAAAGTTAGAATACAAGTATATATAGACGCGATCGATGAAGATTTGTTTGATGCGGTGATCAGTGGGCCTTATGTTCCAACAAAGCTTGCTCCAACAACAGAAGACCCAAACAAAGTAGTTGTTAAGCAGAGAGTAGAGTAGACAGATATGGAGAAGAAGCTTGTATGGTTGGATAAGAGAGCCAAGAACATCCTGTTCATGGCTCTAGAAGATGAATTGTTCGAGAACGTCGTCAACTACAAAAACAACAAAGGAAGTCTAGAAAGCCTTGCTGGTTATGCATGAAGGAACTGAGGAAGTCAGGGAAAACAAGCAGTCCCTATTGACCTAGCAATATGAAATGTTCACTCATATCCCTAGACAGAACATAACAACCACATATGAGAAATTCAATGTGCTCCTCAACTCTCTTAGAGTGTTTAAGAAGGTTTACTCAAACAAGGACCTCAACATCAAATTTATGAAGGCGTTGCCTAGCAAGTAGGATGCTAAAACCACTACTATCAGAGAATCAAAGAATCTGCATGAGATGACAGTGCAGAAGCTCTATGATAATCGCCTTACCTACGACTAAACCAGAGGGCGGAGACTGTTAGGTTTGTATAAACGCAAGCATGCAATCAAATTACATAAATAGGGCGAAAGCGTGATAAAACGGATTTTAAAATTTTTCATACAAACCATCACCATGATCTTTCCTTGTGTTCAATTATCAATTAATGAAAGAGATAGAGATAGAGAATTATACCCTCATGAATCAAAGCTTCCTCGGGTACAAGTTCACCTCCAATTCCTTCGCGTTCTCCTTGAATTCCACCGATTAAATTCCTTTGCTTGATCAACGTTAGCCACCCAAGTGTTTGGCCTCTAGAGGTGATCCACCAAGGAAGAATAGTTGTTCAAGAAGATGGGTGTTGACAAAACCCTAGTTTCTATCTCTATAGAAATTGCAAGTACTCTCCACAATCTAATGCAAGAGTGTGTAACCCATTATGATAAGACTCGTCTTATTTATAGATGTAGGAAAACCCTTCCCTAAACTATTTAAGATTAGGGTTTTTATTATAATTAAACTCCTTTAATTAATTATGCTCCTAATCCAATTAGGAATTCATGAGAGAGTACTTCTATTAATTAATTCCCAATCCCTATTAGGAATTAAATAATAGTAATAATAATAATAATAATAATAATAATAATAATAATAATAATAATAAGACTCCTCTTATTAATTTATATTTAATATTTTTAAAATATTAAATAATAAATATTAAGCTATTTAATTTATTCTATCTCCATAGATTAAATTAAATACACTTAACTTATTATTACAATTATGCCATTTACTTCTTAAATAAATATTTTTTTTTGCGGTGTGATCCTGTAGGTTCTCCATATTAAACAGGTTGTGAATAAATCAATTAGAACAATTCTAATTATATTTAAATAAATAAATTAAACTATTTAATTCATTTAAATAAATAATATTTATTCTACAATAACGGTAAGCCCCCTTAGCGATCAACAACATTCCAGATAATATAGATTTCAACATTAATCACAAAAGAACCTTTCAGTGCATAGTTACCATATAATTCAATCCTTCTACCATACAATATCCCAATTAAATGTAAGACATGGAATTACTGTCAAGTCTTACTTTGTTTAATTATATGTATTTCGATTCTCAAATGCACAACTCTAAATAATGCAAATTAGAAACTCCTTTCTAATTTCATTCTGCCTTGGCCAAGGACTACTGAGTTGTCATTTATCGAATCACATAGGACATTCACATCTTTTACTAAATGTGGTAGATTCTTTGTTGTTCATTCACCTATCTCTATGTACAACTTATTATACCCAATCATACCCTTTGATATACCCTAAAGGTCTTAAGGAACATGTCAAAGTATAACTCATCATACACAAGATACTATGATGATCTCAAGTCCAAGGATCACTTGTACTGCTATCACTAGAGGAATTCCTATTGACAGGCGAGTAAAACTCCATTAGGTATTCCTTAGCGAGCCACGTTCAGTGAACTTATTCTCTAATAAGCACCTACATACTTGCTTTAGTGTCTCCACACAAATGATTATGAGATCAATCATCCTCTTCCTAAGAGCAAGCAACGTATGTACTAATCTATCCGGATTCACTAATCCCCTTTTTAGTAATCCAACGATTAGGAACGATTTTAGTTTGTGAGCTATCTAGAATTTAGATCTCATTAGCATGATCACCATCATGATTCTAAAAGCATTGCTCAAAACTATAGGTTTATCACATTTAATATAACAGCATAATGTAGATAAAGTAAAATGCCTTTAATAACCGAATAAGCTTACAAAGTATATGCTACATCATATCAAATATGATTGGCTTGCGTGCATACTACTTTCAGAGACTACTTTAGAAGGTAAGAAGAAAGAGAGAGGAGTTGCTCTTAAAGCATCAAAAGCAACCTCCAAAGTTCCCATCGAAGAAGATTCTGATGATGATGATGATGAAGATATTGCCTTGCTCGCTAGAAGATTGAGAAAGTTTATGCGAAAAGGCAGAAGCAACAAGCCAAGGAGATAATACAACACAAGCAACAACAACAACCGTGATCATGCTAAGGACCCACACTACAACTGCAAGAAGCCAGGTCACTACATCGTCGAGTGCAATAAGCCCCTACGAGAGGAGCTAAAGAAGGACAAGAAGTCAACACCAAAGAAGTATTCCAAGGGCTATAAGAAGTTTCAGAAGAAAGATAAAAGCTTTGTAGCTGAAGGTTCGTGGAGTGATTCAGAGAATGATTCGAGCTCTAAGTCAAGTGAAGACGAAGGACCTCATATGGCCAACCTATGTTTAATGGCCATAGAAGCATATGCTGACAACTCCACTGATCATTAAGAGATTGACATCAGTGAGGTATTTGATTTTGTGACGCTCCCACGTCCATATACTTTTAAACACAAGATATGGTGCTCACGGTACTACTCATTTAACACATCTATCTAGACATTTCTTAAAGACATAAATGTAATTACAATATTCTTACAAAAAGTCTTAGTCTACTCCCAGGTTCTTAAACCTTTACAAATACAACATATAATATCATCCAAAGTATTACATCATTACTAATATTAAAGTTAATACATAAGATCTTCTATTTATTAACTTTTCCTTTTCCCTTATCTTTATCGGATCCTTCGGTCCTCTCTGGTTTAGCTGAAAATATTTAATTTAAGCAAGAGTGGGTAACTATTTGCTCAGCAAGAAATAAAATAATTTAATTAACAACATCTCATGAATAAAATAATCTTTTCTGAAGTCTTCAAAAATTGAAACAATAATTGTGAAGTAGCTTGGATAACCATGAATAAAAGAGATTCCTTTAATTTAAAAATCTTTAACATCATACTAAGCGATCATAAAGACCTTGAACTCTTGAACAAGGTTTAACAATTATTCACCTATAAACCAACAGAATATTTAACAATCACATAGACTGAAAACATTCTCTGCCAACATATAAATCTAGACGCATAAGCGTAAACCGGAATTATAATGTCCGATATCAGTTTTTCCCTTTTTCAGGGTTGTTCATCTCAGTTTTATCATATGAGTCCGCACCAAAATACTTTGGATTGGATTAACTTTAAATAACTTCAACAAATTTTAACAATTCAATAATTCATCATCTTATATCAGTGGTGTCTAGCCAAAACAAATGACATCGACTTATATCTCAAAACAGTTCATGAATAAACAAGAACTTTAATGACTTAAACTGTTCGATAATAGAACAGTTCTTTCAAGGCACATAAGTGCGGAAATTTGCACACAAGCAAAACTTAAACAATTTAAGAGACTAGTATAGTTAGGGAAACTTGCACAAATATATAAATTTTGTATAAGTTAGAACTTGCAATTTAGGAAATTTGCCTGCGACGCTCTTTATTGATAACGTTATTATTTCGTTCTTCGAATAACCTACACACGTAATTAAGGTCGATGTACCAACTAGGTCACATTATGACTCCATACATTGGTTTATTTTTAATTTATCTTAATTCATATTCCCGACTTTATTTTTGTAATTTTCACGATGTTTACATTTTAAAGATCGGAACAACTTAACAAATTTTTTTTTCAAAGACCTGGCATGGCGCCGCAACACTCGGAACCAACATTGCTGCGCTTGGTTGTTGAGGCCAGCAGCCGCTTGCCCGCGCGTCCATGTGCCTGCCTGCGCGCACCCGCGCTGTGATGCCCCCAAATTCGGGTCTCCAACTACCCGGATCCGGTCATCACGATCCAATACCACATTCACCTCCAACAACATACATTGACTAAAATGCGGAATAGAACAAACATATGTTGTTCATTAGAAAGGTGTTACTAGTCCCAAGATACAATAACCTTAAATACTTAACACAATTCCATACCCCAAATAACTATCAGGGTTTAAATTACATTAATAATAATTAACTACACTTATAATAAAATCAGCTACGTGAAGCCTATCACTTCATCTTTTCTTTCCCTTTGCTCTTTCGTGATGTCTCGGGTTTAGCTGCAATGGAGTCATGATATAACAAGGGTGAGCAACGAGTTTGCTCAGCAAGTTTAAAGTACAGCAATAAGGATATATCATGATGAAAGGAATATAGAAAGAGATTTCAACAATATAATTATCAGAAGCAAGAACAATAATTGCTTTTAGAATAATTGATAGTCAAGTAGACTTTGAATAATAACTTCCAAAGGAGTCAATAGTTAGTTGACCCTCTGGTTACTGGCTACAGAATAAGTACTTGAGGGGATCAGCCTCGCGTACGCTATGTATATGCATAACATTTAACTCTGCTGTTTGTACCTTATATACGGTACCTGGGGTATTCCCCTATAATAAAAGGGGTGTTTCATTTAGTCTAAGAATCCTTACCATCGATTAGTTCGGATAGCTTTTATAAATTCTCACATACTTGCCTGACCGAACAAGGGTTCAGACTTAATCATGAATAGTTCGTGAATTTCGGAACTTTAATAAATGTACGAATTCAAATGCACCGAATGCGAGTGTCAATAATATTGATGTGGAATAACTGTAATTAATTAAACCACTTAAGCATTCTTGGAATAAAATTTCAAGCTACAATGCAATAGTAGCCTGCTCAAATGAAAAGAAACTTGCAACAATTAAAGTTTCGGAATAGAGAACTTGCTCAATGTAAAAGTTGAGTAATGTGGAACTTGCATTCAATATACTGAAAGAATGAAGTTAGGGAACTTGCCTGTCTGCTCAGCTACAATTTATTTTAGCTCTAAATATTGGGTCTTGAAGGACCTAGCATTGATAAAGTTGACTTATCAATTAATACGGCATAGTTGTACATTGGTACACCTTTTTATGCTATTTATTTAGCAGATAAACAATTCACCATCTACATTTAATTACTATTTAACATTAGCTAAACGAAATTAATTAATGACCTTTAGCTATTTAAAATAAATGATAGCTAATCATGATTACTTATTATCCGAATACTCAGATTATTACCCTTATTTATCTCTAAATATGGGTTAATAATCCTTATTTACCAATTATAAAATTTATCATGGTTTAATAATAATTGATCACTTATTTAGTTTTATTTGCGCTTAATTACAAATCACCTTTAAGGGTAATTGAGTAATTATTATTCCTTGTTCCTTATTCAACATTAATTAAATACTTAATGTATTAATTCTACACACACTTAATTATTACTTAATATTAATTAAATAATCACTAAGTATTTATTACCTTTATTAATTAAGGGCCAAAAATAAATAATTAACTTATTAATCTCACTCATACTTAATCATTATTTCAATACTGATTAAGTAATTGTTATCCTTATTAGCTTTATTCATACCTAATTATTGTTAATTAAATACAATCAAATATTTATTATCTTTATTTATTATTTAGTGATAATAATAAACAATTATTTTATTAACTTCATTCATACTTAATTATTATTTAATATTAATAATAATTAAATATTTACTATCTTTATTTATTATTTATTGATAAATAATAAATAATTAATTTATTAATTTTATTCATACTTAATTATTAATTAATAATTAAATATTTATTATCTTTATTTATTATTTATTGATAAATAATAAATAATTAATTTATTAATTTTATTCATTAGTTATAATAACTGTTAATTTACAAATGCACTATTAACTCAAATTAACAACCTATAATTAAGTCAATGCTAGCACAGTTGCTTAACAGTTGGACTCCATTGAATTGCACAACCCATTAGTTTAATTGTTGTATATTACTACTCATGCTAATAGTTCCATGCTCATTTCTTCCTGCCAAGATCAACAGTTACAATCAATATATCAAACTCCTGCTAATTTCATTTTAATCTAACCAACAATTATTATCCAACACAATAGGCAACACATTCCAAACAGATTATAGTAACACTGATTTCCTATTCAGTAACCATCCCAAACATTATGATATCAAAAGAAAACCAAAGTTTAATTTAGGCATTATATCCAGCATCTGCTGGGTATTTCAAAATTCGATATTGGCCTATATACAACACATAATCGATTGCCAGAACCTTTAAGGTTCATCAACACCAGATTCCCAACAACAAAAATTAACACAACACAATACCCGATTTTTAAACCCAAACAATATAATACAATGCCCGAGTTTCAAACCAAAGCAATACATTATTATACAATGTATCACACAAATCAACAAAACTATCACAGTCGCTTGAACCATTTTATACCTTGGTGTCGATCGACTTGCAGTCCGTCTTCTCCTCCCAAAATAACTAACCAAGCCGGACATCCACCTATTGGCCTCCCCTGTTCCCCCTCTTTGCTACGACTTCTATTAATTAAATTTTTTTTCTAAATTTGGGACTCGCAAAACAAAGGAAATCAGCAGCTTTGGCTAGGCTTGGGTGGGTTCAATTTATAGAACAAAGTTTACCCAATTGCTGGGCAAAACCCCAATTGGTCGAGCCATTGACCATCGGGTAGAGGGAGGTAGCGACTAACGGTTCACTTCAGCCCCATCATTTCCCAGCTGGGTTCGGCCGGCACCCTCGAGCCGCGTGGTCCCGTCGGTCGATTCACCGAATTTCTGGAACCCCTGGTCCGTTCGTCAAATTCTCAGTCGTTGGTGCCTTCGCCCGCTCCGTCCGCTGGTCACTCCTTGGCAGCCGTCGGTCGACGCTTATCCCCTGCTATCGCCAGCGGTTGACAACCCCGTTTCTTTCTCCTGTCTCTCACTTGTCTGGTTCGATTGATTGAGGGTTTGGGTCTAGCTAGGTTTGGCTAAGCCTACTCTTTTTTTTTGACTGATCTGATTTGAGGGTTTCAATTTACTTACTCGGTTTATCCCCAAATCTTCCTACCGATTTCTCCAAATTTAATTGGACCGACCCAGTGCATTTAGTCCAACCCGGCCGGTAAAGGAGTAAAGAATGGGCTCATCCCACTTGTTAATGGTATAGAGTTTGGGTTCAACCCATCTGATTTTGGGTTAATTGAAATAAAAGAAAAGTGGTCCAAAAGGAATTAGAAGGGAAATTAATCCTACACAATAATGTTGGGCCATTTAAAATAAAGAGGAAGATGGTCCAATACACTAACTAAGATTGATAATAATTATATTTTTAGCATCTAATTTAAATAACTAACTTGATTAATAAAATTAATAACACTATGCCTCTAATATTTAAATTAAGTAACTAATTAAATTAATTAATTATTTATAATATTTGTTTCCACAATAATTCCTCATGCGAATTATTTAAATCCGATAATAGTAAAATGAAATTATTTATTAATTTTTCCCAATTTTCTTTCCAATCAATTCTTAGGGTTAACTCACTAATTTATTCGAACTATCAGTGAGCCCCTTTAATGCAAAGAAAATTATTGAACCATATATTTATATAATTTAACAATAATACCTCTATGGATCCAATTAAGTCCGTAAAATTAAATAAAATGAATTTCATATATCAAAATGAATTGAGAGCAAGGTTTAAAATTCTTGGGCATTACATCCTCTCCCCCTTATAAAAATTCTGTCCTCGGAATTTCAATCTAAGGTTACTCAAATAACTGCGGGTAATTTGCCCTCATCTTCTCTTCGAGTTCCCACGTGGCTTCTTCCACCTCATGATTCCTCCAGAGTACTTTAACAGAATGAATGATTTTATTCCTCAGCTTCTGCTCCTTCCTATCAAGTATTTGGACAGGAATCTCCTCGTACGATACGTCCTTTTCGACTTGAATTGGCTGTTAGGAAATGACATGCTTGTAGTCTGGCTTATATGGACGTAACACTGATACATGGAACACGTTGTGAATGTGCTCAAGTTCAGGAGGTAATGCTACCTCGTACGCCACTTCGCCTATTCTCCTTAATATTTCAAAAGGTCCTATGAACCTAGGGCTTAATTTGCCCTGCTTCCCAAAGCGGATCTTCCCTTTCCAGGGAGATACCTTCAAGAACACAAAGCTACCAACTTCAAAGTCGCGTTTCTGACGATGTAAGTCGGCATACTTCTTCTGACGATCCTGAGCTGCTACTAAACGCTGTCTTATCACCTTAATGATTTCCACGGTTTGCTGTACCAATTCTGGCCCCAACAGTCTCCGCTCACCAACCTCATCCCAACATAACGGCATTCGACACTTCCTTACATATAACGCTTCGTATGGTGGCATGCCGATGCTAGCGTGATAACTGTTGTTGTAAGCAAACTCTACTAGTGGCAAGTGGTCGTCCCAGCTGCCCCCTAAGTCCATCACGACTGCTCGGAGCATATCCTCCAAGGTTTGAATCGTTCGCTCGCTCTGACCATCAGTCTGAGGATGATATGCCGTACTCAACCTCAACTGCGTTCCCATTCTTTCCTGTAGACTCCTCCAAAAATTTGATGTGAAGCGCGGGTCTCTGTCAGATACAATAGATACCGGCACTCCATGTCGCGATACTATCTCCTTTACGTAAAGTTTCGCTAACTGCTCCAATTTGTACTTGATCTTGATCGGTAGAAAGTGGGCAGACTTGGTCAATCGATTTACGATCACCCAGATGGTGTCTAGACCCTTCTGTGTTGTCGGAAGTCTTACCACAAAATCCATTGTGATGTGCTCCCACTTCCATTCTGGAATTTCCAAAGGTTGCAACAATCCGCTCGGCCGCTGGTGCTCTGCCTTGATCCTTTGACAAGTTAAACACCGGCTGACGTATTCTGCAACTTCTCCTTTCAAATGCGGCCACCAATAATGTTGACGAAGATCTTGATACATCTTGGTGCTACCCGGATGTACCGAAAATCTCGTATTATGGGCCTCCTGCAATATTTCTTCCCTTAAGTCTGGTACGTAGGGTATCCAGATCCTTCCCTCGAATCTCAGCAACCCTGTGCTGTCAACCTTGTACTTCAAAGTTTTTCCTTCCGATAGTTGCCTCTTAATGACAATGCACTCTTCATCAAATTCTTGAGCCTCCTTTATCTTATCTAGTAGAGTCGGACCTACTGTCACGGCGAACAATTTTTCGTCCGTCTCCATCGGATACTTAACCTCCAGTTCCAGACGTTCAAAGTCCTTTATCAACTCCTCTTGAACTATCAGCTGCATCAATTTCACCTTGCTTTTTCTGCTTAAGGCATCAACCACTACATTTGCTTTGCCCGGATGGTACAGAATCTCACAGTCGTAATCCTTGATCAATTCTAACCATCGGCGCTGCCTCATGTTCAGCTCTTTTTGAGTGAAGATATATTTCAGACTTTTGTGATCTGTATATATCTCGCATTTCTCCCCGTATAGATAGTGCCTCCAAATCTTCAAGGCAAAAACTACCGCGGCTAACTCCAGGTCATGAGTCGGGTAACCCTTCTCATAGTCCTTCAGCTGACGTGATGCGTACGCCACGACCTTACCGTGCTGCATCAGCACACAGCCAAGACCTTTGTGTGACGCATCGCTATACACTACGAAACCCCCAGTGTTGTCTGGTAAGGTCAACACCGGTGCTTGGCTAAGTCTGTTCTTCAGCTCCATGAAACTTTTCTCGCATTTCTCCGACCAAACGAACTTAACTGTTTTCCTGGTGAGATTGGTCAACGGCGATGCTATCTTTGAAAAATCCTGTATGAATCGCCGATAGTATCCTGCTAATCCCAAGAAACTCCAGATTTCTGTTGGCGTCTTCGGCTGCTCCCAATTGATAACCGCTTTTACCTTTGCTGGGTCCACCGAAACACCATTTTTGTCGATGACGTGACCCAGAAATTGCACCCTCTGCAACCAAAACTCACACTTAGAAAACTTTGCATACAACTTCTCCTTCTTGAGAGCTTCCAATACAATCTTTAAATGTTCAGCATGTTCCTCCTTTGTCTCTGGATATACCAGGACGTCATCGATGAATACGACTACGAACTTGTCCAAGTGCTACTTGAACACTCTGTTCATCATATCCATAAATGTCGCTAGCGCATTCGTTAGTCCAAATGACATTACCAGAAACTCGAAGTGCCCATAACGAGTCTTGAATGCAGTCTTCGGGATATCTTCCTGCCTCACCTTCAGCTGATGATAGCCTGTTCTTAGGTCAATTTTTGAAAAGTATTTCGCTCCCTTAAGTTGATCAAACAGATCGTCAATCCTAGGAAGCGGATACCTATTCTTAATCGTAACTTTGTTCAACTCCCGGTAGTCGATACAAAGCCTCATAGAACCATCCTTCTTCTTTACAAACAGACCTGGCGCTCCCCACGGGGACACGCTTGGTCTGATATAACCTTTATCTAACAGTTCCTGCAGTTGCACCATCAACTCTTTCATTTCTACAGGTGCCATTCGATACGGCGGCTTCGATATTGGTGCAGTTTCTGGTACCAAATCGATTACGAACTCAATTTCCCTGTCCGGCGGCAGTCCTGGAAGCTCATCTGGGAAGAAATCGGCGAATTCCCTCACTATTGGTATTTGACTCATCTCATCCCCGACCTGACGAGTATCAACCACATGGGCCAAATAACCTACGCAACCTTTCTTAAGCAATTTCTTTATTTGCATCATTGTCAGACAACAAGATTGTCTTGGTGACTTACTACCGTAAAATACCACATTCGACTTTTTAGGAGTCTTTAGGTGTACACACTTTTCCTTATAATCAATAACTGCTCCGTGAATTAACAGCCAATCCATTCCCAGGATTACATCAAACTCTCCCAGCCGAATTGGTATCAAATCTACATTGAGCTTAAATCCTCGCAATTCAGCACAACAATTCCTATGAATGTATTCTACGGGGATAATTTCCTTGTTTGCTACTTCTACGTTCATATGGTGTTCTAACTTTTCACGAGGTAAATTTAACTGACTAGCAAATTCTTCGGAAACAAAAGAGCAGGTAGCACCCGAATCGAATAACACATATGCATTTATATCATTGATTGGGATGATACCTGACACCACGTCCTTGGATTCCATTACATCCTGAACGGTCATGTTGAACGTGCGTGCCGTTGGCTTGTTGGCTTGACTGGTTGGTACCCCATAGCTCAGCCGGTTGTTATTTCCGCTGTTGTTGTTGCTCCGGTTGCCACTCCCGACGTCGCCCTTCTTCTTCGGACAGTCCTTAATCTGGTGGTCGGGTGATCCACAAGAGAAGCATCCTCCCTTCTGTCTGTTAGGGCACTGAGGAGCCATGTGCCCCGGTTATCCACAACGGTAACACACGCTTTTCCCTTTCATGCATTCCCCCATGTGGTTTTTACCACAATTGCTGCACCTGCCTGCTTTCTTCACCTCCCCTCCAAATTTGTTCCCTCCGGATGACTGACTCTCGGTCCACTTGCGTTTATTGGGGTTACTGCCCCCGCTGCTTCCTGCTTTCTGGCCCTCATGTCCCTTCTTCTTTTCGTGATTGTATTTAGCCAGGGCCTCACTGCCACCCTCTGCAATGATCGCCCTTTCCAACAGTTCTGCAAATGTCTTGATTTTTAACACCGCAACAGAACGGTATACCCATGGTTTCAACCCTAGCTCAAACCTACGAGCTTTCCTTTCCTCTGTGCTAACTTGGTGAGTTGCAAACCATGCCAACTTGTTAAACCTAGCTGCGTACTCAGCCACGGACATACTTCCCTGCTTTAGCTCCAGAAACTTGACCTCCATCTCTTGTTTCATGCTCTCTGGAAAGTAGTTTTCCAGGAACATCTCTTTAAAGCGTTCCCATGCGACAATGCCTTCTTCAGCTCGGCCCCTGTTGGCCTTCCACCAATAGTTAGCCTCGCCCTTTAGCATGAAGGTGGCAAAACTTGTTTTCTGTTCCTCGGCCACCCGTGCGACCTCGAAGACCTTCTCTATTTACTCGATCCTGGTATGTGCTTCTATTGGGTTAAGAGTTCCCTTGAACTCGGGTGGTCCAACCAGTTTGAAGTCCTTAAAAGTGGCCAAATGATGTGCTGGCTCGGGTGCTGGTTGGGTCCCTACAAGTGGTGGTCTTGATTGCATGGCTTCTGCCAGCATCTCAGCGAATATTCTCATTGGATTGGGTTGATCCCCAACCTCGCTTTCTGACTCTTCAACCCACTGGTTACGTGGTCGTCCTCTCGGTGGCATGATTTGAATAAGGAAAACCGCTGACTTTTACCTATAGTTTTATATTTTACGCAATATGTCATTGAGATCAGCGATCAAGAGTAGAAACATTTATCAAACACATTTGATTTAAATGAAACAACTGCATTTATATTTATATACCATTGTTTTGTTACAATCAGACTAAACCTGTGACATACTTCTATAAATGCGCTACTGCATGCCCCATCAATCATTAACCATTTCCCCTGATACAAAAAGTGGGGAATAATAACTGACCATCCCTCATAACAGATAAAAGTTGGAGTTTAACTGCTACCCTAATCATGCAACCAGATATAAAGGTTCACAACACAATCATGTCCCTAATCTAACAAAAAGTGGGACCTACTGCCCTAAAACAAGACAAGACAATCACCCTAGCACGTCACTACATGTCGTGACGGATCCGTGCCTGCTGACCTGAAGAAAATGCTCCACCCATGACCCGGCGACGAACCGAGCGGCTAGACTCTCCTATCTCAGTCCGAGGCCTCCTATAGGCTGCATCCAAGGCAAATCCCAAGGTCTCGATCCTCACCGCTCCGGACTCCAACTGGTCCTCCAACTGATCAACCCTTCTGGCTTCTCTGACCCAAGCATCTCTAACTCGCATCCTCTCAGCAGTCTCCAGCCCAAACTCGAACTTCATGGCCTCCTGCTTGGCCTTCAGATGGGCGATCTCCATGTCCTTCTATTCCAATCTCTCTCTCAGCTCAGCATTCCTGGCCACCATCTGATGTAGCAGTGGTCCAATCTGCTGCGCTGAGGTCTCATAACCCTACAGCTGTACTTTCACCACTCCCAACTCATGCTCCAGCTGATAAGCTAGCTCCCTATACTGATCCTCCCTGATCTGGTGGGTCTGGTTCTGCTCCTCCAGATGAGCTACCCGGTCCTCCAGCTCCTCGTTCCTACTGGTCAGTCCCTCTATGATATCATCTGCAGTAGAGCCCATGCCATCAACAGAAGCAGGTGGCTCATCACCGTCAGTCTCTGGGTCCTCCTTGCCATCATCCGGGTTCTGACTGTCGGACCTCATTACCCTACCTATCACCGGCTCTACTAGATCCTCCAGATAGTCCTCCTCTAGTTCGGGCCCATCCAGTGGTACTCCTAGGGCAATAGGTGCATAGCCCACTTACTGCTCGGTAACCACAGGTATATCTGTGAATACCTCCTCCTGGACTCCACTGGTCCCTCCTATGTCAGCCATCCTACAAACACAGACAGAGACAACAATGTAAGTATCATAATAAAATACATTCATTGATAAAATGAAAGGATATTTTATCATGTACAACTCGGCTTGGCAGATTTCCACAATCCACTCCCAGACAAGGCCATTATCTGAATCTCTTTGATTCATATCCTAGCGTACTCAATACGAGTTTAAATCTAAGGTCATAACCTAGGTTTAGCGATCCTAAAGTTTATAACCTACGGCTTTGATACCAACTTGTGACGCCCCCAAATTCGGGTCTCCAATTACCCGGATCCGGTCATCACGATCCAATACCACATTCACCTTCAACAACATACATTGACTAAAATGCGGAATAGAACAAACATATGTTGTTCATTAGAAAGGTGTTACTAGTCCCAAGATACAATAACCTTAAATACTTAACACAATTCCATACCCCAAATAACTATCAGGGTTTAAATTACATTAATAATAATTAACTACACTTATAATAAAATCAGCTACGTGAAGCCTATCACTTCATCTTTTCTTTCCCTTTGCTCTTTCGTGATGTCTCGGGTTTAGCTGCAATGGAGTCATGATATAACAAGGGTGAGCAACGAGTTTGCTCAGCAAGTTTAAAGTACAGCAATAAGGATATATCATGATGAAAGGAATATAGAAAGAGATTTCAACAATATAATTATCAGAAGCAAGAACAATAATTGCTTTTAGAATAATTGATAGTCAAGTAGACTTTGAATAATAACTTCCAAAGGAGTCAATAGTTAGTTGACCCTCTGGTTACTGGCTACAGAATAAGTACTTGAGGGGATCAGCCTCGCGTACGCTATGTATATGCATAACATTTAACTCTGCTGTTTGTACCTTATATACGGTACCTGGGGTATTCCCCTATAATAAAAGGGGTGTTCATTTAGTCTAAGAATCCTTACCATCGATTAGTTCGGATAGCTTTTATAAATTCTCACATACTTGCCTGACCGAACAAGGGTTCAGACTTAATCATGAATAGTTCGTGAATTTCGGAACTTTAATAAATGTACGAATTCAAATGCACCGAATGCGAGTGTCAATAATATTGATGTGGAATAACTGTAATTAATTAAACCACTTAAGCATTCTTGGAATAAAATTTCAAGCTACAATGCAATAGTAGCCTGCTCAAATGAAAAGAAACTTGCAACAATTAAAGTTTCGGAATAGAGAACTCGCTCAATGTAAAAGTTGAGTAATGTGGAACTTGCATTCAATATACTGAAAGAATGAAGTTAGGGAACTTGCCTGTCTGCTCAGCTACAATTTATTTTAGCTCTAACTATTGGGTCTTGAAGGACCTAGCATTGATAAAGTTGACTTATCAATTAATACGGCATAGTTGTACATTGGTACACCTTTTTATGCTATTTATTTAGCAGATAAACAATTCACCATCTACATTTAATTACTATTTAACATTAGCTAAACGAAATTAATTAATGACCTTTAGCTATTTAAAATAAATGATAGCTAATCATGATTACTTATTATCCGAATACTCAGATTATTACCCTTATTTATCTCTAAATATGGGTTAATAATCCTTATTTACCAATTATAAAATTTATCATGGTTTAATAATAATTGATCACTTATTTAGTTTTATTTGCGCTTAATTACAAATCACCTTTAAGGGTAATTGAGTAATTATTATTCCTTGTTCCTTATTCAACATTAATTAAATACTTAATGTATTAATTCTACACACACTTAATTATTACTTAATATTAATTAAATAATCACTAAGTATTTATTACCTTTATTAATTAAGGGCCAAAAATAAATAATTAACTTATTAATCTCACTCATACTTAATCATTATTTCAATACTGATTAAGTAATTGTTATCCTTATTAGCTTTATTTATACCTAATTATTGTTAATTAAATACAATCAAATATTTATTATCTTTATTTATTATTTAGTGATAATAATTACAATTATTTTATTTACTTCATTCATACTTAATTATTATTTAATATTACTAATAATTAACTATTTACTATCTTTATTTATTATTTATTGACAAATATTAAATAATTAATTTATTAACTTTACTCATACTTAATTATTAAATAATAATTAAATATTTATTATCTTTATTTATTATTTATTGATAAATAATAAATAATTAATTTATTAATTTTATTCATTAGTTATAATAACTGGTTAATTTACAAGTGCACTATTAACTCAAATTAACAACCCATAATTAAGCCAATGCTAGCACAGTTGCTTAACAGTTGGACTCCATTGAATTGCACAACCCATTAGTTCAATTGTTGTATAATACTACTCATGCTAATAGTTCTATGCTCATTTCTTCCTGCCAAGATCAACAGTTACAATCAATATATCAAACTCCTGCTAATTTCATTTTAATCTAACCAACAATTATTATCCAACACAATAGGCAACACATTCCAAATAGATTATAGCAACACTGATTTCCTATTCAGTAACCATCCCAAACATTATGATATCTGTCGATGCCGGGTTTTTCGCCTCTAATACGGTGATTATCACCCTTTCCGATTTTAGCCTTTTCATTAGATGATTCTTTGGAAAAGGTCGGCATTAATGTCGACGGGGTTTTTGAAAGATCGTTTTTTATAATGAGCCAATTAACCAGAGTCGCCAGTTGGTATATTTGAAATGGATGTACCAACTCATCCGAGTTTCGTTTTCGTAATCGCTGGCTCATATGTGACTCCGAATTAATTGGTCTGCGAACCGAGATTCATAGAGTTCGGGGGCTTGCTTAAGCGAGGGGAAGGTGTTAGGCACCCCCCGACTTCCGTGAAACACGATTACCGCAATCTTGATGCTTTTCCTATCCTTTAATTCTTGAATGTGTGTGTATGTGCGCGTGTGTGTGTGTGCCTATGTGAATGTCGTGGTGAGTTTGCATGAAGAAACCATTTGGGTTTTGATGAAAAGTCGTGCTTTCTTTTGAGAATGCTTTAGAATGTCATTCGACTCATACGAGAAGCTTTATGAGAAAGGTTTGATTTTAATTGTCAAAAACTTATGAGATTTTCATTAGGTGTCGTTTTGGCAAAACAAGAGTTTTCTAAACCTTCGTCAAAATAGGAATCGAGATCTATACGTTGCTTTCGTAAATAGCATGATGGGCAACTTCTAGGATCTCTTTAACCCTATGCACAAAGATTTAATAAAACGTTACTTATTTTTATAAAATTATTTTTGTGATGTTTGAAAACGATTTTTTTCTTTAGCCTTCTCGTTAAATAGGAATCGACATTCATTAGCATTTCAAAATTTTAGCCTCGTGGTTCTAATAACCTAATTTGATTGATTTTATGGAAATCTTATCGTTTAGCTTTGAAATCAATTTTATGTCAGAGATCAAATCAAAACCTCAAAATGCGTTGGGGCTATTCATGGGCATGTAAGCCATCAAAATAACCCCGAACGCCCACAATCACATATTTTCACTATGCCGGGGCCTTAAACCCGATTCTCGCCTTGGCGTCGTTTTAAGGCCCGACGATTACATATGTACAATGAAAACTACATCCTTCCTACTATTTACATCAAAAGAGGTCCATCATCGGATTTGGACTACGGGGTCGCGTTCCTAGGCTCACATCCAAAATTGCTACATCACTATAACGAGCTAAAAATCATCAAATGGATATCATCGGGCCATTAGGAAGAATTTCGTTCCAATTAGAACCCTCACTAATAGTCCTCAATCCATGGATCCACAACAATATACAAGAACAATTACATTTAATATAATTCAGATGACAAAAAGCTTAACAAAAATGGTAAAACAAAATGCTATAACAAAGGGTTTTTCACCTTGCAAATGATCCTCACAATATGTATGAACTTGTATATTGAGAAGAGTAGAAAATATATGATATATAATCTCACAAAATGGATACAATTTCTCACTATTTTCTCTCTTTTCTCTCTTAATTTTCTCCGGTTTTCTTCTTCTTTCCGAATTGCTGCCGCCTGCTGCCTTCTTCCTTCTCCTGCTAATCCTCTCCTCGATGAAATGAAGAAACTGAGCTGAAATAAGCTGGCCTTAGCCAGCCATCCACTCAGCCCGCCACGCACTTCAGTTATTTTATTCTCCTCGGTTTCTGCACCGCACCTCGATTCTCGTGTCGTGCTGTCGGTTTTCATCGAAAGGCTTGTATTTTACAGTCCGGGAATTACTGTGAGACGTGACACATTATTCGGGAATGCTCATTTCAGATGGCCTTGTTGTCACATCGGTTTTGACTGCAAATCGTCGCGGTGACGTCGAATGTCCGTACTTGTCCATCCTTTGCTCTCGCAAGCTGGTTCATTTGCCGAATTTGCCCTCCTGTAAGGGTTAGTATACGAAGTGCAAAATTTGGGTGTCTACAGCTGCCCCTCTTTATCATGTTTATGAAATGTTAAATGAAATGAACAGGATAAAGAAATAGACACCCGATACATGAATGACAGTGCACAAGAATGACAATACATACATGATGCAACACATACAATTTATGATGCAACACAAGATGTAAGGCATGCAAAAACATTCGTAAAAGGGTGTCAATGCGGATGATCGTCTCGTCGGGGTCGGGTTTCGTCGCCGGTCACCCATCTCGTAATCGCCGGGTCTCGTCGCCGGTCGATCGTCTCGTCGGGGCCGGGTATCATCGCTGGTCACTCATCTCGTAATCGCCGGTTATCGTCGCCGGTCGATCGTCTCGTCGGGGCCGGGTTTCGTCGCCGGTCACCCATCTCGTAATCGCCGGTTATCGTCGCCGGTCGATCGTCTCGTCGGGGCCGGGTTTCGTCGCCGGTCACCCATCTCGTAACCACCGGGTATCGTCGCTGGTTGGTTGCCTCGTCGGGGCTGGGTTTCGTCGCCGGTCACCCATCTCGTAATCGTCGGTTATCGTCGCTGGTCGATCGTCTCGTCGGGGCCGGGTTTCGTCGCCGGTCACCCATCTCGTAATCGCCGGTTATCGTTGTCGGTCGATCGTCTTGTCGGGGCCGGGTATCGTCACCGGTCACCCATCTCGTAACCGCCGGGTATCGTCGCCGGTCGATTGTCTTGTCGGGGCCGGGTATCGTCGCCGGTCGATTGTCTTGTCGGGGCCGGGTATCGTCGCCGGTCACCCATTTCGTAATCGCCGGGTATCGTCGTCGGTCGATTATCTCGTCGGGGCCGGGTTTCGTTGCCGGTCACCCATCTCATGATCGCCGGGTATCGTCGCTGGTCGATTGTCTTGTCGGGGCCGGGTATCAACGCCGGTCACCCATCTCGTAACCGCCGGGTATCGTCATCGGTCGATTGTCTCGTCAGGGCCTGGTTTCGTCGCCAGTCACCCATCTCGTGATCGCCGGGTATTGTCGCCGGTCGATTGTCTTGTCGGGGCCGGGTATCGTCGCCGGTCACCCATCTCGTAACCGCCGGGTATCGTCGCCGGTCGATCGTCTCGTCAGGGCCGGGTTTCGTCGCCGGTCACCCATCTCGTGATCGCCGGGTATTGTCGCCGGTCGATCGTCTTGTCGGGGCCGGGTATCGTCGCCGGTCACCTATCTCGTAACCGCCGGGTATCGTCGCCGGTCGATCGTCTTGTCGGGGTCGGGTATCGTCGCCGGTCACCCATCTCGTAACCGCCGGGTATCGTCGCCGGTCGATTGTCTTGTCGGGGCCGGGTTTCGTCGCTGGTCACCCATCTCGTAATCGCCGGTTATCGTCGTCGGTCGATCGTCTCGTCGGGACCGGGTTTCGTCGCCGGTCACCCATCTCGTAATCGCCGGTTATCGTCGCCGGTCGATCGTTTGGATCTCAGCCCTTCCCAGGGGTGTTAGTTGTTTGGATCTCAGCCCTTCCCAGGGTGTTAGTGTTTGGATCTCAGCCCTTCCCAGGGTGTTAGTTGTTTGGATCTCAGCCCTTCCCAGAGTGTTAGTTGTTTGGAGCTCAGCCCTTCCTAGGGTGCTCACCATCTTGTTGTGGTTTGCTTGAATGCCTTCCCAGGTTTTCTCACCACCTTGTTGTGGTTTGCTTGGATGCCTTCCCAGGTTCACTCACCACCTTATTGTGGTTTGCTTGGATGCCTTCCCAGGTTTGCTCACCACCTTGTTGTGGTTTACTTGGATGCCTTCCCAGGTTTACTCACCACCTTGTTGTGGTTTGCTTGGATGCCTTCCCAGGTTCACTTCTTTTTTGGATACCAGCCCTTCCCAGGGGTCGTTGATTTGGTTGGATACCAGCCCTTCCCAGGGGTCATTGATTGGTTGGATACCAGCCCTTCCCAGGGGTCATTGATTGGTTGGATACCAGCCCTTCCCAAGGGTCATTGATTTGGTTGGACACCAGCCCTTCCCAGGGGTCATTGATTGGTTGGATACCAGCCCTTCCCAGGGGTCATTGATTGGTTGGATACCAGCCCTTCCCAGGGGTCATTGATTTGGTTGGATACCAGCCCTTCCCAGGGGTCATTGATTTGGTTGGATACCAGCCCTTCCCAGGGGTCTTTGATTTGAGTGATTTTTTTTTTTTTTTTTTGGAATGGGATGTGTGATCGACTTCATGTCCTGGATCTCCCACTAACATCGTCCACGTACCATGCCGCAAAAGCCATCACTCTGATCATTTGTGAGTTTGAAAGCGACGTGCTTGTGCTTTCCTGAAGATTTTCATTTTGATCGTACCTGCATGCATGAAAAAGATGTTATGCATGATCTGGCAGATATGTTATGGACAGATGCATGTGCACAACATATGTTTAGATAGAAATGACCCCTGTTCAGTCAAATGATACGATTCGACAATCGTCGTTTGTTTGCCAACATTTGATTGGATCACGCCTCATCGTGAAGTGTAGTTTCTAGACTTCAACCTTGGTTTGGTACTCTGTCTGTTCTTGGTCGTCTTCATTTCATCGAGTTGAGGCAGTCTGTTTCGCTCTCTGTGATGCTTGACAGCTATGTTGGGCTCCTTGGCCTTTTGGTCATTTCTGAGGGCCGATATGCTGTTGTCCCGCATTATATCATCCTTGTATATGCTCATGCACGTGGATCATTTGGATGTCGAGGCAGTGATAGTCAGGATTGGGGAAAGGCCCGATGACGAGAAGTTCTGTGCAGCCTCAGCTTCCTTCCATTTCACGATTCTTAACTGCCCTTGCCTTGGCGCGTGTTGCTACCAAGAATTTCTATCGAAAACTCGCGATGTCGACCGTGCTGAGTTATCCACAGCTCTGCAAGATCCTGCATATCAGATGACTAACAAATGCCAAAACTTGAAGGCTCGGGCCGTTAGTGTTAGTTCAACACAAAGATATTATAATCTCGACAAAAGAGTAAATGCAGTTAAAGCACATGAAATTGAATATCTGTCGATCGCACAATCTAGCAAGTTGTGAATCGTGAATGTACTAGATTGGAAGTTATTTTCGATCCTTCGTGAGTTGATGATTTTCTATTTAACGAGTTATGAAATCATAATAACACCTTCAAGCATTCATGGTCATTGTTCGTGAGTAAGGTTGGATTCAAAAGAACTACCTTCCCTCGTCAAAGGTACTCTGTCTCCATTCTCGACAACGTTCTTAGCAGGATTGACGTCATATGACAAATGCACTGTGCGATGCAGCATTCAGTAGGGGTTTCTCTTCCATGACTTCTTGTTTAAGGCCGAGAGTTTTTCGTATTTTCTCTTCTCTTTATTAGCCCACTTCACTTGTCTCGTTTTCTTAGGTTATTCAAAGTTACCCATTTAACGAGTTTTGGACCAATGACTCCCAAACCAGACGGTTTTGGGGCATTAGGTGTACAGACACCCCTTCGAATTTATTTACTCGAGTAACAAAGGCCACGGTTCGAGACAAGCTGGTGGTCTACACCATTCATTCTTTGCTTGACCTTACGCAAGATTCGTTTTCTTAGGCTTGAGTTACCCATGTAGCGAGTGTTAGGCCGGTGACTCCCAAACCAGACGGCTTTAGGGCACCAGATGTAGAGACACCCCTTAGGCTTAATTACTCGAGTAGCCCATGCCACGATTCAAATCTGCTCGGGCCTCCTCTACTGTAATGCTCGTTTTCTTAGGCTCTGAGTTACCCATGTAACGAGTGTTGGGCCAGCGACTCCCAAACCAGATGGCTTTAGGGCACCAGGTGTAGAGACACCCCTCGGGCTTAATTACTCGAATAACCCAGGCCACGATTCGAGACATTAGCTTGATAATCATTTATCGTCTGACTTCTTGATATTAGCTTGATAATTATTGACTGTCTGACTACGTGTTAATTTTCCTCAACGTCGTCATAGTTTTATACCCCACAACTGAAAGTTCGTGCAAATGCAAAGTGAAGTCTGTCACATGAGGTCGATTCTGTCGCAAACGTTGCTTTGAATTAAGGCTTTGTACCCGATGAAAAGGTTGAATAGCCTTCTTCGTCTAATCATACTCACGATCGTGCTCCACGGTTGCTTGTCAGAATTAATCCGATTCCTATCAAGTCAAATAAAATCCCCTTTCACGCGGGTCATCGTATCCCGGGAAAACTATGCTTGACAAATGCCAGATGATCGTACCGTTGAAGATTGAATTGACATGAGGTAGCATTTGATGATGCTGGTGCATGTTGATGGGATTGTTGCATGGGTGCCAATTTGCACGTCATCATTTCCTGGGTAGATGACAAATGCCCCAGTGTTAAGTTGCTTTTCTTGTGATCTCCCTTGTACTGGTTGCATCGGTATCTCGCTGGGCTGACAAAAGATCCGGTCCTTTGACTTGTTGAAAGGTTTGGGGGATTTTTGATTTTTTGATTTTTTTTTTAATTTTTTTTTGATTTTTTTTAGATCACAGAGTTGTTTCACAGAGTCAGAATTAACGGGCTGGGGAACGCCTTCCCGTCCATTCCTTGTAAGATGAGGGCTCCCCTAGAGAGAATTTTTTTATCGTGACGACTCCTTTTAATTTAGAGCAAAATTCCCCATAGCTTCGTCTTGGCAGGGCGCGATCCTTTTGAGGACTAAATCGTTTATTTTGAATTTCCGGGATCGTACCCTCTTGTCGTATGCCCGGGAGATGCGTAAGGGGCTGCCCCTCCAAATGTGCGAACTGAGGTTCGATAGGCAAACATGGTGAGCGACAATAAATCCGGCCATCCCCGATGATTGGCGAACATTCTTTCCATGATCGTCTTTGTGTTTTATTTGCAGCCCCCACTGCCCCATTCATTTTGGGCCGGTAAATGACTAAATCAAAATGTTTGATCTTGAATTTGTCATATATCTCCTCCTTGAGGGCATCGTTCAGATTTCTATAGTCGATGCGGCCCTTACTTCTCCTCCAGGCTGTGGTACTGGGATTCTGTCGGAAAGCCATTCAGGGTAAATAGACACCACGATTATTCCTGCTTTAAACCGCTTGATAATCTCGTCCTTTACTTTCAACCTCCATTCAGGCTTCAACGTTCTCAACTTTTGCTTAATTGGTCAGAAACCCTCCTTGATGGGCAGTCGATGTCCTACAACGTTTGTGGACAATCCAATCACGTCGCCACGGGACCAAGCGAACATATCTCCATACAGGCTCAACAACTCGGCATTTTTTTTTATATTTTTTTTGATGGTCGAATTTGCCCTACTCCGGGTTCTTTGTGATCGTCAGAGGTTCTGATGTTTGATGGCGATGGTCTGGCCTAAGTCGGGTTTGGGTTTGTCTTCGACCCATCCTTTGATCTCGTCAGGCTTATTGTCGATATCTGTCTCGTCCTGATTAATCCCCATTAGATCGAAATCTAGCTCTATACCAAAATCGTGATCCTCCTTCAAATTTGGCCTATCGCTTGTCAGGCTAGAATGCCTCAGATCGAGGTACCTGACATAAAACAAAAATGCTTGTCATATATATAAAACATTTCAGCACATGATCTTCTTTTTGGATAACATGATAAAATGACATGAGCGTGCAGGGATTTGAAATAAAACTCAGAATTTTAAAATCCATTGATCTTCTACTGGCCGGGATTCACTACCATACTCTTGGATTTACCCCTTCCTGGATATCACCTGCTGCACGGTCTAACTGGCCATGGTGAGGTCAAGCAATGGAGCTCATTAGGAGGTGCATGGATCGTATTGGCATGGATCTGGCATTGATGGCATTTCCAGACATGAGCATCGCAGTCAGTTTTCATGGTTAGCCAGTAGTGACCCGTTCACATGATTTTCTTTGTCGAAAATGTTCTGCTCATATGGGCTCCGCACACATCGCCATGTACTTCGTTCATTTGTCTGTGGGCTTCTTCGGCTTCCAGATATCTCAGCAGTCCCGTAGCTAGGTCCCATTTATGCCCTTTGGTGCTGTATATTCCCATGGCCTGCTGGATGACCAATTCGAGTCTCCAACTACTATCATCTTTTTGATTCCCATTCCCAAGGCTAATCTCAGTCCTAGGATGAATCCCTCGTATTCGGCCGTATTGTTGGAGTGGCAGAACTGTAGTTTCATGGCTATCGGCCTCTGCCATTTGGATGGATGGAGTATGGACTTTACGGCCTCTTAGTTGGGTCGTAGGGGCAATCTCGCAAAACAAACAAGGGTCGTAGTTTAGTACTTTGCCAGTTACAAGTTGGCAGATGCATGTCAACACTGACGCATGATTATTATATTATTCTTTTTTTTTGTTGGTCGAAATATGCCCCTACTCCGGGTTCTTTGTGATCGTTAGGCCACGCTTTCACGGTTCTCTAATCTTATCCTGCAAAACAAGGTCAGTGTTTGATGACAGGATAGTATTTAGAAGTTTTAAAAAACCTTGGTACGTGGTATCGATTGCCTTCCTGCAAAATCATGTCAGTATTCTCTTTATATGTGCAGGTGATGTAATCACATGATACATGACATATTTATTACGATGATGACGGTATGACAGTTGTATGCCATTTGCACGACATTTATTTATTTGACTGAACGATAAAAGGGCAAGAAGAAGCTTCCCTTTCGTTAGGTTTATCAGAGGCTGACCTACCCTAGGGTTACTCTCGCGGGCTTTTCGGCATGAAGGTCCCCAAATCTTCGCAATCTACTCGTCTAAATCCTTTCGATTGTAGCGGATTTGGGTGGTGCGTTTCCTGAGCCATCTCCGGGGAGCAGCCCCTTCGAGTCCAGTAATAAGCAACCGACAGGTTCGCCTCAG
The DNA here is from genome assembly GCA_034770075.1 of Aralia elata. NCBI lineage: Eukaryota > Viridiplantae > Streptophyta > Magnoliopsida > Apiales > Araliaceae > Aralia > Aralia elata. Next base: position 289,977 of record JAVJAP010000022.1, on the reverse strand, counting down.
GAGGAGGTACTCTCTCAACATACATTCACATTCATCGTCCTCACCGCATGCAATGATTGCTTTTAAAGTAAAGTCATTCCATTCAACCATTCATTCATTGGTAAAACACATTCACACAACAACAAGTCAAAATATCGCACGCACACACACATTCATGAATTTTAAAGGATAGGACAGCATCAAGACTTGAACGCGGCTTAATCCCTCTAATGTCCCCAGCAGAGTCGCCAGCTATCGATGCCGGGTTTTTCGCCTCTAATACGGTGATTATCACCCTTTCCGATTTTAGCCTTTTCATTAGATGATTCTTTGGAAAAGGTCGGCATTAATGTCGACGGGGTTTTTGAAAGATCGTTTTTTATAATGAGCCAATTAACCAGAGTCGCCAGTTGGTATATTTGAAATGGATGTACCAACTCATCCGAGTTTCATTTTCGTAATCGCTGGCTCATATGTGACTCCGAATTAATTGGTCTGCGAACCGAGATTCATAGAGTTCGTGGGCTTGCTTAAGTGAGGGGAAGGTGTTAGGCACCCCCCGACTTCCGTGAAACACGGTTACCGTAATCTTGATGCTTTTCCTATCCTTTAATTCTTGAATGTATGTGTATGTGCGCGTGTGTGTGTGTGCCTATGTAAATGTCGTGGTGAGTTTGCATGAAGAAACCATTTGGGTTTTGATGAAAAGTCGTGCTTTCTTTTGAGAATGCTTTAGAATGTCATTCGACTCATACGAGAAAGCTTTATGAGAAAGGTTTGATTTTAATTGTCAAAAACTTATGAGATTTTTATTAGGTGTCGTTTTGGCAAAAACAAGAGTTTTCTAAACCTTCGTCAAAATAGGAATCGAGATCTATACGTTGCTTTCGTAAATAGCATGATGGGCAACTTCTAGGATCTCTTTAACCCTATGCACAAAGATTTAATAAAACGTTACTTATTTTTATAAAATTATTTTTGTGATGTTTGAAAACGATTTTTTTCTTTAGCCTTCTCGTTAAATAGGAATCGACATTCATTAGCATTTCAAAATTCTAGCCTCGTGGTTCTAATAACCTAATTTGATTGATTTTATGGAAATCTTATCGTTTAGCTTTGAAATCAATTTTATGTCAGAGATCAAATCAAAACCTCAAAATGCGTTGGGGCTATTCATGGGCATGTAAGCCATCAAAATAACCCCGAACGCCCACAATCACATATTTTCACTATGTCGGGGCCTTAAACCCGATTCTCGCCTTGGCGTCGTTTTAAGGCCCGACGATTACATATGTACAATGAAAACTACATCCTTCCTACTATTTACATCAAAAGAGGTCCATCATCGGATTTGGACCACGGGGTCGCGCTCACATCCAAAATTGCTACATCACTATAACGAGCTAAAAATCATTAAATGGATATCATCGGGCCATTAGGAAGAATTTCGTTCCAATTGGAACCCTCATTAATAGTCCTCAATCCGTGGATCCACAACAATATACAAGAACAATTACATTTAATATAATTCGGATGACAAAAAGCTTAACAAAAATGGTAAAACAAAATGCTATAACAAAAGGTTTTTCACCTTGCAAATGATCCTCACAATATGTATGAACTTGTATATTGAGAAGAGTAGAAAATATATGATATATAATCTCACAAAATGGATACAATTTCTCACTATTTTCTCTCTTTTCTCTCTTAATTTTCTGCTGTTTTCTTCTTCTTTCCGAACTGCTGCCGCCTGCTCCCTTCTTCCTTCTCCTGCTAACCCTCTCCTCGATGAAATGAAGAAACTGAGCTGAAATAAGCTGGCCTAGGGCAGCCGCAGATTGATCTGCGGCTGGCCTTAGCCAGCCATCCACTCAGCCCGCCACGCACTTCAGTTATTTAATTATCCTCGGTTTATGCATCGCACCTCGATTCTCGCGTCGTGCTGTCGATTTTCGCCGAAAGGCTTGTATTTTGCAGTCCGGGAATTACTGTGAGACGTGACACATTATTCGGGAATGCTCATTTCAGATGGCCTTGTTGTCACGTCGGTTTTGACTGCAAATCGTCGCGGTGGCGTCGAATGTCCGTACTTTTCCATCCTTTGCTCTCGCAAGCCGGTTCATTTGCCGAATTTGCCCTCCTGTAAGGGTTAGTATACGAAGTGCAAAATTTGGGTGTCTACAATATCAAAAGAAAACCAAAGTTTAATTTAGGCATTATATCCAGCATCTGCTGGGTATTTCAAAATTCGATATTGGCCTATATACAGCACATAATCGACTGCCAGAACCTTTAAGGTTCATCAACACCAGATTCGCAACAACAAAAATTAACACAACACAATACTAGATTTTTAAACCCAAACAATATAATACAATGCCCGAGTTTCAAACGAAAGCAATACATTATTATACAATGTATCACACAAATCAACAAAACTATCACAGTCGCTTGAACCATTTTATACCTTGGTGTCGATCGACTTGCAGTTCGTCTTCTCCTCCCAAAATAACTGACCAAGCCGGACATCCACCTATCGGCCTCCCCTGTTCCCTCTCTTTGCTGCGACTTCTATTAATTAAATTTTTTTTCTTCTAAATTTGGGACTCGCAAAACAAAGGAAATCAGCAGCTTTAGCTAGGGCTTGGGTGGGTTCAATTTATAGAACAAAGTTTACCCAATTGCTGGGCAAAACCCCAATTAGTCGAGCCATTGACCATCGGGTAGAGGGAGGTAGCGACTGACGGTTCACTTCAGCCCCATCATTTCCCAGCTGGGTTCGGCCGGCACCCTCGAGCAGCGTGGTCCCGTTGGTCGATTCACCGAATTTCTGGAACCCCTGGTCCGTTCGTCAAACGCTCGGTCGTTGGTGCCTTCGCCCGCTCCGTCCACTGGTCACTCCTTGGCAGCCGTCGGTTGACGCTTATCCCCTGCTATCACCGGCGATTGACAACCCCATTTCTTTCTCCCGTCTCTCGCTTGTCTGGTTCGATTGATTGAGGGTTTGGGTCTAGCTAGGTTCGACTAAGCCTACTCTTTTTTTTGACTTATCTGATTTGAGGGTTTGAATTTACTTGCTCGGTTTATCCCCAAATCTTCCTACCAGTTTCCCCAAATTTAATTGGACCGACCCAGTGCATTTAGTCCAACCCGGCCGGTAAAGGAGTAAAGAATGGGCTCAGCCCACTTGTTAATGGTATAGAGTTTGGGTTCAGCCCATCTGATTTTGGGTTAATTGAAATAAAAGAAAAGTGGTCCAAAAGGAATTAGAAGGGAAATTAATCCTACACAATAATGTTGGGCCATTTAAAATAAAGAGGAAGATGGTCCAATACACTAACTAAGATTAATAATAATTATATTTTTAGCATCTAATTTAAATAACCAACTTGATTAATAAAATTAATAACACTATGCCTCTAATATTTAAATTAAGTAACTAATTAAATTAATTAATTATTTATAATATTTGTTTCCACAATAATTCCTCATGCGAATTATTTAAATCCGATAATAGTAAAATGAAATTATTTATTAATTTTTCCCAATTTTCTTGCCAATCAATTCTTAGGGTTAACTCACTAATTTATTCGAACTATCAGTGAGCCCCTTTAATGCAAAGAAAATTATTGAACCATATATTTATATAATTTAACAATAATACCTCCATGGATCCAATTAAGTCCGTAAAATTAAATAAAATGAATTTCATATATCAAAATGAATTGAGAGCAAGGTTTAAAATTCTTGGGCATTACACGCGCCCTGCTTGCCTGCCTGTTCAGCCAACGCCCCAATGCGCGACCCAACAGCACGCGCGCATGCGCCTACTGACTGCCCAGCGTTGCGGCGCTCCCTGGCCAGCGCTACGGCGCTGACCTACTGCAAGGCCAGCGCTGCTTCCCTAGAACCAAAACCCTAGTTCCTTAAAATTTCTAGATTTTTGTGATGAGTAGGTTTTATACCTATTATTTGGGTACTTTTAGGCTTAATAGTTTATGTGTTTTTAAGTATTTTATGTTATTTTATAGAGTTTTTATTTCATTTATTGTGTTTATTTATTTTGTAGGAATAAAAAAGTTAAGTGGCAAAATCGTGAATATTTGAAGCAATTGTGCGAGCAAGGAAGTAAGAAAAGAAAAATGGACAGAGTTTATGGGCCGCGACGCATAGACATAAGGGCCGTGACACTGAATCAAGAGCCGCAGCGCACCAATCATGGGCCAAGGCACTCGAGGTTTATGCGCGCGCGCGTGTGGCGCGTGGTGCGACGGAGTTGAAGGGTTTAATGGTTGTTTGTTTTCTAAATGAAATGTGATATTTACCAATTAAAGCCTAGAGAGTTACAGAGACTACAAGGCTGACTTCAATACAAATATTTCCACCTAGGGTTATAAATGTAATCTTAATTCTATTAGGGTTAAGTGGAATAACTCCTATAAGTATTCTTATATTATGAGGAGTATTAGGAGACAGGGAGATAGTATAGAGTATTATTCATTAGTAGTTTTTTAGATATTAGTTGGGGTTTCAGGGCGGCACTTGAAGGAGGCAAGGATTGAAGAAAGGAGCGAAGCAAAACTGTGACAGAGTTTATTCTTCCTTCTCAATTTAATTTCTTGTACTTTAAGATGTTTTCTGAATTCGTTATATTGTTTATTATATTATTTAATATGAATTAGTCTTTTCATTAATAATTCGATGGAACTCGATGATAGTTTAATTGAATACTTATTCTCTCTTTGATTTAAATTGGGTATGAGTTGATTTGTTTATTATATCTTGTGTTGGTTGTTATAATTGCGTAATTAACAATTATTGGATGGATTTAGATGAAATCTGACGATAGATTTTAAATTAAGATTTGGGTATAATAACTTGTGATTAGTAATTCTTTTCAGTAATATTGATTGCTAATTGAATGCTAATTTTGTGGACGGGATAGGAATATACCTGAATACCGCAAGCAACGGGTGGAAAATGATTCTTAATGAATTTATTATTATTGTTTCTCACAGGAATATATGGAAATTTATAATAATAAGTATGCTTTATAATTATTCGAAACATGATTATAATAATTATTAGTGATTTTTCGTTAACAATTCTGAATAATTGATTTAATGAAAGAAGGATGTTATTAATTAAATGATTCATCGAGAGAAATTGAGTTTTCTAATTCTATTCTTTAATAGATTTGGGAAGATTTGTTTATAAGATCATCGAGAGGTGCTTATGAATACTGATGAGTTCTCAGTTAACAATTTAATATACTTAATATAATTTGACATGAAGCGAAAATGTTGAAACGAAACATTGGGGGAAGTTGTAATCTTAAGTATTTTTAATTTGATTTTAATCCTTGTCAACAGATTAACGTAATTGTTAATTTTAATTAGATTTGTTTTACAGTTTAAATCAATTACTTCAATAAAATTAATTTGGTTAAAAGTTAGTACTTGGTAATTATTATTAAATAATTTTCGGTAGGAACAATACTCTTCTTGCCATTATATTGCTAGTCGATCGCATATACTTGCGTGTATTTCCTAAGTTATAAAATTAGGCAAACAAGTTTTTTGCCGATTGGCGTAGGAAATTTGATTTGGAAATGGGGTATGGACGTCACCGCCTGTAGAGCTGCTAAAGTCGGACGACCCAAGATGGCGTTGTAAGCCGAATCAACATGTACTACGAAAAACTTGATGTTCACACGAACTTGTTGAGGGGCCGTGCCGAAGATTACAGGTAGCTCAATGGTCCTCGCCACACGAACTGGGTCATTGCTTAAACCATACAGCGGGGCCTCATGTCCCACTTCCATTTTTTGACCTTCTAAATACAGCCTCTTATATGCGTGGGTGTACAAGATATCTACCGAGGATCCGTTATCGATTATGATCCTCCTCACATCGACTGACCCAACCTGAGCAGTGATCACTAGAGCTCCTTCATGTGGTTCGATCGGTTTAGATGGGAAATCATCATCAATTAAAGAAATAACCGTGCCAAGATACAGTCGATCCCTCCTGGCAGGCTATTCGGATATTGTCAGTATTGAATCCAGCGCACCTCGGTGCTTCTTTCCGGTCACCCGCCCAACCGAGCCGCCAGTGAAAACGTCAACTACCTGACAGGCAGGTTGATTTTGCTCGAGCTGCCGATCCACATGTTGCTCTTGATTGGTACCCTCATTTCTCTTTCCTGAGCCTTCCCGACCAACAATGTAATGAACAAGCTCCCCGTTCTGAACGTTCTTCTCGATCAAGTTTTTCAACTGACGACAATCCTCCGTTGAGTGCCTAGTGTGCTAGTGATAATTGTAGTACCGACTCTAATCTCCTTTTTATGGATGGGCACTGGTTGGGCACGACTCAAAATACGGTTTGTCTCGAATTTCCTCCAAAATCCTATCCCGATCAATGTTGAGGGGAGTATAAACCTTGTTGACATTCCGATTTGAGAAGGGAGGTCGACTGCTTCCCGAATTCCCTCCATTGAACTCCCTCTTCGGCTGCATTTCGGACCTGGGATTATAGTCTCTATCTCGATCCTTAAGTTTATTCGAAGTGCGTATCTACGGTTTCAGGCTCCCCATAACATCTTCGATAGCGATGAAGTTCTCTGCCCTAACATACGCCTCAGACAAATCCTTCGGAGGATTGAACATTATATCTTTCATTAACATCTTCGACTTCACGACATCCAGCCAAGTAGTGAAGAATCTAAGGGCTTGTGGGGCGTTGAGGTCTGTCACAGTGCTAACCGCCTCCCTGAACCTCTTCATGTACTGGCTCAAACTCTCGTTCTGCTGCCATTTAATCTGCATGATGGAAGCTGTTAACTTTCCCCTTCTCTTTTTGCTTCCAAACCGGTCATGAAACTTGTCACACAACTCTTTTCATGATCTAATAGAGTTCGGCGGTAACGATATCATCCATAATTGGGCACCCTTCTTCAAAGTTGTAACAAACATCTGACACTTGGAAGCATCAGAGTAATCATAGTGTTAGGTTTGTATATAACGCGAGCATGCAATCAAATTACACAAATATAGCGAAAGCGCGATAAAATCGAATTTTAAAATTTTATACAAACCATAACCATGATTTTTCCTTGTACTCAATTATCAATTATACGAAAGAGATAAAGAATTAGACTCATACTCTCGTAGAACCGTGCTTCCTCAGATACGAGTTCAACTCCAAATCCTTCGCGTTCTCCTTGAATTCACCGGTTAGATTCCTTTCTTTGATCAACGTTAGTCACCCAAGTGTTTGGCCTCTAGAGGTGATCCACCAAGGAATAATATGTATTCAAGAAGATGGGTATTGACAAAACCCTAGTTTTCTATCTCTATAGAATTTGTAAGTACTCTCTCAACAATTGAAAAAACACTCGTTATGTATCTATCATAAGACTCCTCTTATATAGATATTAACCATCCTCCTAAACTATTTAGGAATAGGGTTCTATTTTAATTAAACTCTTTTAATTAATTAAACTCTTAATCCAATTAGGAATTTATGAGAGTAGTTTTATTAATTAATTCCCAAACCCTTTTATGAATTAAATAATAATAATAATAGTAATAATAATAATAAGACTCCTCTTATTAATTTATATTTAATATTTTTAAAATATTAAATAATAAATATTAAGCTATTTAATTTATTCTATTATCACATATTAAATTAAATATACTTAACTTATTATTTTGATTATGCCATTTATTTCTTATATAAATATTTTTCTTTTGTAGTGTGACCCTTTAGGTTCTTCATATTAAACTGATTGTGAATAAATCAATTAAAACAATTCTAATCTTATTTAAATAAATAAATTAAACTATTTAATTCATTTAAATAAATAATATTTATTCTACAATAAGGGTAAGCCCCTTAGCGATCAACGACATTCCAGATAATATAGATTTTAACATTAATCACAAAAGAATCTTTCAATGAATAGTTACCGTGCAATTCAATCCTTCTACCATATAATGTCCCAATCAAATATAAGACATGAAATTACTGTCAAGTCTTATTTTATTTGATTATATGCATTTCGATTCTCAAATGCACAACTCTAAATAATGCAAATTAGAAACTAGTTTCTAATTTCATTCTACCTTGGCCAAGGACTACTGAGTTGTCATTTATCGAATCACATAAGACATTCTCTCCTTTTACTAGAAGCGGTAGATTCTTTGTTGACCAATTATTATCTCCATGTATAACTTATTATACTCAAGCATACTCTTTGATATACCCTAAGGGTCTTAAGGAACATGTCAAAGTATAACTCATCATACACAAGATACTATGATAATATCAAGTCCAAGGATCACTTGTATTACTATCACTAGAGGAGAATATATAGACAGACAAGTAAAACTCCATTAGGTATTCCTTTAGCGAGTCAATTTTAGTGAACTTATTCTCCAACAAGTACCTATGTACTTGCTTTAGTGTCTCCACACAAATAATTATGAGATCAATCATCCTCTTCCTAAGGGCAAGCAAAGTATATACCAATATATCCAGATTCACTAATCCCATTTTTAGTAATCCAACGATTAGGAACGATTTTAGTTTTAAGCTTTCTAAGAATTTAGATCTCATTAGCATGATCATCATCATGATTCTAAAAGCATTGCTCAAAACTATGGGTTTATCACATATAAAATAACAACACCATGTAGATGAAGGAAAATGCCTTTAATAAATTAATTCTTTTATTAATAAATGAATAAGATTACAAAGTATATGCTACATCATATCAAATATGATTAGCTTGTGTGCATACTACTTTCACATAGTAGCACATTAGCCGGTCATATGCATGTGTATGATCATAAGGATCACTGGTGCCATCGTAACTCTCCATGGGTGGCATCTTTTTGGCCGGATCAACCCGAACCCGATCGATTTCAAGAGTAAAAGGTAATGTAAGATCAACTGGTAACTCGTTCACCGAGGTCACCGCTGCTAACTTCTGTTCCAACTCCATAAGCTTTTGCAGAACGGGGTCAGGTTCTCTTTCAAAGGGGATGACCTGGGACGATCCCTCACGTGTCCTAGGGAGGCCATTCGTTGCCGTCGCCCAGACCTTATTCGCCCTTCACTGCTGTCATGGGAGCGTGACTTGCGTTTGCTCCTCCCTTCCCGAGAGCCGCCCGAACGATATGTCCTAGACCGGCTGTATTGCGTGATCTCCCGATGGCTGTGCCGACTCGAGGAGACCTCCTATTCCTTTTCTAGCTCCGCCAAGCGTGCATCCAGCTCCTTTTGTTAGAAGCGTAAGGCCTCCATAGCCTATCAAGTGGTTACAAAAGACACGTAGGTATATTCCTATCCTACATGCTAATCATATTAACCTTATTCAGATTATATGAACAAATGCTATCATATCCAGATCTAAATCTGTACTCCATTTTCTAATTTTATATAGATTATCACAGTAATTATTGGCCAAACAATTAATCAACAAGCACAAGATATAATAAATAATTTAATGAAAACCAACTTGCATTAAATAATAAGCATCAATTTAAACTTCATACCAAGTTCCGTTGCAATCTTAATTGGAAATTAGTTCATATCAAGTAAGGAAAACATCATCTTGATTGTAAATAACAACATCCCAGAAATTATAAAATCAAAGATAAAAGAAGGTAATAGAAGAAACTATTAAGCTGCTCCAAATCTCTCTCTTGATCTTCAAGTTCTGTAAATCTCCTTCGTGTTCTCCTTGTTATCTCTGCAAAATCTCTTGTTACGTTTTGTTCTGAAGTCCTCTCCCTTGCATATTGGTCAAAACTTTCATTTAGATTCATATTTGGCTTCAATTTCCATCTCAACAGTACAAATTTCCTTCTTTAACCGTGCAGGCGCTTAACCTAGTGCAATACCAAGTGCCTAGGCGCTTGACCAGGACCAAATATTTACAAAAATGCCACCAGCTTAATTTTTAATGTTTTTTAATCCCTTTCTTCACCAAAATGACTTCTATGCCCCTCTAACTCCATCCTACAAGAAATAAACACACAGAAAAAACAAAGAAAATGATACTAAAAACACTTAAAGATAGCAATAATTAAGCTTAACAATACCATATTCGTAGGTATGAAATCCACTCATCAAATACCCCCAAACATAACCAATTACTTGTCCCCAAGCAATGCAAATACAAACTAATTATGTACCTATGAATCAAACAACCAAATAACATAGCATCCAACACCCGACCTCAAAGATAACATATAATACTCAACTAGAACATCCGACCAAAGTAAAGTTTCCAACTTAAACTATTAAGCCAAACTACACTCGTCATCACTCATGTTGTGTGTGTGTGAATCAACTATTTTAATCAATCACAACTCAATTCACCCACATAATCAACTTCTTAGAAAGAAACTCTAGTTTTTACTTAACTCGATCAGCAAAACAACTAATCCGACTCATGTAAACAACTACTAAGCACAGGGGTATCACCAAGGTTTATTACAACATACTTTATTATTTCACGAGTGCGTTTTACGCTCCATCTCGCTTTTGAACTCGACATGTGCAATGTCTAGTTTCTTTAGGCTTTTCAAAGCTACCCATGTATCGAGCTTTCAACCAATGACTCCCAAACCAGTTGGCTTTAGGGCACTAGGTGTTAAGACACCCTTACGGATCTAATAACCCGAGTAGCAATTGCCACAAAACTAAACTAGTCAAGTTAGATTAGTTATATATATATTTTCTGATTTTCTGATTTTTTTTCTTTTTTTTTCAACACCAAGATTCCCCCAAACTTATTTTCTTGCTTACTTTTGTCTTCATAGATGTTTCATTGATTTTATTACATTTTATCCCAAATTTCTCACCAGAAGCAGATTATATAAGGATTTAAATCAAATTGATCAAACAGTCAACTATGTGCTTTCTTTGCTAACATGAGTTTCATACAAGCATAATTAACTTCACAATTCAAGTTATCACTCCGCATTAGTTTCCAATCCTATTCAAGTTTCAAATTATCAATCAAGTCTTATCATTGGCCAGAATTAGACACTAAATCATTTACCGCCTGATTCATGCAACTAGATACATAACACACCCTAAAATGCATTACCACTATCATGCAACATGTATATTATGTGAACATGTATATTCCTATGTGAATTAAGTTAACTAGGGTTTCTAAGCACAAATTCTTCAAGTGGTTATAAAAGACACGTAGGTATATTCCTATCTTACATGCGAATCATATTAACCTTATTCAGATTATATGAACAGATGCTATCATATCCAGATCTAAATCTATACTCCATTTTCTAATTTTATATAGATTATCATAGTAATTGTTGGCCAAACAATTAATCAACAAGCACAAGATATAATAAATGATTCAATGAAAACCAACTTGCATTAAATAATAAGCATCAATTTAAACTTCATACCAAGTTCCGTTGCAATCTTAACTGGAAATTAGTTCATATCAAGTAAGGAAAACATCATCTTGATTGTAAATAACAACATCCCAGAAATTACAAAATCAAAGATAAAAGAAGGGAATAGAAGAAACTATTAAGCTGCTCCAAATCTCTCTCTTGATCTTTAAGTTCTATAAATTTCCTTCGTGTTCTCCTTGTTATCTCTGCAAAATCTCTTGTTACGTTATGTTCTGAAGTCTTCTCCCTTGTATATTGGTCAAAACTCTCATTCAGATTCATATTTGGCTTCAATTTCCATCTCAGCAGTACAAATTTCCTTCTTTAACTGTGCATGAGCGCCTAGGCGCTCAACCTAGTGCAATACCAAGCGCCTAGGCGCTTGACTAGGACCAAATATCTATAAAAATGCCATCAACTCAATTTTTAATGTTTTTAATCCCTTTCTTCCCCAAAATGACTTCTATGCCCCTCCAACTCCATCCTACAAGAAATAAACACAAAAAAATGATACTAAAAATACTTAAAGATAACAACAATTAAGCTTAACAATACCGGATTCGTAGGTATAAAATCCACTCATCAAATACCCCCAAACTTAAGCAATTACTTGTCCCCAAGCAATGCAAATGCAAACTAATTATGTATCTACGAATCAAACAACCAAATAACATAGTATCCAACACCCAGCCTCAAAAATAACATACAATACTCAACTAGAACATCCAACCAAAGCAAAGTTTCCAAGTTAAACTATTAAGCCAAACTACACTTGTCATCACTCATGTTGTGTGTGTGTGAGTCAACTATTTTAATCAATCACAACTCAAATAACCCACATAATCAACTTCTTAGAAAGAAACTCTAGTTTTTACTTAACTCAATTAGAAAAACAACTAATCCGACTCATGTAAACACCTACTATGCACAGCAGGGGTATCACCAAGGTTTATTACAACATACTTTATTATTTCACGAGTGCGTTTTACGTTCCATCTCGCTTTTGAACTTGACATGTGCAATGTTTAGTTTCCTTAGGCTTTTCAAAGCTACCCATGTATCGAGCTTTTAACCAGTGACTCCCAAACCAGTTGGCTTTTGGGCACTAGGTGTTAAGACACCCATACGGATCTAATAACCCGAGTAGCAATAGCCACAAAACTAAACTAGTCAAGTTAGATTATATATATATATTTCTGATTTTCTGATTTTTTTTTCTTTTTTTTTTCAAGACCAAGATTCCGCCAAACTTATTTTCTTGCTTACTTTTGCCGAGTCATTCTTGCAATTGGCCACTGGTAATTATTAGCTGCCATTCTCTCGAGCAGCTGATACGCCTCATCACAATTCTTGGCCATAAGAGCTTTACCTGCTGCAACATCTATACTTGTCCTCACTGTATTACACAAACCATTATAAAATGTCTTCACCTGAAGCCATTTAGAAATCCCATGATGTGGGCATCTTCTCAACAAATCCTTAAATCTTTCCCACGCTTCATAAAGTGATTCTGAGTCCTGTTGAACGAAAGAGGTGATATCGTTTTGCATCTTTACTGTCTTTACAGGCAGAAAAAACTTTTCAAGAAATATCTGAGCTAGATCGTTCCAAGTGGTAATCGAACCTGGCGGTAGTGAATGAAGCCAACACTTAGCTTTATCTCTAAGAGTGAATGGGAACAATCTGAGTCTTATAGCATCTTCAGTCACCCCATGGTACTTGAACGTATCACACATTTTCATGAAACTAACCAAGTGATAGTTCGGATCATCATTCGGTAACCTTCCAAATTGAACAGAATTCTGATTCATCTGAATTGTTCTAGGTTTTATCTCAAAACTGGCGGTAGTAATGGCAGGCTTCGTGATACTTAACTGAATTTCAGTAACTTGCGGCATGGCATATTCCTGTAATGACTTTTGCTCCTCTTCAGCCATTTTATCTTGCTTCTCTAGTGTGTCTTGGGTTTCTTTAACCCACTTATGCAACCGTTTTAACCGTTTTTCAATATCGTCCTCGTATGGTTCAAGCTCTGACTGTTTCGATCGCGTTTGCATACACGAGAAAAGAACACCTGAAAAGAACAGAAAAATAAAAGTTTAAATTAAGATTAACTTTATCAAAATTAATAAGGACAAAATATTAATATAATTTCACCGGCAACGATGCCAAAAACTTGTTGCCTAATTTCTTACTAGCACTTAACACGCAAGTATACGTGTTCGTTTATAGTATTTAGCAAGCAAGGATATCGTTCCTGTAAGTTTGCAAAATCACAATCATATTGAGATACGCAACGGAAAATAGAAATTAAAATTTTTGCAACTTACCCATGAATCACCTTATGCATAGCTATTAATTGATTAAGATTAACAAGAGATAATACCTTTGATGATTCGACTCTTGAACCGCTACAAGATCTACTCCTCTCTTGATTTCTTCAAGCTCTTCCAATCTACAATCCTTTGTTGATTTCTTCAAGCTCCTCCAATCTTTGTTCCTTGGATTAAACACTAGCTACAAAGTGTATGTAGCACTCTAAAGGTAATCCACCAAGAACAATTATACAAGAAACAATATTTTGATTTCCTAGAAATCTTGGATAGCTAATCCCATTAATTTTATTCCTAACTCTTAAGAATAACAAGAACACTTCTTTAAGAACACACAGATGATCTATTTAATATTTCTCTCTTAACTCTTAAGATGGAGGCTAATGAATATGCTAGGTTAATTAGGAAACCCTAATCTTATTAGGATACTTACAAAAATAATACTTACACAAAATGTAAGTATACATTTGCTCCTAACCCACATGTTATTCATTTAAGTAATTAACATGTGTTACTTGTTTAATCAACATTAAGCAAGTATACTACCATTTTATTTAATTTGCATTTTCATTTAATTTAATTCTCAATCTAATTAAGAATTAAATAATAATAATAATAAGATTTCTCTCATTAATTTATAATTCTATATTTCTCTAAATATATCATTATAAATATTAAGCATTTCAATTTATTCAACTAATAAATTAAATACTTAATTTAGTATTATTTAGCCAATTGTTTCCAATACAAAATTATTCTTTTGCGGTGTGACCCTTTAGGTTCAATATTATGCCGGTCATAGAATAAATAAATTAGAACTATTCTAATATTACTTATAATGAATTAAACTCCTTTAATTCATATATAAATAAATATTATTTATTCTACATCATGAGGGACACCTTACGATAATGTATCATGACTATCCGTATAATATGAAATTAATGTTTAATCACATAGAACCTATTCAGCAATAGTTACCGTACAATTCAATCCTTCTACCATACAATGTCTCGATTAAATATAAGACATAGAATTACTGACAAGTCTTATTTTATTTAATCATATGCATTTCGATCCAAGAATGCACAACTCCGATTAATGTAAATTAGAAACTCCTTTCTAATTTTCATTCAACCCTGGCCAGGGATTTCTGAGCTGTTATTTATCAAATCGCATAGGACATTCTCTCCCTTTATTAGAAGTGGTAGATCCTTTGTCGATCATTCACCTACCTTCGTGTATACTTTATTATACCCGTACATATCCTATAACATACACTAAGGTATTAAGGAATATGACAAAGTATAACTCAGCATATACAAGGTACTATGATGATCTCAAGTCCAAGGATCACTTGTACTACCATCACTTTAAGAAATTCCTATTGACAGGTGAATAAAACTCCATTAGGGTTCTTAAGCGAGTCACGTTCAGTGAACTTATTCTTTAATAAGCACCTACATACTTGCTTTAGTGTCTCCACACAAATGATTATGAGATCAATCATCATCTTCTAAAGATCAAGCATAATATGTACCAATCTATCCGGATCAGTAATCCCAATATTAGTGATCCAACGATTAGGAACATTTTAGTTTTTGAGCTTTCTTGAATTTAGATCTCACTAGCATGATCTCATCATGATTCTAAAAGCATTGCCCGAAAACTATGGCTTTATCACATTTATTAATTCAACCAATTAACGTGGATAAAATATGCTTTTATATTATTATTAATATTTGAATAAGATTACAAAGTAAATGCTTATTACATCAAATATAATTGGCTTGAGGGCATATTACTTTCAGTTCCCACGAGGAAATAAATCAATATTTATCAATTACCAAATTTTAACTTAATTAATCCTACTTAAACTACGAATATTGGTTGCAAGTCAAAAATTAAAAGTGACAAAATTAATTTCTAAAATAAAGTTCACAAGAGTAAAATGCAGATTTAAATAGTTAAAATTACAACTTTCCATGGTATTTCATTTAAATCAATCCACTTCCTATTTAATTTAATTAATTATCATGAATCATTAACCCAGAATTCTTTACAGCATTCACGCACTTCTTCCAAAAGCAACGCAAACAAATCCTCCTAAATCTGATCTCTAAGGAATAGAATTACGAGGAACACCCTGATCAAATAACTCACTATATTCCTATGTGAATTAAACTAACTAGGGTTTCTAAGCACAAATTCTTCAAGTGGTTACAAAATACACGTAGGTATATTCCTATCCTACATGCTAATCATATTAACCTTATTCAGATTATATGAACAGATGCTATCATATCCAGATCTAAATCTATACTCCATTTTCTAATTTTATATAGATTATCACAGTAATTGTTGGCCAAATAATTAATCAACAAGCACAAGATATAATAAATGATTCAATGAAAACTAACTTCCACTAAATAATAAGCATCAATTTAAACTTCAAACCAAGTTCCGTTGCAATCTTAATTGGAAATTAGTTCATATCAATTAAGGAAAACATCATCTTGATTGTAAATAACAACATCCCAGAAATTACAAAATCAAAGATAAAAGAAGGGAATAGAAGAAACTATTAAGCTGCTCCAAATCTCTCTCTTGATCTTCAAGTTCTGTAAATCTCCTTCGTGTTCTCCTTGTTATCTCTGCAAAATCTCTTGTTACGTTATGTTCTGAAGTCCTCTCCCTTGTATATTGGTCAAAACCCTCATTCAAATTCCTATTTGGCTTCAATTTCCATCTCAGCAGTACAAATTTCCTTCTTTAACCATGCATGAGCGCCTAGGCACTCAACCTAGTGCAATACCAAGTGCCTAGGCGCTTGACCAGGATCAAATATTTATAAAAATGCCATCAACTCAATTTTTAATGATTTTTAATTCCTTTCTTCCCCAAAATGACTTCTATGCCCCTCCAACTCCATCCTACAAGAAATAAACACATAAAAAACAAATAAAATGATACTAAAAACACTTAAAGATAACAATAATTAAGCTTAATAATACCAGATTCGTTGGTATGAAACCCACTCATCAAAAATTACCTTTAAAGATAGGAAAGAGAATAAATGTGGATTATTTTGTATCTATCTATCTATCTATCTATATTATAAAGCGGGAAGGAGAATTGATGGTTATTTTTAATGTAAACAATGTTCTGAAGCCTTTTTAACTTTTGAATTTGCCCTTTAAGACATAGTAGTAACTTTTTAAAACTCAAAAACTTCCCTTTTCTCTCTCCCTACTCCTTTATTATACTTATTATCTCTCCAATATTTTCTCATTCATTCCGCATACACGTAGTCTGTGCCACGATACTAGTTTAGATAATTTGAGAGAGAATTAATGTAGACTACTATATGTTCGGAGTAATTTGGGAAAATATGACAGTAATTTCTTCTAAAAATAAAAAATAACTTTTATAATGACATATAATTGGTAGCAGATGAAGTAAGAGTTAACATACTGCATTTTTCCTATGGATTGATTGCAGCTAATAAGAGTTATTTGTACTAAAATTAAATAACTAGTAGAAACTTTGCACTTGTTCTATTATAAGAAAAAAGTCTAATTCTGACGTAATTATTTCTGAAAGATTAGATTCCCTCGAAAATAATTCCTTCGAAACTAACATATTTTTGATAGAATTCCGTTGGAATTGTCCCTTCCCATGACGTCAACCTGTCCCGTCAGCGCTCTATAAAGTCGACGAAAAACAAAGTAATTCTGACAGGAATTTCGTCGAAAATATATTATTTTCGACAAAATTATTTTCGACGAAATTTCGACAAAATTATTTTCGACGAAATTTCGTCAAAAATAATCTATTAAATTTGGTTTCCATGCGATACACTTTCATTTTCCTCCTTCCCCATGCCACTTTCAGCAGTTAGCAGTGGCACAAAGGAGGAAATAACTTCACAGATTTCTCACTCTCAAATCTCATTCCATCTCATCCTCAGATTTGTCTCCTCTCTCACCTATCCAAACCTATCTCTTCCCTTCTAATCCCTCCTTAGCGGCGACGGTGTTTAAGTTGCGGCGGATCTCCTCCGGCCTCCCTAGTTATCCCTCCTTTCTCCTTCCTCCATCCTGCCCCGCCCCTCATCCTAACTCTTCCTCCGTCTCTCTTTAACGCATCGACAACTTTAACTAGGCGTGGCGGCAGGGTTTATCGACGTGCGTTACGACAACTGTACCGACGTGAGTGGTGTTATTCCCAAAGGCACTAAAAGAGATCTAGAAATGGGGGGTTAAATAGATCTAATAATTTTTTTAAGATTGTATTCCAGATAAGTTAAGCGAGTTAATTAGTTAAGTTATGCACAACGAAATGTAATTTTAAAACTGCCTTCAAAGATTATATGAAAACTCATAGTTCTAAATTTAGTGAATAATCTGAAATTAAGTCACAAGAGCAAAAACATAGAGTAACAAAAAAAGTAAATGTGCAAAAAGATAAAGAACACAAAGTTTTCTAAGAGGTTTGGAGCCCAAAAGTCTCCTTGTCCTCTCCTCTACTCCGAGAGTATAGATATTCCACTAAGAAAGGGAAATCACTAAGATTTTAGTTCACGCAAAACTGTTATAACAATGATTCACAAAGAATCCTTCAAGTCACATAGACTTTGTAATATCCGAGAGATTTTGTACACAAGGTAATAGAAAAATATGAATTTTCAATAAAGTTAAATTAGAAATGTAGTTTATCTTTTTGCATGCATTAATAAATATGTTTTACATTTATACAAATGAAAAGTTAGGAAATAACTAATTATGGAAGAAAATAAATTGGGCTTACAAGTAACTAGTAAAACCAAATGGAAATGGAAAGGACTAGGAAATAAATAAGCCTTGGTCCATTAGTAAGAAACCTTTGGGCTACTTTACATGAAGTAAATCAAGTCCATAGGAATACATAATTATATATAAACCAAGCAAGCCCAATAACTAAGCCCTCCTTAACTAATCCAAGCCCAAGTCTAGAAAATTCTATATGCATATGTATGTATATATATATATATATATGTATGTATAGTTAAATTATCTAAACAAGAGGTCAAAAAGTTAAGGAGTCAAAGAAAAGTAAAAAATTTAATAGTTTATTTGTAAAATTTCTCAAGGAAGCTAATACAAGAAATATATATATATATATATATATATATATATATATATATATTAATAAATATAAATTTCGGCCAAGGGGAAGGGGGCTGAGCAATAGGCCATGTGATGTGAAGATAAGTTTGGTGAGATATTTTCTTGGTGGCCTTTTGAGTTGTCAAACAAGAAAAGGTGAGATGTGACCCTTGTTCTAGCCATTAGTTACTAATGAAGGCTTAATCATATAATAGTCATTTAGATTACTTGCAAGTTGATAAGGTTTAGCCTAATTAACCTAGGGAGTGTATTAGAAAGATAGAAAGTTAGATAGCTTGACCATAATACAAAGAAGTCATGGAGGGAGGAAAAGAGAATTTACAAATTTTCCTATATATATATATATATATCTAAACCCTTTTCTCATTTTACACTTTACCAACATAACAACAAAAGTTAGAAAAGAGAAAAAAGAGATATAGAGTTCAGCATCTAGGAGTGGAGAGGAGAAGAAGAAGATCAAGCAGGCCAACAACAAAAAGAAGCAAGAATCAAGGGTAGCAAAAGCAAAACTAGGAAGGTATAAATCTTAAATCCCTCCTTTATTCAACTTTTCCTATAAAAGAACTAGAGTTATGTTAATAAATATGAATCACACTTGTTTACACTTAAATATGTTGGATCTTGCTAGTATATGGCTTAGATCATGGAGAAACTTTGAAGGAAAATAAGAAAACCAAAAAAAAAACTTAAACTAGTTTAGGTCATAAACTCTAAAATCTGACCTGAAATTGTAACATGCATAACTCTTAATATATTTCGAATTTTTGCATAATTCTTATTGTTAATGATAGATATGTGAGTTAACTACATTTCGGAGGTGGTTTGAGACATAAATTCCATATATATTATTTTTGGTGAATTTTCTACCAAAATAGGGCAGACTAATGAACCTACTGACCTAAATTTTGTACGGACTGTTTTGGACATTTAACTTTCTTGGAAAATTCCAGACTTTTAGCGTATGGTACCTAGAGATATAAAGTAAGTTCTCTCCAGAACAAAAGTAGACTTAAGATGAAGGAGTTATGATCAAAACAAAAACTAAAAGTTTAACATTAAAACTGCAATAACTTGAGTTTTACAACTCGGATTAGGGTGAAATTTTGGATGGAAGTAAATTTAGATTCAGAGAGGTTATGTGATGCCTCCAAATCCGTGTACTTGCTATAGTCGACTTGGTGCTCACTATTTAATTCATAACTAATTCATTTTAAGGAATTGACTCACTTTAACTAGTCAAACATGTCGTCTATCCTAGGTAATGGATACTATACAAGGTATTTTTTAGCGATTCTTTTTCCAATGCTTTCGTAACTTCCCTCTCTACAACTTGACTATAAATTTCATGTCCAAATTCCAAACATATGATTTTATATGATTTTTATAAAAATAGTTCAAAAACTGTTCCCGCAGAATTTGGGCAGCTTGAATTTTACAAGTTTTGTAATCGGTTATCGTAAAAGTTAAAAATTCAAAAGTTAGGGGCGTAGGTTAAGGCTAGTTATAATGAGAACCAGATCCGTTGTAGTAAGTACACAGATTTGGGGGCGTCACAGGTTACTGCCCAAATTCATGATTTTTGGACATAATTTTTAATTTTAATAAATATTACAATTTTAGACAGAAACTAGCCTAAAATAAATACTAAATATATTTGAAAAATTCTAAAAAAATCAAAGAGGACCTGAAATGAAATTACCTAAGTGGGGCCAAAAGGAGGAAAAATAATAAAATGGTTAAAAGGGTTTAATAAAGAAAATAGGGTTTAAGAAATTATGAAACAATTAATTTAAAAGTTACCGAAAAACGTATAATATAATTTCCCAGTAAATACATGATAAAACAAGATATGTAAGATTCAGTAAAGGTGAAATGGTCATTTTAAGAGTAAAATTATAAAAATGGGATTAAGTTAGTACTCGAGAATGAGTTACGAAAATCGAAATTATCGAAATAATGTTATAAATATTTACCGAAGGTAACTATTAAAAATATTAAATAATTTAATCAAATAAATCATTATGGATGATGTAGGTAAACATTTGGAGACAAAAAGTGACTAAAACGAGGAAAGTATACTTGAAACAGGCAAGTTCCCGCACTCCTGTGCATTTTAATTTCGCTCATTACTAAACTGTAAATTTTTCGAAAAAGCTTATTGGACCGTCTATTAAAGGAGTTTATGCCATTTGTTCGGTTAAACTCAGTTGTTATGTTTCTACTAATTTATTGAACTATTTATGGTTCTTTGGAGATATTTGAATGTAATCCAATCCAAATTATTTTGGTGCGGACTTTGATTTATGACTGAGTAGAACAACCCTAAAAATAGCGGATAATTATGTTGTCGGGTAACCGACATATACTGTAAAGATACAATATGAAGATGATGTTACGCGTAACATGAAATATTGTTAGGTTGATCCCCTAACGATACTCTGTGGAGAGTTCGCACTCTTTGTGACTATTGAACATTTTTGGAGAGTTCTCAATCCACGACTGATGAACATTTAAAATAGTTCACGGTCCCTACGACCACTCAGTTGAACTTCAATTACCCTTGAGAATACGATAAGCTTTGAGACCCTTTAGTTCAATTTAAATTGAGAACTCAATTTAAAGTTTTACGAAGACATTTTGTTGATTCTAAATTTCCAAATATGACCCTATTCTTTTTAAATTATCAGTATTTGCTTCAATCATAATTATTGTTACGATATTTTAAATTGTTTATACTTGTTGAGCAAATTAGTTGATCACCCTTGCAAATTATATTTACAGCTAAAACAGAGGGACCCGAGGGGTTAAGAATCAAAGACAAGGGAAAAGACAAAGCAACTGGGGAAGATTATAAATTTTAATGAATCAGTTAATTAATAATTAATGACGTAATATTTTGAAATATATGTACTTGAATGAAATGTAATTAAGACCTGGGAATTGTATAACTTAACCATATAAATAATGTAATGATAATGTAATTTAATTTATACTATTAATTAGTTGTTGTGATGAGAATGAATAGTGAGCAGCAAGTCTACCGAGTACACTGATTTGGGAGTGTCACAAGTTGGTATCAAAGCTGTAGGTTATAACCCTTAAGTTAGAGAACCTTAGGATATAACCTAGGGAGAATAAGTAAAGTCAATGACATGCAAACTCACATAGAGTTCTTATGTAAAATAAAATAAAATAATAAAAAATAATAATAAAAAAAATTTATTAGTTAAATATTTTTAGATTATTTAAGTTGTATATTATAATATGTTAATGTACTATGTGAATTATTTTATTATATTATAGGATGGTTGAAGAAGAAGTCGTGAGAGATATTTATGAGGTACCTAGACCCGAGCCAACAGTAGAGCCAGAACAGGTTAATGAGCCTGAGGAGGATCCTGAGGAGGACCATGTAGTACCAGAGAATGCTGCAGATGAGGTCACATTAGCTGAGGAGGATGACCAGGAGATAGATGTACTGGTCGAGGTGTATGCAATGATTAGGGATTTAATAGATAAGAATCAAGAGTTGGAGGTTAGGAGTCAATAGGTAGAGGAGAGAAACTAGGAGTTGGAGACTAGGAACCAGCAGTTAGAGCAGAAGAATCAGAAGCTGGAGGCTAGGGTCCAACAGATGAAGGAGAAGAACGAGGAGCTAGAGACTCTTTAGGAGGCTGAGATTAATACCCGCATCAGGGTAGAGGGTATACTGGAGGGAGTAGAGGCTGAAATGAGGAGGAAGAAAAGGAGGATGGATTAAATGGTATATAATTTTTAGGTTTCTTACGGGCGATGATTAAGGCTCATTGAGCGAAGTTAGGTCAGGCAGTCTATACGATTAGTAGAGACTTGGTAGCGGCGATAGTTCATGAGGAGCACATGAATGCTATGAAGGAAGGTTTATATCTATAGTAGATGGTAAAAGCGAGCAGTAATGATTATCTGAAGTTAAGATTGTTTGCTAATTCACTCACAGCGACGACATTCACATGGTACATTAATTTATAACCTAACACGGTGTATACTTGGCAATAGTTAGAGGCTATGTTTCACGCTCAGTTCTACCGTACCATCCTAGAGGTATCTATGTTGGACTTATCTCAGATGTATCAAATAGCTGGGGAGAATGTTGAACTTTCATAGCCAAGTTCAAGAAGGCTAGATACAGGTGTCCAGTTGTGCTTCCAAAAACAGAATACGTCAAGTTAGCTTAGAATGGTCTGGAGTTCGAGCTGAGGAAGAAGTTCGTTGGAGCAGAGTTTACTGACTTGTTTGAGTTAGCTTCAGCAACATCAAGTTATGAGAAGATCCTTAAGGAAGAAAAGGATAGAAAGAGTTCTTTGAGGGACACTTATTATAGCGATTCCAATGTTAATGTGGGAGTTCATGTTGTTGAGTCAGACTTTGATGATGTTATGGTTACTGTTGAATTGGTGTTAACTAAACCACATGCGTGCAAATAATTAGTTCGGCCTATTGCCAAACTAATCTCAAGGAGTGTGGCATCGAAGCTATACCTCTTCGAGGCTGGTAAAAATTATTCATTTGATTTAACTAAGGCCGAAGCTATCATTAATCGTTTGTTGGCCTAAGGAAATATCAAGTTGTTACCTAGACATGTGATCCCTTCGATCGAGAAATTAAAGAAATGAAAATATTATAAGTATCACCATGCGTGGTCTTCTCATTCTATTAATGATTGTTTGGTTTTTTGAAACTTGATACAGGAAAACATAAATAAAAGAAAGCTAACTTTTATGGATAAGCAGAAAGAGGCCATGATGATTGATACTCATCCTTTTGAGGACCCAACTGTGAATATGTTTTCTTTAGAGGACACCAGCATTAACATGTTTTCAGTCAACCCAACAGCGTCCAGTACACCAAAGAAAAAGTTAGAGTTAACTGATCATAATAATATGACGACAGAGCTGATTAAATGCAAGGTTGGAGCTAAAAGACTCACTGAGGAAGTTAGGCAGAAGGAAAGAGAATAGCAAACCTTCAGGAAAGTGTTAGCATCCGAATACCATTTTAGCTAAGAAGAGTTAAAGAAGAAGGACGAAGAATGAGATTTAGCTGCGTTAGAAAGCAAGTTCGGGCAACTCATATTGGTTCAGTAGGGTCTTTACCCAAATTGCCTTCAAACAGTCCAATAACCAGCCTCAAAGAAAGATGGTCACCAGACAACTATTTGGAAGAGGCTAGGGGAACCTAGGGTATCTATTATGGGAGGGCTGGGAAAAAAGTTAACTCATACAACGGACGAAGAATATAATTCCCGTCCGTTTTGGGCAAGTACATCATGCAGTTAGAAAAATGACAACACTAGATTAGTCAGGTTAAGGGACCCTCAGGTCCAGGCTCAGGGGCAAGGTTAGACGATCTTAAGAGAGCAGTTGATTCGGGCAAGCCTAGAATAATTATGCCTAACAGTTCAAACCCCGATGTTTGGGAGAGAGTTGCTCACCCCAAGTTCCCACAAACAAAGGTCACCCATGACTGCTTCACATAAAAAAGAGATTTTAAATATAACAACAAGCGGCTAGACTGGAATACGAAACTAAGCGACAATGAAGGGATAACTCACCAGAAAAAGGGTTGGCTCCTCATACAACAGGAAGGGACTTAGTTGAGAAGAAGCAAAAGTGGGTTAAGTTTAAAGCGAGCAAGGTTAAGCAGGAAGCGATAACAGATGGATGGTTAGACATGGAGTTAGATGACTTGCTAAAAGAAGGAAGCTCGATCAGATTTGGCACGGTTCAACTAAGGTTAGGGGTTAACATGGCCTTCTCCTTACCAGCCGTGTTTGGGGCTAGCTTAGAAGAAAAGCGGAGGATAGATAGCTCTGAAAAATAGCTAAGCCAGGACGCTCAAGTGAAAGAAAAGCCTAAGGCGTTGATCCTTCAATGTAAGACAAAGGAAAGGGAGAACGATGAGGAGACTCTAGCGAAGGT
The DNA here is from genome assembly GCA_034770075.1 of Aralia elata. Taxonomy (NCBI): domain Eukaryota; kingdom Viridiplantae; phylum Streptophyta; class Magnoliopsida; order Apiales; family Araliaceae; genus Aralia; species Aralia elata. Next base: position 265,091 of record JAVJAP010000022.1, on the reverse strand, counting down.
AGAGTTCAAAAAACCTAACTGGAATGAGGCTAACCACATCAAACTCATGTACATCAAAACTCACATGGAAGTGAGATCAGTTAGTAGGATCCTTGTGGACAACAAAGCAACAGTGAATGTTCTACCATCAACCATGTTGAGTAAGCTTGGGAAGTATAAGGATCACTTGTTGCCAATTGAGTTAACAATTACCAATTTCACAAGAGGAGTAACCAGAGTGAAGGGAATCCTACCGATCAATTTGATGATTGGCAATATGACTTCACTGACGACGTTCTTTGTGGTCGAAACTTTAGCATCATACAATGCCTTAATTGGGTGAGATTGGATCCACTCTAATTGATGTTTTCATTCAACAGTGCATCAACTACTTATTTTCTAGAACGAGAAAGAAATGAAAGTGATAGCAGGTGACAATTGGCCTTTTTTAGCTGATGTAAACAACGTCGATGCCATGTTATACCATAAAGATGTAGGACCAGTTACCTTTTATGGTTTGGGAAAAAATGACGGACCAAAGAAAGAGACGATTAGTAAGAATTTGACAACTATGGATTGGCAAAAAGTATACGAAGAGTTATCGTGTCTAGACGCATCTAGTTGTGGAAAGCCGATAACTGATGAAGCTGAACAAACATCATCTCCATGATATGGCTGATCATAGGAGAGAGCGGTCGACAAGCTGTTCGAGTTTAAATGAGTAGAATAAGGCAGTTCTTCAATCAGATAACTTTGATTAATGTGGCCGATTTTGATGATGAGGTGGAAGAGGCAGAGGAATTTAAAACAAATGAAACTATCAAGATGAGTGATTTGGAAGCCGTTTAATGAGTAGATTTTATATCTATTAATTGGGTATGTTTGACTTGAGTATTTTGCTTTTCTTAAGAGTTTTTAGTAGTATTTTAGTACATTTTAGTAGTTTTTGTGAATAATTGATTTCAGCCCATGATTGTGTAAATATTGGAGATTATTGCAAGTTTAGCCTTAAATTGTTGCAACAGGTAAAAATGATTGTTTGGCAAAAGTTGAACAAGTGTTAGATATTTGTAGTTGCAATTTATGAGGATGATTGGCCAAAACAGGAGCATTAAAGAACAATTGAAGGATGACCAGGGTTTTGGAGCCGCGTCGCACAAAGGAAGAGCCGTGGGGCGCAGATAAATGATCAAGGGCCGCAACGCACAAGACCAGGAGCTGCGGCACACGAAATATAAAGGACCGGAGCCGCGACGCATGAATCTGAGAGCCGCGACGCTTACTATGTCCCTGTCGTGCGCGCGTGAAGCTACGCGCCCGGTGGATTTGTTTTCTTTGGCTGAAGATTTGATTTTATTTGCACTTATCATATACTTGTTGTAACTTATCGGTAGTTAGTACTAGACTAATAATTAGGGTTTTTATTCATTTATTAAAGAAGAGAAAAGACGAAGATTTTAAAGAGGAAGAATTATTTCCAGTACGTAGAAAATAAGGGTTTCAGCAGAGCTTTATTCCAGAGGAGAACTGAGGTTTATGAGGAAGAGCAAATTCGACAGAGTTTATTTCTTCTCTCTTATTTCTTTATTTGTAATCTAGAATGGATTCTAATGAATTATTGATATTCTTTACTTTCAATATGAACTAATTCTTTTAGTTAAGGATTCAATGGAACCCGATGATGATTTTATTTAATATTTATTAGTTCTTTTATTAAAGTTGTTATGAAAGAATTGTTTATTGTATCTTGTTTTATTTGCATAATTGCCTGATCAACAATTATTAGATGGACCTAGATGACATTTGACAATGAAATTTAGGTTAAGATCTGGATATAATAACTTGTGATTAGTAATTCTTTTCAGTAATAATGATTGCTGTTGGAATACTAATTCTGTGGACGGGATAGGAATATACCTGAATACCGTAAGCAACTGTTAGTAAATGAATCTTAATGCATTTATTATTATTATTTCTCATAGGAATATAGAGAAATTAATAATAATAGATATGCTTTATAATTATTCGAAAGGTGATTATAATAATTATTAGTGATTATCTGTTGACAATTTTGATTAGTCAATTTAATAGAAGAATGATAGTATTACTTAAATGATTCATCGGGAAAAATTGTTTCCTTAACCCTTTTATTTATTGATTTAATATTTCAATAGTTACTATTTAATTAAGTTACTTATTTGATATCATAATAATCTAGATTAAATTAATTGATGCAAAATTAGTGTTTAGAATTATTCAAGTTGTAATTCGCTCCTCGTGGGTTCGACACTCTACTTTCACTCTATTACTTGATTGACCGTGTATACTTGCACCGCTCTAGCTAAGCTAGATGACTTGAAGGCCAACGTGTAAGACATTTTGGAAGGAATTAACTTGGGAAAAGAAGAACAATGTCGGCCAACATATATCAGTTAGCTTTTGACAGCGGGGTTTAATGAGAAGTTGAGTAACCTTGTTCACGAGTTTAAGGATTGTTTTGCATAGGACTATGGCGAAATGTCAGGGTTAGATCCAAATATGGTCGAGCATAGGATTCCATCAAGTCAGATTTCAAGCCTTACAAGCAACCCCCACGGAGAATGTGGAATGAAGTTATCTTGAAAGTGAAGGAAGAAGTGGAACACCTTCTCAAGGCTGGGTGTATCAGGGTGGCAAAGTATGTGGAATGGTTGTCCAACGTCGTACCAGTTGTTAAGAAGAATGGTAAGATAAGAGTTTGTGTTGATTTCAGGAATCTTAACACTATTTCACCAAAAGATGAATATGTTATGCTGCTGGCAGAACAATTAGTGGATTCTGCCATTGGCTATGAATTCTTGTCTTTCATGGACAGGAATGTTGGGTACCATTAGATCAAGATAGCAGAAGAGGATATCCCTAAGACTGTATTTCACTCCAGGGGCAATAGGAACCTTCGAGTGGGTGCCTATGGCCTTTGGGTTGAGGAATGTAAGGGCTACATACTAGGGAACGATGAATAAGATTTTCCATGACATGATTGGAAAATTTATTGAAGTATATATTGACTATGTGGTAGTTAAGTCTCATTCAAAGGATGAACACCTAGCTAAGTTACGAATGGTATTCTTAAGGATGAGGGAGCATCAGTTAAAGATGAACCCACTTAAATGCGCATTTGGAGTATCAGCTGGTAACTTTTTGGGATTCATAATTCATCAGCATGGTATTGAGATAGATAAGAACAAGGCTAAGGCAATTATTGAAGCCTAACCACCAAAATCAAAGAAGGAGTTGCAGATATTCCTAGGCCAAGTAAATTTCATACGGAGGTTTATATCTAACTGTGCTGGTAAGGTTCAACCGTTCAGCCCATTATTAAAGTTAAAAACAGACGAAAAGTTCAGATGGGAGTCAGTTCACCAAGGATGTGACAACCCGGATTTTTAGTAATTATTAAATAAGAATTTAATAAATAAAATTCTTATTATGAGAGGTGTCAGATTTGAATAAATATATATATGTGTGTGTTATATATTTTGAAATATGTGATTTGGTGTGAAGAGATTCAGTGTGAATATAGAAGAGAAATATATATTTATATATTAGAAAAATGAGGTTTAATAGTTAATTAAACTATTGAAGAAAGTAAATGAAATTGTCACGAAAAGGAATTAACTGAATATTATTAGTTAATTTAATTAAGTTAAAAATTATATTATGAAATAATATAATTTGATTATTATGCCTTGTTGGTAATGGAATTGTTATGAATTAAGTTTTATAAATAATGAGAGTAATTCATTTAATTAAAGTACTAAATTAATGTAAATATATATTTGTTTTAATAAAATGTGTAAGCAATGTGTTACACATAAATGTAATATTTTAATGTAATATGATTGTGAATTTCGTAAATAGTTAAAATATTTATCGAATAAAATAAATATTTTAATTGGGATATTTATTAAATAAAATAAGTATTTGATGAAAATTATTGTGGAATAATTTATTTTAGTGTGATAATATTAATTAAATTATGTTAAATAATTTTCTAATCGGTGCGTATTTTATTACGCTAATGTGTTATTAATATTCTAATTTAATTAAATAATTAAATTAGAGGGTTAGTAATTGGTTAAATAAAATTTTAATTATATTGACCAAATAATTTAGCAATAAGTCAAGTGTGATAAATGTATCATATAATGGAGAAATATTAAAATAAATTAAAATGAAGTTTAATTGGGTTAGCCAAACATGGTCTAGACTCTTCCATTCCATAACAGCTGAGACCTTTTCTTTTCCATAACTGGCCAAATCGAATTGAAAAGTACGTAACTTGTTTTTGCAAAGGCTCGGAAAAGAGATAAATTGAGAGAGAGAGTTCTCTGTGAAAATTGAGAAGAAGCTCTGAGAAATCAAAGAAAGAAGGAGAAGATTGACCAAGTAATTGATCATCTAATTAACATTAGGAGGATCAAAGAGGTAAGAAAAATAATTTTAAAATTATTGGTTCTTATTCTTTAAGTTTTCTGTATAAAATTAATTTGGTTATATGATTTGATGAAGAGTTAGGTTATAAGTGTTTATGTGTGTATATAATCTGCTGGGTATCACCAATATCTAAAATTGGATCAATCAAATTTGTGTTTATGTGTAAAAGAAGAAGAATTAAACTTTTGGTTTCATTGTATATATTATGATCTGTTTTAGAGGCAAAATTGGTTGTGAATCCATGCTGTAAGTTGTAAATTGATGGTGGATTGTTGTAATACTATGAAATACGAAAACAACGAAAGTTAAATCGATCAATTTGGTTGAATAACGAATTCGTAGTGGTTGATTACGCTAAACCTGTTGCAATATGAAAATAGAGCATGAACTTTGGTTTTAATTCTTTTAAATTAGTGGTTTAAGTGGGTTGTGATGTTAGAATCATTCTATACATGCTTGGTTTTGATTCTATGAAGTTTATAGCATCTGGATTTAGTTAATTTACTGTTTGGGTGAAGAAATTGGGAGTTTTTGGGTTGTTCTGTGCTGTTCGCAAAGCAGCAGTGTCTGAGTCTGATGAATGGCGCCGCAGCGCCGCTTGCCCAGTTCATTTTGGCACCGCAGCGCCGCTCTATATAAAAAAATAATAAAAGGCCGGCGCCGCAGCGCTGGTTCCTTAGTTAAATTGGGCGCCGTAGCACCGGTACCTGTTCAAGCCCAGTAAAGAGCTTTTAAAAGGATAGTCCAAGGAAAGTTTATATAATCATTTTTAATGATCATAAGACACATATTATAGTGTCATAGCAAGCCTTAATCACCTAATTAAACATTAAGTGTCGATTAAAAGAGAAGTATAAAGAAATATGAGACGAAGGTTAACTTAAGTAATGTTATCAAACATCATACATGTAATGCGATGTAAAGACAATGTTTAAGACTTAACTAAATGAAAAGTGTCAATTAAAGTGGAACGTAATGAGAAGGAAACAGAAGTTTAACGTAAATAAACCGAATGGTCAATGAGGAGCCCTAACAGGACTTAAACACTAAATTAAACATTGTGTATCGATTAAAAGGAAGGATTATGAAATATAGAGTAGAGTTACTTAAACGATTACCAAGCATTGTTATATGGCTAATAGTTGATGTGCATGATCATATGTTGTGTAGGAAGTTTTCAAGGACAAAAAGTTGTAATTGGTAATCTATGAGCCAGACAAGTCTTTTAGTTCATATTTGCTATTCTAAACTTGATAACTGATTGATTGAAATTTGAACTGCAATAAGTATATTGAATTACATGTGATGCATTTTAAATTTTAAAAGGTCAATCTATGACTCGGTTCATTGAGCTAAGGAGTTCAGTCTTTATATGTGACGATCCGAGTTTTCGGAAAATATTAAAATAAGAATTAAATAAATACAATTCTTATTCGGTGATATATGATGTAATATTGTGTTTCATACGTGAATACGTGTGGTGTAATGTGATTATGTTGTGATGTGATAAATATATTTGTGTGTGTGTGTGTGTATATATATATATATTTATTACATGAAAGGTAATTGTTAGAAACAATTTGTAAGACGAAAAGAAGATAAGAAATTATTTAGGTATACTAAATTATATTGTGTACATTAAATAATATGTATTTGAATAGTTTATGAATTTAAATTAGTTAAATAAAAAAGAGAGAAATTGTATATTAATTATATTAATTAATATATGATTTCTATTTTTGGGACGAAGAAGGAGGTAATTAAATTGGGAACCCCTCAATTGATGAGTACTGTTATAAGCTTAATGCCCAAGCCATATTTTTTCCATGTGTACCGTGAAAGCAAGAGGGAGTAGCAAGCAAGTAATTTTCGTGGAGGCCAAGGAAGGGAGGCCATCATCTCTTCTATTTAAGCTAGCAAGCTAATCTTCTTCTCCTCTCTTAGTCAATTCTCTCTCTAAGCCATAGAAACAAGGAAGCTGTGAATTCTCGACTTTCCAATTCTAAGTGAAATCGAGCTTAAACTGAAAATTGAAGCTCGGGAGGCATTGGAAACTCTAATTCACCGCCCAAGAGGTATATAATCGCATTCAATTTCGAATTCTAGTAATGATTCATGAAATTTTGCTTAAATAATTAGAAAGTTGAATTTTTGAACAAAAGTTAGTTAGATTGTGAATTTAGACTAAAAGTCTATATGTTCAATCTAGTTTTGATCCTCGGATATCGAATGTAGCATAAGAATTGGAATTGAATTAAGAAATGAGAAATTTGGAAAGTTAGTAGGCTATATAGTGTAAATATTAGCTTATGTATCGATGAAAAGTGAAATTAGAGCCATGAAGCCTAGTTGTTGTTGTGTGGAGTAATAAGGACGGGAATTACGAGGTATACAAGGGTAAAACGTGAAGAAATTAGATGAATTCGATAGTATACGCGTTATGTGCGATAAATGGCCATAAAGGATAAAAATGGTAAAAAAAACTTAGAATTTTACGAACCTGAGACCTTAGACATGTATTAATATGTTAAACAAGACTTAGTTATAAAATAAAACGAGTCGGAACAAACCACAGCGAGTTTTGACTTGTAAACGCAAACTCTGAAAAATGGCTTCTGCAGCCACTTTAGGGGCGTTGTTTAGGCAGCGTAACGAACCCGGAATGGAGGGGTTATATTTTTTAAAAATACTTTGGTATGCCAAGTCTAACATATCTAAAAATTGGATCAATTCGATAAACGAGCAGTGCGTGAGAAAATCGCAAAGTAGGCTAGTCAGCATAATCTGCAGAGCAGCAGCAGCAGCCAGTGTTGCGCCTGCGCTCACGAGCTGTGCCACACGATGCGCGCTGTGCTGCTGATGCTGCTACCTGGTGAGCTTTTTGAGCGCGGTTTTCAGCGACTTTCGTGATCCGTTTTCACGGTTAGAAAATTTCTAAAAATATTATGCCATAAGGACTCCAACATACCAGAAATTCACCATAAAATGAATAATGGTTTAAGAATTAAAAATAGGCTAACAGGCATATCAGAACACGAAAACGGGCGACGTCAGACTTAGCCGACATGGGCTATTTTGACATTCGTCGTTCTGATTCGCGTTCGCGCTAACTTTTAAGCAACGTTAAGACTAATATAGTCCCAATATGCGAGATTTGACGTTTTTGATAAATTTATGCCATGAAAATTCATTCTGGGCATAAATAATGCAATAAAAATATATTAAAAATATGAAATTTCATATTTTAAGTAAACGGAAGTCGGCGAGGGTATTAAAATGGTTTTATAGCAAAATGAAAAGTGTAAAACCGTTAAGAAGTATAATAATCATAAAAGTGGCGAAATGAAGGCTTACGGGGTTCAAAACGGAGGTTTTGAGCCGAGATTTATATAGCGATGTATATATACATATATACAAAGCGAAAATGCGAGTTATTCGCAAAACGAAGCACAAAGCTAACATGTTAACAGAATGAGATATTTGTGCACGAGGCAATAACCGAGTTAACTCATGAATAGTCCAAAAAGGCTAGAATGAGTAAACTTTCTAAAGAAACCAAGATTGGTTTTATTCTAAGAATAAAAGATTATGGTTATATAACTAATAATCATAATTAATACCTATACATACATGTTTTATGACATGATGAGTTTCCTGATATGTGTGTACATGTAAACACAATTGTGCAGGATTTGTGGAGAAAAACTAAATTAAATTATAACGGTAATCTCCAATCAAGACAAGTTTCTCAGTCTATTTCTATGTTAACATGTCTTATGTTTACAAGTATGTGGATATTCATGATTTACTTTATGTTGCTTCGTGAATGACTAAAGTCAATATATGACTAATGTGATTTGAGTTAAGGAACTCAATTTGTTTAAAGCATGTGATATGCAGATGATGATAAGTTGATAATATTAAAGGTATGATTCAAATATGAAACTATCTACTACGTGATGTATGATAGACTGTTAAATTTGCTGAGCTGTCAAGCTCAATCTTGTAAAAATAAACTTTTTGTAGGTTCAAGATATAATAAGGATAAGAAGACGAGCAAAGGAATACTGTTTTGTTTAGTTGAAACTTATTTGGTATTATGTTGATGATGTACAATATACAATGTAAATTGTAAAATATTCTATGAATAGGGAATGTTTGTTTTGGAATGAGAATGTATGGTGGTAATTATGTCGTATGTAAGTTACATAGATAAATTCTAATTACTCTGATAAGAGGAATCATTAAATAAATATGATTCCGAAATATATGTAATCGTAAAGGTTGCATTCAGGGAACAAATGAAAAATAAAAAGATTTAATTTTTTTTTAATTATCCGTATTTTTAGCTATTATTTCATTCTAGTATGATGTAAAACTGAATTAAGATAGTAATTAACGCACAAGGTCGGGATTAGGATTAATCCTAATTTTGGATTTAGTTGGTCCCGATTTCGGGGGCGTTACATTATATTTGGTATGTGAAATGCAGCATGTATGTTATGTATACCAGAGAGATTCTGATGTATGAACTGAGCATGATCTTATGTGCTATGTGAAGCATGAAAACTATTAGATTTACTGAGCTGTCGAGCTCAATCTTGCAAAAATAAACTTTTTATAGGTTAAGGATACAATGTGACATTATCTGCCATCTAGATGATAAGGATTAGAAGACGTGCAAGAAAATAAATTTTCTTTATCTAGGAATTATTTTAAACCTCGCTGAGGGTTTTCAACGTATATAGTTGGCAATTTATGATGTGTATTTAATGTTAGGATGTAAACAACAAATTATCCGATATATGAAGGATATTGTATTAAGACATGAAATCTTATATAATAAGTCTGATAAAGTGAATCATAAAATAAATATGATTCTAAGATATGTAATCGTAAAGGTTGTGATCCAGGGAATAAAAGAAAAGAGATAGAAGAAGTTTAAATTTATCCACATTTTATTGATGATATCATCGTTTAATGATGTAAAGTAATTTATGTAAATGTGTTGCCAATGACCAAAGCTGGAAGTGGATTTGTATCAAAGTTGGAAGTGGATTTGTCCAGATTTTGGGGTCGTTACAAATAAGCCTTCAAAGTCATTAAGAAGTACTTAGCCAGCACACCAGTTTTGGTGCCACCTGTTAAAGGTAGGCCACTTATCTTGTACATATATGCATCTGATACTTCGATAAGAGTTTGTTAGCTCAAAATAATGATAGTGGACAGCAGTGAACTATTTATTATTTAAGTAGAAGTTTATCTCCTATTGAACAACGTTATTCAATAATAGAAAAACTTTGTTTATCTTTATATTTTGTGTTATTTCCTAGAGGCATAATAGAGATCTAGAAGAGGGGGTTGAATAGATCTTTAAAAAAATTTCAGTTAGTTTAAAGATTTATTACCAGATAATCAATTAGTTCAATTAATTTAGCACAAAAGAATATTAGTTTAAAATCTCCTTAAAGATTTAATAAAATCTCAGTTCTAACTTTAGCACTTGTGAATATTATTCACTCACAGATATAACAGATAATGATAGAATATAAAGACTGAAAGTAAATGACACAAGATGTTTAAGTGGTTCGGAGTACAAATAACTCCTAGTCCACTCTTCTACTTCAACAAGTAGGATATCCACTAAGGATGAGTCAGTAAGACCAGATCACTAAGATCTATTACAACTGAATCACTTAGATTCTTTCGACTCACTTAGTCTCGGCAGTGGTCACTCAGACTAGGAATCTTAGTCCAGAACACTTAGAACTCTTCAAGTCACTTAGATTTGGTATAATGGTCACTAAGACCAAGTGAATCACAAATGGATGATATTGTTTGAGGTGATGCTAAGCTTTTCAATAAGCTCGATTCCTTTCTGGTACTTAGCAGCTTGGACGAGTAGAGCTTGGAATATTTTGGTAGAGATTCAGCTTTCTACTTCATGATTCATACTTGGATTTGAATCCTAGTACTTTTTTATAGACCTCTGAAAATCTTCCCGTTGGTGCATTTAATGCTCTGATCCAAGATATTCTCTAATGATGACTTTAGGGTAGGTAGGCAGCTGCTTTTGGCCTTAGCATGTCCCATCAGTCTGCAGTCTCACCTACCACATGTGAGATATGAAAAATCTCTAACAGAGCGATTTAGACATACAACTTATCTTATCTTCTCATCTGAATTTGAAGATGGTGAGAAATAGTCTTGAAATCTTTGCTTTACTCTGCTCTGAATTTGTCAGTTATATGACATTTCTGACATTCTCTTCAAGCTTGACCGATCATAGAGTTTGATGAAGGACGTAGAGCCTTGCTTAGGTTACTCGACGTTTTGAACTCTACGAAGTCGTTCTACGAAATGGAGAGTTGCTCTACGATCTGCTCTACGAATGGATCTCTACGATGCTAGAGCAGACTCAACGAACTTCTCCTTTGTACTGCGATCTCAACTTTCACTTTATGACTCCGAAGGCAGCTCTACGATTTTGATTGTAGACTCTACGATTTCGACTTTAGCTCTAAGATAACTTTGCAACTTTGTGATTATCCAACTGATGCTCTATGAACACTTAAAGAGTACTCTACTTACAACATTTGCACTCACAAACATGTAGAGTAACTCTATGATCATTTTTTGGCAGCTCTATGAAGATTTGCTTTACGATGCTGGAGCTGACTCTTTGATCTAGTCTTTACAATACGATCTTTGTGAAAGTAGTATGCACGTAAGCCAATCATATTTGATATGATGTAGCATATACTTTGTAATCTTATTCTTTTATTAATAAAAGAATTTATTTATTAAAGACATTTTTGTTATCTACATGATGATGTTATATTAAGTGTGATAAACCCATAGTTTTGAATAATGTTTTTAGAATCATGATGATGATCATGCTAATGAGATCTAAATTCTAGATAGCTTACAAACTAAAATTGTTCCTAATGGTTGGATTACTAAAAGGGGATTAGTGAATCCGGATAGATTAGTACATACTTTGCTTGCTCTTAAGAAGAGGATGATTGATCTCATAATTATTTGTGTGGAGACACTAAAGCAAGTATATAGGTGCTTATTGGAGAATAAGTTTACTGAACGTGGCTCGCTAAAGGAATACCTAATGAAGTTTTACTTGCTTGTCAATAGGAATTCCTTAAGTGATAGTAGTACAAGTGATCCTTAGACTTGAGATCATCAAAGTATCTTGTGTATCAGTTATACTTTAATATGTCACTTAAGACCCTTAGAGTATATCAAAGGGTATGATTGAGTATAATAAGTTGTACATAGAGATAGGTGAATGGTCGACGAATAATCTACCACTTCTAGTAAAAGGAGTGAATGTCCTATGTGATTCGATAAATGACAACTCGGAAGTCTTTGGCCAAAGCAGTATGAAATTAGAAAGGTGTTTCTAATTTGCATTAATCAGAGTTGTGCATTTGAGAATTGAAATACATATAATCAAATAAAATAAGACCTGACAGTAATTCCATGTCTTATATTTGATTGGTATATTATATGTTAGAAGGATTGAATTGTACGATAACTATTCACTGAAAGGTTCTTCTGTGACTAATGTTGAAATATATATTATCTAGAAAGTCGTTGATCGCTAAGGAGGCTTACCCTTATTGTAGAATAAATGTTATTTATTTAAATAAATTAAATAGTTTAATTTATTTAAATAAGATTAGAATTGTTCTAATTTATTTATTCACAATCGGTTTAATATGGAGAACCTAAAGGGTCACATCGTAAAAGAAAAATATTTATTTAAGAAGTAAATGACATAATCGTAATAATAAATTAAGTATATTTAATTTAATCTATAGTGATAGAATAAATCAAATAACTTTAAATATAAATTAATAAGATGAGTCTTATTATTATTACTACTATTATTATTATTTAATTCCTAAAAGGGTTTGAGAATTAATTAATAAAAGTACTCTCATAAATTTCTAATTGGATTAGGAGTTCAATTAATTAAAAGAGTTTAATTAAAATAAAACCTTATTCCTAAATCGTTTAGGAGGGTTGCCTATGTCTATAAATAAGAGGAGTCTTATTATGGATTGGGGTTAGACACACTTCTAATAGTTGGGAGAGTACTTACAAATTCTATAGAGATAGATGAAAGTAGTATGCACGTAAGCCAATCATATTTGATATGATGTAGCATATAGTTTGTAATCTTATTCGTTTATTAATAAGAGAATTAATTTATTAAAGGCATTTTCGTTATCTACATGATGTTGTTATATTAAGTGTGATAAACCCATTGTTTTGAGCAATGCTTTTAGAATCATGATGATGATCATGCTAATGAGATCTAAATTCTAGATAGCTTAAAACTAAAATCGTTCCTAATCGTTGGATTAATAAAAGGGGATTAATGGATTAGTACATACTTTGCTTTCTCTTAGAAAGAGGATGATTAATCTCATAATCATTTATGTGGAGATACTAAAACAAGTATAAAAGTGCTTATTGGAGAATCAGTTCACTGAACGTGGCTCGCTAAAGAAATACCTAATGGAGTTTTACTTACATGTCAATAGGAATTCCTTAAGTGATAGTAGTGCAAGTGATCCTTAGACTTGAGATCATGATAATATCTTGTGTATGATGAGTTATACTTTGACATGTCCCTTCAGACCTTACCTATTCTTCCTTGGTGGATCACCTCTAGAGGCCAAACACTTGGGTGGCTAACGTTGATCAAAGGAAAGAATCTCATCGGTGTAATTCGAGGAGAACACGAAGGACTAGGAGTTGAACTTGTACCCGAGGAAGCTTTGATCTACGAGGGTATAATTCTTATTCTCTTTCTCTTTCGTTTAATTGATAATTGAACACAAGGATAGATCATGGTGATGGTTTGTATTAAAATTTTAAAATCCGTTTTATCACGCTTCCGCCCTATTTATGTAATTTGATTGCATGCTTGCGTTATATATAAACCTAACAGTGGTATCAAAGCCTAATCCTTGTGTTAATTATTGATTTTGATGATTTCATGTGTGAATTGATATGCGATACGATTGGATTTTTGGGCTGAAATTTTTTTTCTGAATCTGAGTCGCGGCCGCCACTTCCAGTTCATTCTAGAGCGCGGCCGCGCCCTAACCCAGAAAACGTTTTTAGGGGTGCACCGCGACCGCGCCGCTCCTAGTTCAATTTGGAGCGCGGCCGCGCCGGTGTGCAGACTTTGAAATTTTTTTGTTTTTCTCAATTAACATAAATGGTTTATTTAATTGATAAAAGTTTAAAATAAAGATATTTATTTTATCTGGAATAGGATTTCAGATTGCTAAAATTAAAGGAGTTTAATTTGGATTTGATTTTTGATTAAAATAAAAGAGTTTATTTTGTTTCAAAACTAAATATAAGCAAAACTTTTGCCCATTAATTAATATCAATGCATATATGGAATGGTTTTATTATTCATGAGATGAATTTATTTATTGATACATATAGAGATATGTATGATAATAAATAGGGATTGATTATGGACTATTGACCAATGTGTGATTGGATTTATTTTAGTGGATGCTTGAATGTATGGGTTTTTATAAATGGGGTCTGCGTACCTCGTCTTCTCTAATTTTTTCTTAATGTAAATTCTATCTCCCTCCTATGTACTTCCCCTTGACTACTGATCAAGATTTCTATTTATTGTAAATAGTTTTTTGTAATAGGACTAGTTAGAATTAATTTTGAAGAATTGGAGACAAAGGAGCAAGGAGCGCTTGAAGACCCGTTTGTAATAAAGCCCGGGTTTAAATATAATAGTTATATTTAAATTTAATTCTTGCATCCTAGGGTTGACCTTTTGGTTCACTTAGTGGCTCTAGTGAACCAAACTAGAATAAAAGTCCATAATCAATCCGGGTAGAATATAGTATTCTATATGTGCATGCTTACTATATATATATTATATATATTATCCAACATGCTTCGCATGTAAAATAATATGACGCGTATTTTATATATATATATATATATATATATATATATATATATATATATATATATATGTGCATGCGCGCTAAACAAGATGAGACTAATAATAATAAACACCTCAAAGAAATAATATTAAGTCCTAAGCGTTCAAAGATATTAGGAATATCGAACGTCGCCTTCTAGCATGGTAAAGCAATAGAGTATTAAATATTTAATATGAGTTTGTTGTGCACACACAAGGCGAGTATTAAATATTTAAGATGTTATTTTATCAGATTTGATGCTTATTAAGGAATTGAACATTACTGCTTTGTTGTGCACACACAAGGGCGGTCTTTTTCTCTTCACATATATGGAAGTGCTAGGTTGGACTTAACTTAGATTATTTTAGTTCGGATGTGCACACACTTGACAATTGTAATATAAGAGGCAAAATACAAGGAGTTGCATAGTGATGTAATTGACAATAGTTGTTTACCTATTTATTTATATATAGTTTGTTATGCACACACAAGGCTATATACATTTGAAATGGGATCCTTAATCTCACTAGCAAATCTTTAATTAGATTTGCCGAACTACATAATGAGGGTAATATAGTTTGATGAAAATAGTGGGAGATACCAATTTAAATAAAGACCTAATTTATTTTGGTAATTAATTAAATGAATGAATGCTAAAATGTTGTCTATTTTCACATGCAGAATTTAAAAATATCAAACTCACTATCACTGCGTAGCATACTTGATGCTAACAAACTGGCCGGACCGAATTACACGGACTGGTTAAAGAATCTGAGAATTGTTCTCACTGCTGAAAAGATTTCTTATGTCCTAAATTCGCCAGTCCCTGCAAATGTTGTAGAAACAGCCTCTGAGGAAGAGATTGCTACTTTCAGAAAGTGGCAAGATGATACAATCATGGCTCAATGCATCATGCTCGCATCCATGAGTAACGAGCTTTAGCGTCAGCATGAAACTATGGATGCTCCTACAATATTGCTGCACCTCAAAGAGTTGTATGGTGAGCAAAGTAGGACTGCTAGAAATCAGATATCTAAGGAGCTCTTCCGATCTCGTATGACCGAGGGCACTGCTGTTGAGACTCATGTCCTTAAGATGATCAATCTGATTGAAAAACTTGGATAACTAGGGTTCGTGATGGATGGGGAGTTAAGCCAAGATTTAATCTTGCAGTCACTCCCGGACACCTTCTCACAATTTGTTGTGAATTTTCACATGAATAAGTTGGACGTCAGCTTGCCTGAGTTACTTAACATGCTGAAAACTGCTGAAAACTGCTGAAGGTCACTTCTCATCTAACAAGAACCAAGTCTTACTAGTGGATGATTCTTCCAAGAAAAGGAAGAGGCCCAAGGTATCTTCTGAAAAGAAGAAAAACAAGAAGGCTAAGGGCAAGGCGAAGAGAAAGGATAAAAAGAAACCTGATCTAGATAGCAAAGGAATTTGCTACCATTGCAATAAGTTGGGACACTGGAAGAGGAACTGCAAGGAGTATCTTGCAGACCAGAAGAAGCTTGGAGAAGCTTCGACTTCTGATCTAGGTTTGTTCATGATTGAAATTAATTTTTCTGAAAGTCAAAATTCTACTTGGGTATTGGATACCGGCTGTAGTTCTCACATATGTAATAATGTGCAGGGACTAAGCAGAACTAGAAAGCTAAACAAGGATGAAGTCGTCCTACGAGTGGGAAATGGAGCAAAGGTTGCTGCATTAACTGTAGGGACTTATTGTTTAGCACTGCCTTCGGGCAAGTTCATTAGTTTAAATAATTGTTATTATGTTCCGACACTCATTAGAAACATTATTTCAATTTCTGTATTGGATATGGATGGTTTTGATATTATAATAAAGAACAACAATTATTCTATTTATAAAAAAAATGTTTTATATGGTGTTGGGAACCTAATGAATGGACTTTACATACTTGACTTGCATGAAAATATACTTCAAATTGAACAAACTAAGAAAAGAAAAAGAGATGATGTTAATTATACCTTTATGTGGCACTGTAGACTCGGTCATATCAATGAAACAAGATTATCCAAGTTGCATAATGATGGGCTTTTAGAGCTATCTGATTACGAATCATATCCAACTTGTGAATCTTGTCTCATGGGTAAGATGACTAAATCTCCTTTTAGTGGAAAAGGAGAAAGAGTTACAGAGTTGTTAGCATTAGTACACACAGACGTATGTGGACCTATGACAACTAATGCACGAGGAGGGTATTCTTATTTATTACTTTCACTAATGATCATTCTAGATTTGGATATGTGTATTTAATGAAATACAAATCTAAATCGTTTGAAAAGTTCAAAGAATTCAGAAGTGAAGTAGAGAAACAAACTGGTAAAAGTATTAAAATTCTTCGATCGGATCGAGGAGGGGAATACTTGACCAATGAGTTTCTTGATTGTCTCAAAGAAAATGGTATAATCTCACAATGGACTCCACCAGGGACGCCACAGTTGAATGGTGTATCTGAAAGGAGAAATCGAACATTGTTGGACATGGTTCGTTCCATGATGAGTTTTACCGACCTTCCAGTATCTTTCTGGGGCTATGCCCTGGAAACGGCTGCATACCTGCTTAACAAGGTACCTACCAAATCTGTCCCAAAGACTCCATATGAGATATGGACAGGGAGGAAACCTAGTCTTAAGCATGTTAAGACTTGGAGTTGTCCAGCTTATGTCAAAAGGTTTGAGCATGATAAGCTGAAGACTAGATCCGACAAGTGTAGATTTGTGGGATATCGTAAAGAAAGTTTAGGATATTATTTCTATCATCCTACTGATCAAAAGGTATTTGTAGCGAAACACGCTGCCTTCTTGGAAAAGGAGTTTATCCTTGAAGGGATCAGTGAGAGTAAGATATATCTTGAAGAAGTTCAAAAACCACAAAATACTTAGGATCAAAGTAAGGTACCTGACCAAGTAGAAGAACCTACTGTACCACAACCTATTCGTAAATCTGGAAGAGTACCGAAGATACCTGATAGGTATGGATTCATCATAGAGGATGATGATGAGGTACGCATCATAGATGATGATGATCCATTGACTTACAAAGAGGCTATGAGTAGTGAAGACTCAGAGAAATGGCTAGAAGCCATGAAATCCGAGATGGACTCCATGTATGAAAACCAAGTATGGACATTGGTTTCACCACCTGAGGGCATTAAGCCTATTTGGTGTAAATGGGTCTTTAAGAGAAAGACTGGAGCAGATGGTAAGATAGAGACCTATAAGGCCCGACTGGTAGCAAAAGGTTTCAAACAAAGATAAGGAGTTGACTATGATGAAACCTTCTCACCAGTAGCTATGCTCAAGTCCATTTGGATTTTTCTTGCAATTGCAGTTTATTATGACTACGAGATCTAGCAAATGGACGTGAAAACGGCCTTCCTCAATGCAGAGCTTGAGGAGAATGTATATATGATACAACCAGAGGGTTTTGTTTCAACGGTTGGAACAAACCAAGTCTGTAAGCTGCAATGATCCATTTATGGATTGAAGCAAGCTTCTCGAAGATGGAACATCCGTTTTGATAAAATAATCAAAAGGTTTGATTTTATCAAAAATGAGGATGAACCTTGTGTGTACAAGAAGGTTAGTGGGAGTGCTATTTCATTACTTATATTATATGTTGATGATATATTACTGATAGGGAATGATGTTCCTATGCTACAGTCGATCAAAATTTGGTTATCTAAACACTTCTCCATGAAGGACTTGGGTGAGGCATCCTATATTTTGGGGATAAAGATCTATAGAGATAGATCTAAAAGGATGTTGGGCTTGACCCAAGGAAAGTACATAGACTCAATGCTAAAGAAGTTTAGCATAGAAGATTCCAAGAGAGGTCTCATGCCGATGAGCCATGGAATACATCTCTCCAAGAAACAGGCCCCAAAGACACCTGAGGAGAGAGACCGTATGAGTAAAATTCCTTATGCTTCCGCAATAGGATCTATCATGTACAGTATGATATGTACTAGACCAGATGTCGCTCATGCACTTAGTGTAACAAGCAGATATCAGTCGAATCTAGGAGAAGTGCACTGGAAGGCAGTGAAAAACATCCTAAAGTACTTGAGAAGAACTAAGGATGTATTTCTAGTCTACGGTGGGTCTGAATTGAAACTAGAGGGCTATACAGACTCAAGTTTTCAAACGGACCAAGATGACAGTAAATCCGTTTCAAGGTACGTGTTTACCTTAAACGGTGGCGCAGTGAGTTGGAAAAGTTCTAAACAGCAAACAGTTGTTGATTCAGTGACAGAGGCAGAATATATAGCTGCAAGTAAAGCTGCAAAGGAAGCTGTTTGGATGAAGAAGTTCATAACTGAACTTGGAGTGGTTCCTAGCATTAGAGGAGTCGTACCTTTATTCTGTGACAACAACGGAGCTGTTGCACAGGCTAAGGAACCTAGGTCTCATCAGAAATCCAAACACGTGTTACGATAGTTTCATTTGATTAGTAAAATCATTGAAAGAGGAGATGTCACCCTAGAGCGTGTGGACTCTCAAGACAACATTGCAGATCCATTTACTAAGCTTTAACACAACAACAGTTTAATCGTCACTTAAAGAAGATGGGTATTAGATACCATGGCGATTGGCTTTAGTGCAAGTGGGAGATTGAAAGTAGTATGAACACAAGCCAATCATATTTGATATGATGTAGCATATACTTTGTAATCTTATTCATTTATTAATAAAAGAATTGATTTTCTTAAAAGGCATTTTATATTATCTACATAGTGCTGTTATATTAAATGTGATAAACCCATAGTTTTGAGCAATGCTTTTAGAATCATGATGGTGATCATGCTAATGAGATCTAAATTCTAGATAGCTCACAAACTAAAATCATTCCTAATCGTTGGATTACTAAAAAGGGGATTAGTGAATCCGGATAGATTAGTACATACGTTGCTTGCTCTTAAGAAGAGGATGATTGATCTCATAATCATTTGTGTGGAGACACTAAATCAAGTATGTAGGTACTTATTGGAGAATAAGTTCACTGAACGTGGCTCGCTAAGAAATACCTAATGGAATTTTACTCGTCTGTCAATAGGAATTCCTCTAGTGATAGTAGTACAAGTGATCTTTGGACTTGAGATCATCATAGTATCTTGTGTATGATGAGTTATACTTTGACATGTCCCTTAAGACCTTTGGGGTATATCAAAGGGTATGATTGAGTATAATAAGTCGTGCATGGAGATAGGTGAATGATCAACAAATAATCTACCACGTCTAGTAAAAGATGTGAATGTCCTATGTGATTCGATAAATGACAACTCAGTAGTCCTTGGCAAAGGCAGAATGAAATTAGAAAGGAGTTTCTAATTTTCATTATTTAGAGTTGTGCATTTGGGAATCGAAATACATATAATTAAATAAAATAAGACTTGACAGTAAATCCATGTCTTATATTTAATTGGGACATTGTTGAAATTAGTAAGCACACAAGCCAATCATATTTGATATGATGTAGCATATACTTTGTAATCTTATTCGTTTGTTAAAGGCATTTTACTTTATCTACATGGTGCTGTTATATTAAATGTGATAAACCCATAGTTTTGAGCAATGTTTTTAGAATCATGATGGTGATCATGCTAATGAGATCTAAATTCTAGATAGCTCACAAACTAAAATTGTTCCTAATCGTTGGATTACTAAAAAGGGAATTAGTGAGTCCGGATAGATTAGTACATACGTTGCTTGCTCTTATGAAGAGGATGATTGATCTCATAATCATTTGTGTGGAGACACTAAAGCAAGTATGTAGGTGCTTATTAGAGAATAAGTTCACTGAACGTGGCTCGCTAAGGAATACCTAATGGAGTTTTACTCGCCTGTCAATA
Organism: Aralia elata; assembly: GCA_034770075.1. Lineage (NCBI taxonomy): Eukaryota > Viridiplantae > Streptophyta > Magnoliopsida > Apiales > Araliaceae > Aralia > Aralia elata. The sequence continues at coordinate 244,759 of JAVJAP010000022.1, read as the reverse complement.
GGAATTCCTCTAGTGATAGTAGTACAAGTGATCCTTGGACTTGAGATCATCATAGTATCTTGTGTATGATGAGTTATACTTTGACATGTCCCTTAAGACCTTTAGGGTATATCAAAGGGTATGATTGGGTATAATAAGTTATACATGGAGATAGGTGAATGATCAATAAAGAATCTACCACTTCTAGTAAAAGGAGAGAATGTCCTATGTGATTCGATAAATAACGACTCAGAAGTCTTTGGCCAAAGCAGAATGAAATTAGAAAGGAGTTTCTAATTTGCATTAATTAGAGTTGTGCATTTGAGAATCGAAATACATATAATTAAATAAAATAAGACTTGACAGTAATTCCATGTCTTATATTTAATTGGGACATTGTATGGTAGAAGGATTGAATTGTACGGTAACTATGCACTGAAAGGTTCTTTTATGATTAATGTTGAAATCTATATTATCTGGAAAGTCGTTGATCGCTAAGGGGGCTTACCCTTATTGTAGAATAAATATTATTTATTTAAATGAATTAAATAGTTTAATTTATTTATTTAAATAAGATTAGAATTGTTCTAATTGATTTATTCACAACCGGTTTAATATGGAGAACCTAAAGGGTCACACCGCAAAAGAAAAATATTTATTTAAGAAGTAAATGACATAATTGTAATAATAAGTTAAGTGTATTTAATTTAGTCTATGGAGATAGAATAAATTAAATAGCTTAATATTTATTATTTAATATTTTAGAAATATTAAATATAAATTAATAAGAGGAGTCTTATTATTATTATTATTACTATTACTATTATTTAATTACTAATAGGGATTGAGAATTAATTAATAGAAGTATTCTCACATGAATTCCTAATTGGATTAGGAGTTTAATTTAATTAAAGGAGTTTAATTAGAATAGAAACCCTAATCCTAAATAGTTTAGGGAAGGGTTTTCCTACATCTATAAATAAGAGAAGTCTTATCATAGATTAGGGTTACACACTCTTGCATAAGAATTGTAGAGAGTACTTACAATTGTATAGAGATAGAAACTAGGGTTTTGCCAACACCCATCTTCTTGAACAAGTATTATTCCTTGGTGGATCACCTCTAGAGGCCAAACACTTGGGTGGCTAACGTTGATCAAAGGAAGGAATTTAATCGGTGAAATTCAAGGAGAACGCGAAGGAATTGGAGGTGAACTTGTACCTGAGGAAGCTAGAATTCTACAAGGGTATAATTCTTATTCTCCATCTCTTTCGTTTAATTAATAATTGTGCATAAAGAAAGATCATGGTGATGGTTTGTATAAAATTTTAAAATCTGATTTTATCGCGTTTCCGCACTATTTATGTAATTTGATTGCATATTCGCGCTATATACAAACCTAACAATTGTATGGTAGAAGGATTGAATTGTACGGTAACTATTCACTAAAAAGGTTCTTTTGTGATTAATGTTGAAATCTATATTATCTAGAAAGTCGTTGATCACTAAGGGGGCTTACCCTTATTGTAGAATAAATATTATTTATTTAAATAAATTAAATAATTTAATTTATTTATTTAAATAAGATTAGAATTGTTCTAATTGATTTATTCACAACCGGTTTAATATGGAGAACCTAAAGGGTCACACCGCAAAAGAAAAATATTTATTTAAGAAGTAAATGACATAATTGTAATAATAAGTTAAGTGTATTTAATTTAATCTATGGAGATAGAATAAATTAAATAGCTTAATATTTATTATTTAATATTTTGGAAATATTAAATATAAATTAATAAGAGAAGTCTTATTATTATTATTACTATTACTATTATTTAATTCCTAATAGGGATTGAGAATTAATTAATAGAAGTACTCTCTCTCATGAATTCCTAATTGGATTAGGAGCATAATTAATTAAAGGAGTTTAATTATAATAGAAGCCCTAATCCTAAATAGTTTAGGGAAGGGTTATTCCTACATCTATAAATAAGAGGAGTCTTATCATAGATTAGGGTTACACACTCTTGCATTAGATTGTGGAGAGTACTTACAATTTCTATAGAAATAGAAACTAGGGTTTTGCCACAACTAGGGTTTTGCCAACACCCAACTTCTTGAATACCTATTCTTCCTTGGTGGATCACCTCTAGAGGCCAAACACTTGGGTGGCTAACATTGATCAAAGGAAGGAATCTCATCGATGTAAATCGAGGAGAACACGAAGGACTAGGGGTTGAACTTGTACCCGAGAAAGCTTTGATCTACGAGGGTATAATTCTTATTCTCTTTCTCTTTTGTTTAATTGATAATTGAACACAAGGATAGATCATGGTGATGGTTTGTATTAAAATTTTAAAATCCGTTTTATCACACTTCCGCCCTATTTATTTTATTTGATTGCATGCTTGCGTTATATATAAACCTAACAGTTCCATGATGCATTGATGACTATTTAGAAATATATTTTGATATTTTCAAATCATTTTGCCTAGCCGAAGCAATTAGCATAGACATATGAATAATAGTACATTATAAAAATATCATTGGTCCAATAATCTAGCCCCACACATTTTTCGAAGAGCAAAAGTGCAAATATCAGCACGATGTCAATAAGTTCGAAATCTAGCATAGCTAGAAGATTTGGAATATCCATTTCTCCTCACCAACTTTAATTTCTCTTCAATGCATAATTATTTAATAATTCTATCTATTTCTAACATCACCAATGCTCATCATATTGAGAATTCTCAATTCTCACTCTACAACCTTTCTATAACCCAATATAGTCCATTAACTTACCACACATTATGAGTTCAGGAACTTGCCACAACAATATGAGTTTAGGAACTTGTCCTAGCAATACGTAGTCCAAGAACAAATCAAGGACTGTCCATACGCTGAGGGGCTCAAAACATACCATATGATTATGAGTCACGAACTTAACATAAGTATGAGTTTCAAGAACTCGCACCTAATCTTATTATTCTCTAACTATCAAGTATAGATATGAGAAAAAAATCACCTTCTCGTCATATGTATATCGATAGCACGATACCAGGTTCCAATGATTATCAATATAGGAAGCTAAGTGATTGTTGAACCCATCACAATCCCCTGCCCATACAAGGAATCGATCAACTTGGCCACTAATCAATATAGGAAGCTAAGCGGTTGTTACACCAAGTACAAATTCCCCGCTCATACAAGGATTTGTACAACTTAACCACTATACCGATATAGGAAGCTAAGTGGTTCTCAAACCAAGCACGAATTTCCCGCCCATACAAGGAATTGTACAACTCAGCCACTACCATGAGTCCTCAATTGAAATCACCCTCAATCCTAGCTTACTCGTCGCTCAATAAGAATTTAATTCGTGTTTCATCATCCATAACTCTTTCCGAGTTTTACTCGTACTATCTCATAGTACCATCTATCTATAGCATTAAGCTAAAATTTTCAATCATTCAATTGATCATCTGTCATTCTATGACTTAATCCAATCACTTCGTGATCTTACTTCTACAATCGTTTTACATTACGATCTTCTATACTCTTCTCTATAATCATAATATATGATTTTATTGCATCTTTGTCTTATAGACATCGTCTATTTATCAACACTTATCATCTTTATCACTGGAGTCAGGTAACTCCAAATTCTCATCTTTTATAACGCATCAAGATTCTTCTTTGAATCATCTTATATATATCTTGGTTCACTTCTTTAGGAATTTTTCAAAATTTATTCCTCATCGGTCAAACTCTATCCGAGTTTATTCTTTATCACTATCCTCTTTTGTGACACACCCAAATTCAGGTACCAATACCTCGAATTTGGTGTTCACGATAAAATACATCCATACACCTCTAAACAACATAAATCAACTAATGCGGAATAAATAAACATATGTTGTTCATTACAAAAAGTTTACTACGGTCCCAAGGTCTATAACCTTAAATAAAATACATCGCAGAATACAATAATAATACAAAACGATTCCACGATTACATAACGGGATAGTACATATAACTATTCCTTAAGCTTTCCTTTGCCTTTGTCCGCTTTGGAACTCCCCGGCTTAACTGCAATAGGTTCATGATATAGCAAGAGTGAGCAACTACTTTGCTCAACAAGTTTAAAATGAATAAAGAGAATATATCATGAATGAATGAGAACAATAATCACATAGTTCAATAATTTAAGACATTGAAGAAATAGCTGACAATATAATCAAAGTTCAAAAGAAATGATGAATATTGATTATTTACTGCTGAGTGGTCCAATAGACCATGAACTATTTGGCCAAAGGATCAGTCATTCGACCACCCCTTTTAAACGCCTGGCCCGTCAGTAGTACTCGAGGGGATCAGCCTCTCGTACCCTATGTATATGCATAACATTTAGCTCTAACTGCATCGAATAATCGACACATTAAAATCCCCTACATAAGGGTTGCTCTCTTAGTCCAAGAATCCGCACCAACAATCGGTTTGGATAGCTTTTAAAATAATAACCTGTACGTGTCTAGCCGAAACAAGTGGCGTAGACTATTCCCTTGAACAGTTCATGAATGAAGAACTTATGTTTCACAGTCTAATGACAGATAATGAATTCAAATGCATAAGCTGTGAATATCAATAATTTATCCTTGATGTGGAATAATTAACAATAATCAATCTATTAACATAACTTGAAAGGAATAACTCGATTTGAGTCATGAAACTTGCAACAATATACAACATTTGTATAAAATAGGAAACTTGCTCAAATGGAAAACAATTGAGTAAGGAACTTGCAATAATATAGAATGATTGCTCAATCAATAAATAACTCGCACAATAAATAAAAGTTGTACGAACTCGTTTTAACTCCTTTTTGCTCCATTCCAACTGGGTTAGCTTTGTAACCCATGGAACTACAATACCATAACAACAAACAAAATTAACAAATACGAAATCATAGCTTTACAGTCCTCTAAAAAGTCTGAATGTCCAAGTTCATGTCCAAAGTCCATTGTTCTTGCTTTATTAAGCCAAGGTAAGGATTGCTTGCGTTTTTGTTCCACTTTGATGTTATTAATGGCTTATATGTCTCTTAACAACATTTACAAACAATCACAACAAACAAAAACACCAAAAATCGCCAAAAATCCGACCCACAAGCTTAAGAGCTCAAAACTAAGAAAAACTTGAAAATCTTAACAAAAAATCGAATGGAAAGAATTTGATTGATGTTTTACCTCTGTAAATCCTTCCTAGAGGTTAAGAAGCTCGACTAGGCTTGATTTTGAGGGTCCTTCTAGCTTGGTTCCTCCACCCGTGCCTTCTTCTTCTTCCTCCTTTCTTTTCCGGCGACCTTCTTCTCTTTTTCCGGCGAACTCCGGCGACTTCTTTCTCTTCCTTCTTTGCAGCTCTCTCTCTCTTTCTCTCTCTCTATCAGCTGATGGGAATGGGAGGAGTGTGGAATGCAAGAGAGAATGAATGTTTGAATGATTTGGGAGAAGTTGAGTGAATTAGGGAGAAGTGGAAGAAAAATGAAAATGGGGTTGGTTGCTCAAGGAGCTTGCCGGCAACCTCCCTCCTTGCTCAATTCTAATTGGTCTAAAATGAGGGATTGGTTCCCTCTAGGGGTAACAAGCCAAAATAAATTCCCGAAAATACCAAAAATATATCCGAAAACTCCCACTTTTGTATCAAAATTGGTAAATAACTCTACCCAAAATTAAAATGGGTATTACCATAAATATTGGGATGGGTAAAAATAATTATTATGGGATTTGTCCAAATATTCGGAACACCCATTTAATGCATTTCGGATACGGATAAAATCACGTATCAGCTCAAATAAAATTTCCGACACTTGGAAAAATTATTCGTACGCATACACGTATTTATGAAATTTATTAACATTGAAAAAGACACAAAAATATTATGGCGTGAACAGTGCCTTGGAAAACGTGCCCCGTGAATAGTGATTTAGCGACGCTACGCGAAATCAATTATTCACTTAATCAAAACTAAAACATGTAAAATGTCATGCATTCACATAATCTAGGTTGTCACACAACCTTTAAACACGTAACACAAATATAATATTAATAAAATATAATATATTCATTAATATTCAAAAATTTGAATTACAAGGCAATTTCAGAATTCTCGGTCGTTACATCTTTTTACCCTCAGGTTATAGCCTAAGGTTCGCTTACCTAAGGTTTATAACCTATAGCTCTGATACCAACCTGTGACGCCCCCAAATCCGGGTTACCTTAACCACGAATTCGGTGCATGGCTGTGCAACCCATACATCATTCTAACAATAACTCATTACGGAATAATAAAAATATTTACATTGATATAATATAAATATTATCGTCGCAAGCCTCGAAACCATAACTAAAACATGGTCTTACTACACGAATGTAATTACAAGATTATTACAATATGTTCCCATCTAATCTTAGGAACGAAGACCTTAACTGATACATCATTTAATAATCATTACAAATGTAATTCTATTCCTGCTGTATATAGCAGTCCATATCAATACAAGCATTAATAATTATTACCTCAAACTCTTCTTAATCTCAGGTTTCGCAACATTTGACTTATACACTTACGATCAAGGTTGAGTAAATACCATTGATCATTTACAAAATCTCCTGTGTGAACGCAAGGTTCAGATTCTGACTTTATTCAATCTCTGAATATTCGCAAGGTTATTCAACAAGTATACATTCGTTATAAAAATGTCCTTTATACATCATCGTCATCCTTCTAGTTTACTATAACAAGTAACTAACATAATCACATCTTAAATACTATAATGGATAACCTTCATTTTTAACTCAAGGTTTACATAGTCAAATTCACGTACATCATATATTGTCATCACATCTAAATAATTACAATAAAGAAACATTTAGCAACCTTCCTGTTTCCATACGCCTCTAATCTTTATCATCACGATATCAAGATAATCGCATTGTATCGTAAATCTGTAAAAGTTTTATTTTTGCAAGAATGAGCACGACGGCTCAGCAAGAACTAACAGTTTTCACATTTCATGCTTCACGTAACACATAAGTTTGCACTTTATCCATGCATCATGATTCTCATACTATGCATCTTTCTCATGCATTATAAATCTTATGCAATTCATCTGTATATATGCATCATGCATCTCATAGCATACCTCATGCATCTCACATTGTATATTTATAATAATTCAAGTTCCACATAGAACAATACAATCATATAATTGCACATTGGGCACACTATAATCATGCTCGCATATTGTTGCCTACTTTCTAAATAGCACTTAACACGCAAGTATACGTGTTCGTTTGTAATATTCGACAAGCAAGGATATCGTTCCTACGAGGAAATAATTTAATATCTATCAATTACCAAAAACAATTTAATTAATCCTATTTAGATTCCAATTCTTGATTTTAAGTTGAAAAATGAGAAATTACTAAAATTAAATAATATATAACGTTAACAAGAGCAAATCACATATTTAATGAGTTAAGATTATAACTTCCCTTGGTATTTCATTTAAATCAATTTATTAACTATTTAATACAGATAGTTAACATGAATCAATAACCTAGAACCCTACCCAGATTTCACGCACTTCTTCCGAATGGTACGTAAACAACTCCTTATAAATCTAGCAATCAAGCAATAGAATTATAAAGAACACCCCAGTTAATTAACTCACTATACTCCTATGTGAATCAAATTAATTAGGGTTTTAAGCTCAAGTTCTTCCGGTGGTTAGAAAAGACATACATGTATATTCCTATCCTCCATGCTAATCATATTAATCCTATTCAGATTATATGAATAGATGCTATTATATCCAGATCTAAATCTATATTCAATTTTCCAATTTAATATAGATTATCCCAATAACTGCTGGCCAAACAATTATTCAACAAGCACAAGATATAATAATTGATTCAATGAAAACTACTTATATTAAATAAGAAACCTCGATTTAAAATTCATACCAAGTTCCGTTGCAATCTTAATTAGAAATTAGTTCATGACAATGAAAGAAAACATCATCCTAATCATAAAATTAAACATCCCAATTAATTACAAGAATCAAAGATTTAAAAGGGAATAGAAGAAACTGTATAGTTGCTCCTAATCTTCTTCTCAATCTCCAGCTCTTGCAATCTTTCGTCGTGTTCTCCTCCTTTAGTCTCTACAAAAACTCTTGTTATCTTTCTCCATTCTGAAGTCTTCTCCTTTTATATCAGTCAAAAAACCCTTGTTCCTATTCCTCCTTAGCTTCAAAATTCCATCACAGCCGCACAATAAGCCATAACTAACGAACTAGCGCCTACAGAGCTCATCCTAGCGCCTAAAGCGCTAGGTCTGGACCCAATAATTACAAAAATGCCATCTAGTTAAGTTTTAAATCCTTTTTTAATTCTTTCATCCACTAAAATGACTCTTATGCCCCTCCATCCTACAATAAATAAACACAAAAACAATAAAATAATACTAAAAACACTTAAAAATAGCAATAATTAGGCTTAACAATACCTGATTCGTAGTATAAAACCCACTCATCAAATACCCCCAAACTTAACCAATTGCTTGTCCTCAAGCAATGCAATGATGCAAAATGCAACCTAACCACAATGCTTACGAATCAATTAACCAAAACAACATAGCACTCAACAACAGGCCTCAAATATCCATGTAACAAACATTAACCACGTAAAGTCACCAACTCAAACCGATTAGCCAAACTACACTTGTCATCATCCATGTTGTGTGTGTGTGAATCAACTATAACAATCAATCACAACCCAAATCACTTATATAATCAACTTCTTAGAAAGAAAACCATTTGTACTCTATTACTCAACCAACTAACCAACTAATTTGACTCATGTAAGCAATTACTAAGCACAGGGGGTACTACCATATATTCCATTATTTGGCGAGTACGTTTTACGCTCCATCTCGCTTTTAAACTCGACATGTGCAATGTCTGGTTTCCTTAGGCTTTTCAAAGCTACCCCTGTATCGAGCTTTCAATCAGTGACTCCCAAGCCAGTTGGCTTTAGGGCACTAGGTGTTAAGACACCCTTATAGATCTAATAACCCAAGTAGCCAAGGCCACGAAACCACACTAGTCAAGTTAGATACATATACATTTTTTTTTAATTCATACCAATGATTAAATTCCCCCCTAAACTTATTTTCTTGCTTACCATGGATCTTCATAGATGGTTTACTGATTTTTATTACTTATTGTTATGAAGTTCTCACCAGAAGCAGATTATAAAAGGATTTAAGTTTAATTGATCAAGTAGTCAACTATGTGCTTCCCTTATGAACATAAATTTCAGACAAGCATTACTGACCTCCCCGGTAACGGCGCCAAAAACTTGTTGCCTACTTTCTAAATAACACTTAACACGCAAGTATACGCGTTCGTTTGTAATATTCGACAAGCAAGGATATCGTTCCCATGAGGAAATAATTTAATATCTATCAATTACCAAAAACAATTTAATTAATCCTATTTAGATTCCAATTCTTGATTTTAAGTTGAAAAATGAGAAATTACTAAAATTAAATAATATATAACATTAACAAGAGCAAATCACAGATTTAATGAGTTAAGATTACAACTTCCCTTGGTATTTCATTTAAATCAATTTATTAACTATTTAATACAGATAGTTAACATGAATCAATAACCTAGAACCCTACCCAGATTTCACGCACTTCTTCCGAATGGTACGTAAACAACTCCTTATAAATCTAGCAATCAAGCAATAGAATTATAAAGAACACCCCAGTTAATTAACTCACTATACTCCTATGTGAATCAAATTAATTAGGGTTTTAAGCTCAAGTTCTTCCGGTGGTTACAAAAGACATACAGGTATATTCCTATCCTCCATGCTAATCATATTAATCCTATTCAGATTATATGAACAGATGCTATTATATCCAGATCTAAATCTATATTCAATTTTCCAATTTAATATAGATTATCCCAATAACTGCTGGCCAAATAATTATTCAGCAAGCACAAGATATAATAATTGATTCAATGAAAACTACTTATATTAAATAAGAAACCTCGATTTAAAATTCATACCAAGTTCCGTTGCAATCTTAATTAGAAATTAGTTCATGACAATAAAAGAAAACATCATCCTAATCATAAAATTAAACATCCCAATTAATTACAAGAATCAAAGATTTAAAAGGGAATAGAAGAAACTGTATAGTTGCTCCTAATCTTCTTCTCGATCTCCAGCTCTTGCAATCTTTCGTCGTATTCTCCTCCTTTAGTCTCTACAAAAACTCTTGTTATCTTTCTCCATTCTGAAGTCTTCTCCTTTTATATCAGTCAAAAAATCCTTGTTCCTATTCCTCCTTGACTTCAAAATTCCATCACAGCCGCACAATAAGCCACAACTAACGAACTAGCGCCTACAGTGCTCAACTTAGTACCTAAAGCGCTAGGTCTGGACCCAATAATTACAAAAATACCATCCAGTTAAATTTTAAATCCTTTTTTAATTCTTTCATCCACCAAAATGACTCTTATGCCCCTCCAGCTCCATCCTACAATAAACAAACACAAAAACAAATAAAATAATACTAAAAACACTTAAAAATAGCAATAATTAGGCTTAACAATACCTGATTCGTAGGTATAAAACTCACTCATCACATATAATCCACATAATAGAAAACGATTTAGTAATCAAGTCATGTATATCAATATATTTAAACAAGTCAATAAGTTACTGAAAGAACTTGCCTTTAAGCGTTCCTTGCCAAATTATGATGGCTCGTCCTTCAAATATCCTACACAATTTATTTAACAATAAAATACCAATTAGCCACTAAAAAGGCTCCATATAATGGTTTATATTATAATCCCACTCCATATCTTATAATATTAATTTTGTTTAAATCGAAACACTATTTAAGTTCATTAACACATTATTCGGCATTTCGACGTTTACATGTCACACGCCTAATTCGCCTCTTTTGCACATGTTTAACATGTTCATACATTGGGTTATGACACTTCATAATGTTTTATTCTTATTAGAAACATAATATTAAACAAGGTTATACACACTTGTTACGGCGTTGTGACGCTTGCACGCCCATACGCCAAACTTGTCTACTCGAACGCCCAAGCGACATGAACTTGCATATGCTTGGCACGCTCATTCGACTTATCTAATACTCAATGGTTAATGTTAAGCATAATTATAAATCATAATAATCATGTTCTAGGACTTAGAACATCATCTTACATGGTCGGGAGCATCACACGTGCATACACGCATGCCCGACGCCCTCCGATTGCCATTAAAAACACGTCAGTCCTAGAAATGGTCAATTTTAGAATTGATCCCGACCTCAAATGTTAAAACTTATTAAAAGAAAGTTGTAGGTATACTCTTCCTCTTTCCGGATCATCTTGAATCGCCTCAATCCGAGTTCAGATGAAAACGTTATGCCCATTTTAGTGAAGGACGTCAGAGCTGTCTAGCCAACTGCAGGTCTGGCGCGCCCCGCGCCCAAAAGACCTTTCCAGTGGCGTGCCTCGCGCCCAACCGGCAGAAACCCAGGTGTGCGTTTTTCCAGCATGCTCTGTTTTTATTATTCTAGACCTATCTTGCTTCCAACCACCATAACTTCCTCTATACACGTTTAAATTGGTCCATTCCGGACTCTGTGGACTCCTAAGACATAGAGCTACAACATATCAAAAATTTAGAGTTAACTATTAACATTAACATGGCCAAATCTTAGGCTAAAGTATCAACTCATGTTATATTCTCGTATTCTTGGTGTTTTTCACTAGAATCATCACCAAATCTTCGTTTTAACTTCTTTTTAATCCGTTCTAGTTGGGTTAGCTTTGTAACCCATGTAACTACACTTCCATAATATCAAACAAATTAAAACAACACGGAATCTAAGTTCTAAATCCTCTAAAATTCGTCCGAAGGTCCAAAGTTCCATTTTTGTCCAATGTTCATCCTCTTTAAGCAAAGATACGGATTTTTCTTTGTTCTTGTTCCACTTTCATGTTATTAATGGTTTATATAATCTCTTAACAACATATATAAACAACAACCACCACCAACAACAACAACTAAAAACGCCAGAAAAATCAAAACCCATCGGATGAGCTTAAAAAACTCAAGAAGCTCGAAAAAATAGAGGAAGTGAGCTTGGAGAGGGAGGTTACCTCTTGATTCTTACTTCTTGAAGGCTATGGAGGTTTACTAGGGCTTCTTCTCCACCTCTTCTAGCTTTCCAATCTCCTTCTTTTTCTCCTCCCGTTTCACCTGCATGCCCTCTCTTCCTTCTTCTTCTTCTTCATTTCCTGCAGCTTTCTCTCTCTCTCTCCCTCTCTCTCTCTTTAAAATCTGCAAAACCTTGGAGGGAATGAATGATTTAGGAGAAGTGGAGGGAGTGATTTAGGGAGAAATGATTTTAGGAGAGGAATTGAGGGGCTCCATGCATTGGGTTAGGGAAAAGGGCCAATAATGTTGAGTACTCCCTCCCTTCCTTCATTCTCATTGGTCCAAAATGGGGAAGTTGGTTCCCTCTTGGAGTAACAAGCAAAATTAAATACCCATATACACAAAAATATATCCGAATACTTCCACTTTTGTACCAAATTTGCTCAATAACTCTACCCAAAAATTAAAATGGGTTATCTCATAAATTATTGGGATGGGTAAAAATAACATTTCGGATACGGATAAAATCACGTATCAGCTCAAATAAAATTTATGAAACTTGGAAAAATTATTCCTTCGCGTACACGTCTTAACAAAATTAATAGAAATCGAAAAAGACATAAAAATATTTGGGCCTGAATAGTGCCTGGGGAAATGTGCCCGTAAATAGTGATTTTGCGATTCTTCGCGAATCAATTATTTACTCCTACGGTTCAATAATGCATAAAACTTCATACATTGACATCACCCAGGTTATAAAATAACCTTAAAACACGTCACGTAAAAATAATATTTTAATCCATTTAATAATATTAATAAACCCAAATTACAAGGCTATTTATGATTCGCGATCACTGCTCTTCACGATTAACTCCCATAATCATATACATCATCGCACATATATCTCGCCCATAATTCGGGTTAGCGTCTTTACAACAAATAACTCGTTCAATAATATTATCCCTCAACTATTTATTTAATCCAATAAATAGTACTCTAGCGATATTTCTCGAACCGGCCAAATTAGCTTATACGAATACTTTCATACTTACTAATCATTGCCTACACATAATCTAGGTCATAATATAAACTTTAAACGCTTAACACATAACATTATTAATAAAAATCTATTTTATTCAATAATATCCATAAGCTCGAATTACCAAGCTACTCACGGCTCGCGATCGTTATAATTATTAACTAGTAACTCATTCATTCTAAATCTATGTATATATTTCACATTTATATATATATATATATATATATAGACATATTAAGCTCACCAAATAAATCACATAAATATATATAACACATATATATATTCGAACTCAACACGTCTCATAATAAGAATTATTCTATATTAAATTCTTATTATAATTATTCTCAAAAATCCGGGTTGTCACATCATTCCCTCCTTATAAGGATTTCGTCCTCGGAATCACAAATATCAAACCTCTCTTACTCGGTTTGCGTAAACCTTCTTCCAAAATTTTGTCATTGAATTATTTCAACACATTACTATATCATAGGTTTTACATTGCCTATTTAATCCACTTCCTTAACAAATTCTTGTAGGTTTTATTCTATAACCTTTATCAACTCAATTATACTCTGAGTATTATCCTATATTTAACCCATCAATTTCCTTTTCTAAGGATCATTGTATGTCACAATCATCATAATAATTTAATATCATGATTTACTAACTTATAAACATTCGGGATATTACAAGAGAAGATGAGGAAGAATTATCCGCATCTTTTTGAGTGAACTCATGTTAAGTTTTCCGTACCTAGGTTGTAATTTTGGGGACAGAATTCTTTTAAGGGGGGAGGATGTAATGACCGTGAATTCTGGATAGCCTTGTAATTCGAGCTTATGAATATTGATGTATATTATTTAAATGAATTTTATGAGTAATATTTTTATGTGAATAAATAAATATGTATGTGTTATATATATACATATATTTATTTTTATATGATGCGATATATATTTATAGTTGGTTTAAACTAGTTTAATTGTTTGAACTTACTAAAGAAGCTAATGCTTCAAATTAAGTGGTTAAAACTCGAATTTGAGTTCGGATTAGAATTTGGAGAAACGGACTGCGGATTTAAATCCGAAACATCCAAATTAGTCATAATAGACCCTAAACACATTTTTTGTCGGGGTTGACTTTTTGGTTAAAAGTCAATCGGTTGACTTTTTTGGTAAAAAGTCAAACACTAATTTCAGAGATGAATTTGACGAAACGAATATTCCCATGACGATGAGAACGTCGATTTTAGTAGAAATCAACTGTCTTCGCGAAAAAGATAATTTTTGGATGTCAAAATGGTAAAATAGGCCATTAAATAGATAAATGGGCATTAATTTGGAGTAATCAGCTATGGTGGACCCCTTGGACAGCTGAACTTGCTTTAATTGGAGGAAAATTTTTGCAGAGGCAAATGGGAGAAGATGAACCGACAAATGAAGGAAAAAGAAAAGAAAAAGGAAGAGAAACTCTTCTAATTCTCTAACCCTTCCATCTTCTTCTTGATTTCATTCAACTGATGATTTGGGACATAAAAGGTTGAGGAATATGAAGAGTTGGGAAGAGGAAAAGAAGAAAGCTAACAATCTTTATAAATACTCCCTTCCTAAACACTTGCCTAATCTTTGCAAATTCATTCTACCCATAAGAAATTAAGTGTGAGGAGAGGGAGCTCGGGAGAAGAGGAAGGATTGCTAGAAGATTGTTAGACGATTTCAGTGAGCAAGCAAGGAAGAAGAGAAGTTACATGAGAGCTAAGGACAAGTAAGAAGAGGTGCATCAAGCTTGAGCCAAGAAAGCTAGCAAATAAGGAGGAAGTACATTTAAGAGGTTAGTTATGAACTTTTATTAGTTCCATATGAAATTGATGAAAACATGCCTAAATAATGATGTAATTGAATTACTTGGGTTGTGAATTGATGAGTTAATGATAATTGATGAATATAGGAGTAATAAGGACGAATTTTTTTGGTTTAATCATGCCTAAAAGCTTCTGAAATTTGAAAATTTAAGCTATGCATATAACATGTTTGATAAAATGCCTTAAAGAGGTTTAAATGCTTGGTTGTGGGAGGTTAATATTGATGGAGGGTCATGAAGGACCCTAAGATATAAAGTGGATATATTGGAGATTATGTATGATGATTCATGTGTTTATATTCATAAGAATGCATGTAAGATAGATGTAGTAATGTTAAAATGAAAAATGGGAAGTTTAGTTTATAAAGTGACTTTTCCAGGAGTCACAACCTTTTTGTGTAAATCATATTTTTGGATACCTTTGAAGTAGAAATATGCTCTTATGAGTGATGAAATGAATCTAACTGGAATCGAGTAAAAAGATGTAAAAATGAAGATTGGGTGATGATTTTGGTGAAGAACACCAAGAACACGAAAACAGAGCGTGAGTTGATACTTTGGACTAAGATTCGGTCATGTTAATGTTAATGGGTAGCTCTAAATTTTTAAAATGTTGTAGCCATGTCTTAGGAATCCATAGAGTCCGGAACGGACCAATTTGAACGTCTATTGAGGGAGTTATGGTGGTTGGAAGCAAGAAAGGTCTAGAATACCAAAAAAACAGAGCACTCCGGGAAGAAAACAGGTTGGGAGACTCAGGCCGAGCGCCTAGGCGCTGGCCACGGGCTAAGCTACTGTGAGAGAGTGCCTAGGCACTGCTCAAAGGCCATTTTTGAGCGCCTAGGCGCTGGACAAGAGACTGTGCAAACAGCTTCGACGTCCTTTAGTAAAATGGTCATAACTTTCTCATACGAACTCGGATTGAGATGATTCAAGATGATTCGGAGCGAGAAAGAGTAGGCCTACAACTTTATTTTAATAAGTTTTAACATTTGAGGTCAGGATCAATTCCAAAATTAGCCATCGTTAGGATTGTTGTGCGGTTAGAGACAATCGAAGGGCGTCAGACATGCGCGTATGCAACGTGTAATATTTTCGACGCTAAGCTATGATGTTATAAGTTCTAAAACATGAATGTTATGAATTATTATGATACTTAGCATTAACCAATAAATATTAGATAAATCGAATGGGCGTGTTAGGCGTACGTAAATGCGTGTCGCTTGGGCGTTCGAATAGTCAAGTTTGGCGTACAGACGTGCAAGCGTCGTAACGCCGTAACTAGTGGACATAACCTTGTTTAATATTTTGTCTCTAATATGAATGGGACATTATAGAGTAGTATAAACAAATATTTGGTATCCTGTATGTGACTAATTGTTATGTGAATATGTATATATATATGTAGGATATTAAGGAGCGTGTGTTGTAGTATTGTAGTAGGCACACCAGGCAAGTTTCTCTAATTTTACTCGAATTATACTAGAGCAGGCTTCCTATTTTATACAAATGTTATATATTGTTACAAGTTTCACGACTCAAATTGAGCTATTACTTTCAAGTTATGTTAGTGGATTAATTATTGTAAATTACTCCACCTCAAAGATAATTATTGATATTCGCACCTTGTACATTTGAATTCATTATCTGTTATTGGACTGTGAAATGTTTAAGTTCTTCATTCATGAACTGTTTAAGGAAATAGTCTACGCTATTTGTTTCGGCTAGACATGTACAGGTTATTATTTTAAAAGCTATCTAAACCAGTTGTTGGTATGAATTTTTGGACTGAGAGAGCAACCCTTATTAGGGGATTTTAATGTCTCGATTATTCGATGCAGTCAGAGTTAAATGTTATGCATATACATAGGGTACGAGAGGCTGATCCCCTCGAGTACTACTGATGGGCCAGGCGTTTAAAAGGGTCAGTCAAATGATCAATCCTTTGGCCAAAAAGTTCAGGATCTATTGGACCACTCAGCAGTAAATAATCAATATTCATTGTTTCATTTGAACTTTGATTATATTGTCAGTTATTTCTTCAATGTTCTTAAATTGTTAAACTATGCGATTATTATTCTCATTCATTCATGATATATCTTCTTTATTCATTTTAAACTTGCTGAGCAAAGTACTTGCTCACCCTTGCTATATCATGAACCTATGGCAGTTAAGCTGGAGAGTTCCAAAACGGACAAAGACAAAGGAAAGCTTAAGGAATAGTTATATGTACTATCCTATTATGTAATCGTGGAATCGTTTTGTTTTATTATTGTATTCCGTGATGTATTTAATTAAGGTTATAGACTTTGGGACCATAGTAAACCTTTTGTAATGAACAACATATGTTTATTTATTCCGCATTAGTTAATTTATGTTGTTTAGAGGTGTATGGATGTACTTTATCGTGAGCACTAGATTCGAGGTATTGGTACCTGAATTTGGGAGTGTCACAGTGGTCGTCGCCCGGATCGTTTCTAGTAAGAAACTTTGATGGAACTCTCTCGATACCTTAACCCAACGTCTATTTGGAGACGAGAATCTTGATAAATTCGATCAAGCAATTGAATTCACGTAGGATGGAACACTAACAACACTTAGACCCCCATTTAAGAACAAACGATAATCTCCAAATGATTGTATGATGCGGTAGTATAACACCACACACAACTATGGTTTGTTGTATGATAAGTTAAATATGATTCTCAAAAGAAAAACTAAGAAATTAGCTTAGAAATTCTTTAAAGAACCAAAAGTAGAGAATAACTCTCAAGTATGAATAATCTCTGAATAATAATTGAATTGTATTTGAATTACATTCATAATCCTTATTTATACTAACTATGAAACCCTAGAATCCTTAAAAGAAATAATAGTTGACTTGGAATCAAAATCCTATCTTGAAAGATCCTAATTACAATACAAATATGAAAATATACTGAAATCCCTAAAATTAAGGAAAGAAATCTAAAAAAAAATCTGATAAAAAAAATGCATCCTCGGATTCCGTGTTAATGTACTAGCGCCGGGGCGCTGGACTTATAATTGAGTGGAGCGCCGAGGTGGTGGACTATTTTTACGATCCCTGGATCCCAGCGCCGGGGCGCTGGTCTTGAGCATGAATGGAAGCGTCGGGGCACTAACTGTTTTCAATGTTCCTGGATCCCAGCGTCGGGGCACTGGTTTCTAGTTCAAACGCAGCGCCGGGGCGCTGGTTGCTTGCACCACATATTTAGACCAAACTAACAAGTTTCAAATATTCTTCCTCAGCGCCAATCTTTGATCCACTCTCCATCCATAACTCCTGAATCAAGCCGTTTAGCCCTTCCTTGAAACGTTTAGCCCGAGCTCTCGTCACAGGTCCAATCGAAATATGCACTGGATCATCACCATAGTTGTCATTCCTTCCCAACCTAAGGATGTCCTCATCAGATTCTTTGTTGATCATTCACCTATCTCTATGTACAACTTATTATACCCAATCATACCCTTTGATATACCCTAAAGGTCTTAAGGGACATTGTGACGCCCCTAAATCTCTACACTCCCCTGTAGCAGATCTGGTGCTCACGTAAAGCTAAACAACTATAAATATTCAATAAAATTATGACTTCTATCTATCCAAGGTTCACAGTATCCCATAACAGGTACTAGTTCCGGCCAGAACGTTGTCTGTGTTTGGATACCCTCACTTGGATGTATAGATTCATATCTCATGAATACCTCTTTCATATTTATATTCCCTATCTATCTGACATTCACAGTATTAATGATAAGATTGTCCATAGAACTGAGGGGCGCATTTCGATAAAGATGGCACCTTACCGGCGCTCATTAAGTGTAACCTCAGAGCTTATATGACTTTCAATATCATTTAAATACCCCCATTCAAATGTATAGTTCATATAGATACTGTATTTAACTTATTACAGCTATGCTAAAGAAAATAAAGATCAGAGTATAACGCATTCGATAAAATAAAAGATCATAATATATTACATATCATTTGGTTCGATTACATCGTTCTCAGTACTAAGTTATTACAACAAAGTCTTATAAAAGACTTGAATTATTCATATCAGAAATTAAAACTAATAAACATGTCCTTTTCCTTTATCTGTACCAGAGGTGCTGGGATTATCATTTAACGCTGCAAAGAAGATATGCGCAAGAATGAGCTACAAATGCTCAGCAAGTTCATTTGAATATGTAAACACAATGTGTTTGATTTGAAAGATGTCAGTTGATGTATATAACTGAGGGTTCTGTACCGGAACCATATATTTCATTTAGTTCTATCAGTTTCAATGACTTAGAACCATTTGATTTCAGATATCTGGTAGGTGATCAGTCTCACCAATATCCTAGGAGTATGCATATCATCCTACCATTTATGTCAATTTTATTCTATTGACGTCACACGACCTTATCATAAGGCTTTCGAGATCACCTTCCATCTAAGGTGTCTCATTTTACTCAGTATAAGATGTCGTACCAAAACAATTTAGTTTGACACAACAAATTTCCGCCTTACTATAAGAACAATGATTCATTTTTAAGTTATGCTGAACAAGAAGCAATAACTTCACAATAATTGATAGCAAGATGTATAATACTTGCATAATATAACAAGGTTAGAAGACTTGCCTCGTATATCTTTTACAGTTAATATAACGGTTTAAACGTTCGTCGTAATTCCTACACGATTATAAGTTTATGTAGACAAATAAACATTTAACGATTAAATCTTTTAAGTTTTATTTCGGGTATCATTACCGCATATAAATAAGACTTCTTTTACAATATATGAAATAATTTTTAGCATTATAACTGCTTACATAACGAATATTTTTCAATTATATTTAAAATAAATTGAGCATTATAACTGCTTATAAAATGAATATTCGGCTATTAGATTTGAGAAAATTTCAGCATTATAACTGCTTATAAAATGAATATTTTTACTAAATAGTTGAAGAAAATCGGGCATAATAACGGCTTATAAAAGTATATTTTCTAATATATAAGAGAAATAAATCGGATATTATAACTGCTTGTAAATAGGACTTTTGTACTATATACTTAAAATAATTTGGGCATTATAACTGCTTATAAAAGTATATTTTAACTAAATATATAAAGAAGAATGAAAATAATAACCACTAGAGTAATACCTCTTGTAGTTGCAAGCTTTACTTCCAATCGCGTAGCGCTTCGATACTTAGAAAGTAATTTTTATCTCACAATATCTCTCAGAATATAGAGTGTT
Source organism: Aralia elata (assembly GCA_034770075.1). Taxonomy (NCBI): domain Eukaryota; kingdom Viridiplantae; phylum Streptophyta; class Magnoliopsida; order Apiales; family Araliaceae; genus Aralia; species Aralia elata. The sequence continues at coordinate 224,346 of JAVJAP010000022.1, read as the reverse complement.
TTTACTCTTGAACTGCTCTTGAAAAGTAGTAAGGAATGAATGAACTAAGCTTGCTATTTATAGAAAAACCAAGTTTCGCTAATTGCACATTAGGGGCTCGGCTTATTACACTTTGCACCCGGCTTATTACACTTTGGTACCTAGGTTAATTACACTTTAAGCTAAGAAAAAGTGGTTAATTACATTTTAGTACCTAGGTTAATTACACTTTAGTACCTAGCATGTGCCAGGCGTAAGCTGGCGTGTGCCAGGCGTAAGCCGGCGTGTGCCAGGCGTAAGCACGACAAAGCGTAAGCACGACAAATCACTTTGTCATTTCGAAGCACGACACAACAGCTTACTAAAAATAATTTGTTAGGACGCTTCTCGGTGAATTCGCCGGAAGCACGATAAATCATTTTGTCCGTGTAAGCACGACATAGCTGCTTGGCGAAAATTTTTTATTTGACCAAATTTATCGTTTACACGATATAGTCACAAAACACCTTCTTCAAAATATCATTTGGATCTTTATTTAAGCACATCTGATACAAAATTTGAATCTCATTGGGGTTTAAGATTTTAAACTTCTCGATACCTAGTTTTAGGTCACTAAATTAATCTCTAACCATATACGTTCGTATTTATAAGCCTCATAAATATTCAAGGTATTACATTCACCCCGACTTCAAAGAATTTCGTCCTCGAAATTAACTTTACAGCTAACTTTAGTCATTCAATATCATATGAATGTTTTGAATAAGGATGTACAAGTCAGCACGAAGTCCTGCCTAGCTAAAAGAAGCAAGCAGGTGGATTTTCGGGGCATGACATTTTGGTATCAGAGCTATAAGCACAAATGGTGCAAAGAGCCCCGAGCCTCTTGCTGGTGACTCCCAAATGGGGATGCACCGAAGCCAGACTCTTCGTAAGGGACGCCGAAGGTGTCGGTGGCAAACTGGTAGGTACACTTGTCAGGTGCTATCCAGTTATGGATATGAGTGACATTTTGGTATCAGAGCATTAGGTTATAGCTCTATGGTAAGAGTACCTTAGGATATAGCCTGCGTAAAATTTTGGAGATAGAAAAACTCGTAAAACGAAGGTTAAAAATGCTTATACTCGAATTTGGAGGACGAAATTCCTATAAGGAGGGGAGAATGTAATATCCTGAATATTTATAGAACTTATAAATATGATATTGAATGACTAAAGTTAGCTGTACAGTTAATTTCGAGGACAAAATTCTTTGAAGTAGGGGTAAATGTAATACCTTGAATATTTATGAGGCTTATAAATACGATCGTATATGGTTAGAGGTTAATTTAGTGACCTAAAACTAGGTATCGAGAATTTTCAAATCTTAAACCCCAATGAGATTCAAATTTTGTATCATATGTGCTTAAATAAAGATCCAAATGATATTTTGAAGTAGGCGTTTTGTGATTATATCGTGTAAACGATAAATTTGGTCAAATAAAAATTTTTCGCCAAGCAGATGTGTCGTGCTTATACGGACAAAATGATTTGTCGTGCTTCCGGCGAATTCATAAAGAAGCGTCCTAACAAATTATTTTTAGTAAGCTGCTGTGTTGTGCTTCGAAATGACAAAGTGATTTGTCGTGCTTACGCTTTGTCGTGCTTATGCTTTGTCGTGCTTACGCCTGGCACACGCCGGCTTATGCCTGGCACACGCTAGGTACTAAAGTGTAATTAACTTAGGTACTAAAGTGTAATTAACCACTTTTTCTTAGCTTAAAGTGTAATTAACCTAGGTACCAAAGTGTAATAAGCCAAGTGCAAAGTGTAATAAGCCGAGCCCCTAACGTGCAATTAGCGAAACTTGGTTTTTTTATAAATAGGAAGCTTAGTTCATTCATTCCTTACTCCTTTTCAAGAGCAGTTCAAGAGCAAAAACACTCTATATTTATATTCTGAGAGATATTGTGAGATAAAAATTACTTTCTAAGCATCGAAGCGCTACGCGATTGGAAGTAAAGCTAGCAACTACAAGAGGTATTACTCTAGTGGTTATTATTTTCATTCTTCTTTATATATTTAGTTAAAATATACTTTTATAAGTAGTTATAATGCCCAAATTATTTTTAAGTATATAGTACAAAAGTCCTATTTACAAGCAGTTATAATGTCCGATTTATTTCTCTTATATATTAAAAAATATACTTTTATAAGCAGTTATTATGCCTGATTTTCTTCAACTATTTAGTAAAAATATTCATTTTATAAGCAGTTATAATGCTGAAATTTTCTCAAATCTAATAGCCGAATATTCATTTTATAAGCAGTTATAATGCTCAATTTATTTTAAGTATAATTGAAAAATATTCGTTATGTAAGCAGTTATAATGCTAAAAATTATTTCATATATTGTAAAAGAAATCTTATTTATATGCGGTTATAATACCCAGAATAAAACTTAAAAGATTTAATCGTTAAAATGCTTAATTAGCGTAGCATAATCCAAGGAAAAGAAAAGCTTGGAGGATAAAAGTTCTAGAGCTTACACTTCAAGAGATTGAGCGAGGAATAAAACATTAGCGTTAACATATTATCCATATTCAGGCAAGTCTACTTATTTGTTGAAATGCACTCCGTGCAATAATGTGTCTTATTTATGAAGTTTATTGTTATGCAAGTATTGTTTCTTTTGCACCTCGTGCATTAACATGCTTGTTATCTGTTATGCGCAACGTGATAGTGATTGTTGAATTTCAATTGAAAACCATGTTAGTATCTGAGTTGAACAACTCTCTTGTATGGGCAGGAGTTTAAGATGTGTTAGGAAACCGATCTAACTCACTAAGGTAACATGTGTCGCAGTGTAGAGGTATCGTAGAAGCGATATACATTGTTGATACAATTGTAGTAGTGTTGATGAGACGGGGAACTAATTCATTAGTTCGTAGGTGGGGAACCACTCAGTTCACTATATTGATAATCGTTGAAATCTTGTATCTACTTATTCTGTATATATATCTTGAAAAGGTGATTCTCTTCTCATATATATATCTCTTAGACTTGTTGGGCATTCTTATGCTCATTCTTGCAATTATCTTAAAACAAATTACAGCTAAGGAAGAATTACCAGATAATTCTGGCGGTACAAAAATAGTTAAAGATGTAGAAGTCATTTTAACTATGCTAGATTAACATTATTGGCAATGTCTAGAAAGTTCTGACGAGGAAAGGGGTTAGCTCATTTAATTGCGCGCCGTTTTAACGGAAAGCCCCCTCTTTCCTGGGAACTGTCTAGTTGCTAATACTGTAAGTCTCGGATTGAGAAATAGAGATTTGTTTTTAAGTCTTTTAGGACTTATTTGTAATAAGAACAAGTTATATGGGAATGTTGTAACAATGAACAAATGGTATTTTATAATATTATCACTTTTCTGCCTTTTACTCTGATTATTAGAAGTCAAGATTTCTATATACGTTTCAAATCAATTATATTACGAGTTTTTATAAACATTTATTGTGTACACTACTTTTAAGTTAATGAATGTGATGAATAAGATTGTACACGTAAGTACGAAGTCCGACCTGGCTAAAAGAAGCTAGCAGGTGGATTTTCGGGGCTTATAAATACGATCGTATATGGTTAGAGGTTAATTTAGTGACCTAAAATTAGGTATCGAGAAGTTTAAAATATTAAACCCCAATGAGATTCAAATTTTGTATCATATGTGCTTAAATAAAGATCCAAATGATATTTTGAAGCAGGTGTTTTATGATTATATCGTGTAAACGATAAATTTGGTCAAATAAAAAAAATTTCGCCAAGCAGCTGTGTCGTGCTTACACGGACAAAATGATTTGTCGTGCTTCCGGCGAATTCACCGAGAAGCGTCCTGACAACTTATTTTTAGTAAGTTGTTGTGTCGTGCTTCGAAATGACAAAGTGATTTGTCGTGCTTACGCTTTGTCGTGCTTACGCCTTGTCGTGCTTACGCTTTGTCGTGCTTATGCCTTGTCGTGCTTACGCTTTGTCGTGCTTACGCCTGGCACACGCCAGCTTACGCCTGGCACACGCCAGCTTACGCCTGGCATACGCTAGGTACTAAAGTGTAATTAATCTAGGTACTAAAGTATAATTAACCACTTTTTCTTAGCTTAAAGTGTAATTAACCTAGGTACCAAAGTGTAATAAGTCGGGTGCAAAGTGTAATAAGCCAAGCCCCTAACGTGCAATTAGCGAAACTTCATTTTTCTATAAATAGCAAGCTTAGTTCATTCATTCCTTACTACTTTTCAAGAGCAGTTCAAGAGCAAAAACACTCTATATTTATATTCTGAGAGATATTGTGAGATAAAAATTACTTTCTAAGCATCGAAGCGCTACACGATTGGAAGTAAAGCTAGCAACTACAAGAGGTATTACTCTAGTAGTTATTATTTTCATTCTTCTTTATATATTTAGTAAAAATATACTTTTACAAGCAGTTATAATGCCCAAATTATTTTAAGTATATAGTACAAAAGTCCTATTTATAAGTAGTTATAATGTCCAATTTATTTCTCTTATATATTAGAAAATATACTTTTATAAGTAGTTACTATGTCCGAATTTCTTCAACTATTTAGTTAAAATATTCATTTTATAAGCAGTTATAATGCTCAATTTATTTTGAATATAATTGAAAAATATTCATTATGTAAGTAGTTATAATGTTAAAAATTATTTTATATATTGTAAAAGAAGTCTTATTTATATGCGGTTATGATTCCCGAAATAAAACTTAAAAGATTTAATCGTTAAAATGCTTAATTAGCCTAGCATAATTCAAGAAAAGGAAAAGCTTGGAGGATCAATGTTCTAGAGCTTACACTTCAAGAGATTGAGCGAGGAATGAAAAATTAGCATTAACATATTATCCATATTAAGGCAAGTCTATTTATTTGTTGAAATGCACTTTATGCAATAACGCAAGTCTACTTATTTGTTGAAATGCACTCCGTGCAATAACGCAAGTCTACTTAATTGTTGAAATGCACTTCGTGCAGTAACGTGTCTTATTTATGAAGTTTATTGTTATGCAAGTATTGTTTCTTTTGCACCCCGTGCATTAACATGCTTGTTATCTGTTATGTGCAACGTGATAGTGATTGTTGAATTTCAATTGAAAACCATGTTAGTATCTGAGTCGAGCAACTCTCTTGTATGGGCAGGAGTTTAAGATGTGTTAGGAAACCGATCTAACTCACTGAGGTAACATTTATCGCAGTGTAGAGGTATCGTAGAAGCGATATACACTGTTGATACAATTGTAGCAGTGTTGATGAGACGGGGAACTAATTCATTAGTTCATGGATGGGGAACCACTCAGTTCACTATATTGATAATCGTTGAAATCTTGTATCAGCTTATTCTGTATATATATATCTTGAAAAGGTGATTCTCTTCTCATATATATATCTCTTAGACTTGTTAGGCATTCTTATGCTCATTCTTGCAATTATCTTAAAACAAATTACAGCTAAGGAAGAATTACCAGACGATTCCGGCGGTACAAAAAAGTTGAAGATGTAGAAGATTTAAACTATGCTAGATTAACATTATTGGCAATGTCTAGAAAGTTCTGACGAGAAAAGGGGTTAGGTCATTTAATTGTGCGCCGTTTTAACGGAAAGCCCCCTCTTTCCTAGGAACTAATTGGTTGCTAATACTGCAAGTCTCAGATAGATAAATGGAGATTTGTTTTTAAGTCTTTTAGGACTTATTTGTAATAAGAACAAGTAACCTGGGAATGTTGTAACAATGAAAAAATGATATTTTATAATAATATCACTTTTCCGCATTATACTCTGATTATTAGTAGTTAAGATTTCTATATACGATTCAAATCTATTATATTGCGATTTTTTATAGAAACTTATTGTATACACTACTTTTAAGTTAATGAATGTTTTGAATAAGGATGTACAAGTCAGCACGAAGTCCGACCTGGCTAAAAGAAGCAAGTAGGTGGATTTTCGGGGCGTGACATTTTGGTATCAGAGCATTAGGTTATAGCTCTAAGGTAAGAGTACCTTAGGATATAGCCTGCGAAAATTTTAGAGATAGAAAAACTCGTTAAAAGAAGGTTAAAAAATGCTTATACTCGAATTTCGAGGACGAAATTCTTATAAGGAGGGGAGAATGTAATATCCTGAATATTTATAGAACTTATAAATATGATATTGAATGACTAAAGTTAGCTGTAAAGTTAATTTCGAGGACGAAATTCTTTGAAGTAGGGGTGAATGTAATACCTTGAATATTTATTAGGCTTATAAATACGATCGTATATGGTTAGAGGTTAATTTATTGACCTAAAACTAGGTATCGAGAAGTTTAATATCTTAAACCCCAATGAGATTCAAATTTTGTATCATATGTGCTTAAATAAAGATCCAAATGATATTTTGAAGCAGGTGTTTTATGATTATATCGTGCAAACGATAAATTTGGTCAAATAAAAAAAATTTCGCCAAGCAGCTGTGTCGTGCTTACACGGACAAAATGATTTATCGTGCTTCCGGCGAATTCACTGAAAACTGTCCTGACAACTTATTTTTAGTAAGTTGTTGTGTCGTGCTTCGAAATGACAAAGTGATTTGTCGTGCTTACGCTTTGTTGTGTTTACGCTTTGTCGTGCTTACGCTTTGTCGTGCTTACGCCTTGTCGTGCTTACGCGTTGTCGTGCTTACGCTTTGTCGTGCTTATGCCTTATCGTACTTACTCTTTGTCGTGCTTATGCTTTGTCGTGCTTACGCCTGGCACACGCTAGGTACTAAAGTGTAATTAATCTAGGTACTAAAGTGTAATTAACCACTTTTTCTTAGCTTAAAGTGTAATTAACCTAGGTACCAAAGTGTAATAAGCCGGGTGCAAAGTGTAATAAGCAGAGCCCCTAATGTGCAATTAGCAAAACTTGATTTTTCTATAAATAGCAAGCTTAGTTCATTCTGTCACACCCCGAAAATCCACCTGCTTGCTTCTTTTAGCTAGGTCGGACTTCGTGCTGACTTGTACATCCTTATTCAAAACATTCATTAACTTAAAGGTAATGTACACGATAAGTTTCTATAAAACTCGCAATATAATGGATTTGAATCGCATATATAAATCTTAACTTCTAATAATTAGAGTAAAATGCGGAAAAGTGATATTATTATAAAATATCATTTGTTCATTGTTACAACATTCCCAGGTTACTTGTTCTTATTACAAATAAGTCCTAAAAGAATTAAAAATAAATCTCCATTTATCTATCTGAGACTTGCAGTATTAGCAACCAGTTAGTTCCCAGGAAAGAGGGGGCTTTCCGTTAAAACTGCGCGCAATTAAATGACCTAACCCCTTTCCTCGTCAGAACTTTCTAGATATTGCCAATAATGTTAATCTAACATAGTTAAAATGACTTCTACATCTTCAACTTAAATCTTTATACCTCTGTAACAAATCTGGTGTTCAAGCTTAACTAGTTAACCACCTATTAGATATTCCATAATATATAACTTCTATCTATCCAAGGTTCACAGTATCCCATAACAGATAATAGTTCTTGTCAGAACGTTATCTGTGTTTGGATACCCTCACTTGGATGTATAGATTCATATCTTGTGGATATCTCTTTCATATCAATAGTTCCTATCTATCTGACATTCACAGTATTAATGATAAGATTGTCCCTAGAACTGAGGGGCGCATTCCGGTAAAGATGGCACCTTACCGGTGCTCATTAAGTGTAATCCCAGAGCTTATAGAACTTTTAATATCATTCAAATACCCTCATTCAGATGTATAGTTCATATAGATACTGTACTAACTTAATACAATTCTTCTAAACAAAAGATCAGAGTATAACGCATTCGATATCATAAAGGATGATAATATATTTTATATCATTAAATTCAGTTACATCGTCCTCGGTACTAAGTTATTACAGCAAAGCCTTATAAAAGACTTGAATTATTCACAACAGTAAGTAAAACTAATAAACATGTCCTTTTCCTTTGTCTGTACCAGAGGTGCTAGGATTATCATTTAAAGCTGCAAAGAAGATATGCGCAAGAATGAGCTACAAATGCTCAGCAAGTTCATTTGAAAATTTAAACACTATGTGTTTGATTTGAAAGATGTCAGTTGATGTATATAACTGAGGGTTCTGTACCGGAACCATATATTTCATTTAGTTCTATCAGTCTTCAAGGACTTAGAACTATTTGAGTTCGGATATCTGGTAGGTGATCAGCCTCACCAATATCCTAGGAGTATGCATATCATCCTACGATTTATGTCAATTTTATTCCATTGACGTCACACTACCTTATCATACGGCTTTCGAGATCACCTTCCATCTAAGGTGTCTCATTTTACTCAGTATAAGATGTCGTACCAAAATAATTTGGTTTGACACAATAAATTTCCGCTTTAATATATGAACAATGATTCATTTTTAAGTTATGCTGAATAAGAAACAATAACTTCACAATAATTGATAGCAAGATGTATAATACTTGCATAATATAACAAGGTTAGAAGACTTGCCTCGTATATCTTTTACAGTTAATATAACGGTCTAAAAGTTCGTCGTAAATCCTACACGATTATAAGTTTATGTAGACAAATAAGCGCTTAACGATTAAATCTTTTAAGTTTTATTTTGGGTATCATAACCGCATATAAATAAGACTTCTTTTACGATATATGAAATAATTTTAGCATTATAACTGTTTACATAATGAATATTTTTCAATTATATTCAAAATAAATTGAGCATTATAACTACTTATAAAATGAATATTCGGCTATTAGATTTGAGAAAATTTCAGCATTATAACTGCTTATAAAATGAATATTTTAACTAAATAGTTGAAGAAATTCGGACATAGTAACTGCTTATAAAAGTATATTTTCTAATATATAGGAGAAATAAATTGGATATTATAACTGCTTGTAAATAAGACTTTTGTACTATATATACTTAAAATAATTTGGGCATTATAACTGCTTATAAAAGTATATTTTAACTAAATATATAAAGAAGAATGAAAATAATAACCACTAGAGTAATACCTCTTATAGTTGCTAGCTTTACTTCCAATCGTATAACGCTTCGATACTTAGAAAGTAATTTTTATCTTACAATATCTCTCAGAATATAAATATAGAGTGTTTTTGCTCTTGAACTGCTCTTGAAAAGTAGAAAGGAATGAATGAACTAAGCTTGCTATTTATAGAAAAACCAAGTTTCGCTAATTGCACGTTAGGAGCTCTGTGACACCCCCAAATCCGGGTATTTAATTCCCACTGATTTGGTGTTCACTATACCATTCATTCATATCTAGCTACCCATAATAAAGGACAATTTAAATTAAGTTAAATGAAAAATCTTCTCACAAAAGGGTTACATCTCTAATCTCTTAATCAACAAATCCCAGGTTATCTAACCTTTATTACATCAATGCGGAATTAAAACAGAAAATTAAATAAGTCTTAATACAATAAAACATCAAATGAATAATAGGTCTTTAGCTATTTCTGCATCTTGCCCTTGCCCTTACTCGTGGACGGCTCGTCTGACTTTTCTGTCTTAGCTGCAATGTTTAATGCAAGAGTGAGCAACCAATTGCCCACAAGTATGATAACAATAAAATAGATTTCAACTGAGGTATAATAATTTTTTGAATTCAGTCAACAAATAATCAAGGTCTGAAAGCTCGTTAGAATGCTTGATTCAAGAAGAATAGATTTCAAGATTTAAAGTTATATCTAAGGGTCATAAGACCTCGAACTATGTCCTAGGTTAACAAGTATTTCTACCGTAACCTTTACCAGTCTTATAGACTATGGACCATCCATCTCGTACTCAGGGGGATCAGTCCTTTGTACAATGTATCGTGCACAAACATTTTAACGTTGTTGCGTAATTAATCCCCTATATTAGGGTTGTTCATCTCAGTTTAGCATCAGAATCCGTACCAAAAGGAACTTGGTTTAGAACAATTTTAAAATATTCTAAGTCTTTAGAACGCTCATCAACTAAGGACTAGCTGAATCAATAAGGATTTGCTAGTCACTAAAACATTCGATTCAATAATAAAGTTGTACGATAGAATTTATGTTTGAAGTTTGAATAACAATCAAATAACAAATGACTAGAACAAAATGTAAGCATTTGATATTATAACAACCTTGCTTGAATGATAATAAGCTAAGGTTAATAGGCTTGCTCTACGGAAGTAAACTTGCTTTAAATGAAATAACAAGATTAAGGGAGGAAAAACTTGCCTCGCACGTAGATTACAGATTTAAATTCACGTTCCTTAATCAACCTATACATTTTAATTATAAAACGGTAACAATAATTAGTTACAGAATTATATGCATTTTAGGATTTGTTCTTATCCTATTTCATTTAACATATCAAACATCATTTGCTATTCATTAAATATTTGCTTACCACTCATTGTAGTATCTTATTTATTATTAAATACTTTAATCTAAGTGTTAATCATGTACACAGCAACATAGCAAGAAATAAAAAAAAAATAAAAATTTCCAGTTACTGTTCCACCGCCCTGGCGGTGGATTTCTATACAAAAACATCGCCGGAGCGAGGCTACCGCCGAGACGAGGCTACTGCCGGGGCGAGGAAACTAGTTCAACTATACCGCCGGGGCGACAGGACCGCCGGGGCGACAGGACCGCCGGGGCGACAGGACCGCCGAGGCGAGATTTCCAGCTCATTTCTACCGTCGGGGCGGTAGACTCGGCAGTCATCTCCTACAGTTCGCGAACCAGTGACATTCTAGGCCAAATTTTTCAAATTCTACCATCCAACACATAAATTAAACATACCCAAACATCAAGCATGTTATAAAACAATTACCCAACATGTTTCTAAACATTCTAGCCGCTATAATACACATAATCAACCAATTAGAACCCAAAATTCTCTGTTTAAACAAAATATTCATGTTTTAGCCATTTAGATGAAATCAACCACTATAAATTCATCTCTAAACCATTTTAATCCATTCCACTTACATTCTTTTCGTTTTTCATCATATTATCATAATCAAACGTCAATTTATCGATTAGTAAACACTTTGAGCATCAATTTTCATACATACATAACATACATGAAAGTAAAACTCTGTAAAACCAAAAACTCTATTCTAAAGCATACTTTCATGGATTAATCTTGACTAAGACATGTTTATAAACATCATACAATAATTATTCATATCTATCCACACATATAAACAATTATCACATGCATTGGTCATAAAAATTTATTTTCAGTGAACTAAAAATTAGTTTCTAGTGGAGAAATCAAAGAATACAATTTACAGAAGTTTGAATGAATTATACCTCTTAATTCTTGATTAAGCTAAGCAAAGACAATACTCCTCTTGATTCTCAGTTTTTTCCTCTCTTTCAAATTCACTGAGTTCTCAACTCTCTCCACAATTCTCAATACTCAGACTATTTTTTTTAAAACAACTGACAAAGCTTTTGACAAAATAAAACTGATAGCTTTTAAAAACAATACTGATAACGTAGTCTATTATTTAATCCATCAGTTACATAATTCAAAAGCCACTAAGGCTTGTTTGGCAATTACAATTAAAAACAAACTCTTTTACTAACCAAGAGTCACAAGGCTTTGTTTGGTTTACTCAAAATAAAAACCCTTTCTCATTTATTTTAATAACTCATTATACTATATACTTTTAATTGTCACACTTCTAATTTAATTAAACTTATTATTAAATATATTCAATTAAACCTTACTAACTTAATTAATAATTTCTATTCGACCAATATCAATATCACCGAATAAATTATCTGATTCAAATAAATCCCTTATTCAAATAAATCATTTAATCATCTAATTTAATTATTAAATTAAATTAGAATAATCATATCAAATCACATACAAATAACATTTAACATAATTACACTTAACATGAACAATTCCACAATAACTTTATAAATTATTTATTTTACTCAATAAATAAATTAACAAAATATTTATATAACTCAATAAATATTTTTATTCACTCACACAAATCGCATTCGTTACATCATTCCCTCCTTAAAAGGATTCTGTCCCCAGAATCACAACGCAATTAATTCGTCCGTTACATTTTCTCCCCTCCTTACAAAGATTCTGTCCGCAGAATCGCGATACAACGATTAAACAAATAATTGAGGATAACTTTGCATCATTTGCTCTTCAAGTTCCCACGTAGCTTCCTCAGCATTGTGGTTCCTCCAGATTACCTTAACAGAAGGTATCACTTGAGAACCTGCTCTTTCCTGTCCACTATCTGTACAGGTATCTCTTCATAGGCTAAGTCTTTCTCAAATTGTATTAGTTCATATTCTATTACATGTTTATAATCAGACTTATACGGTCGTAGCACCGATATGTGGAAGACATTGTGAATGTGGTCTAACTCAGGAGGTAAAGCTACCTTATAAGCTACCTCACCTACTCGTTTCAGCACCTCGAAGGGTCCAATAAATCGTGGACTAAGCTTACCCTTTTTACCAAATCTGATTTTCCTTTCCAGGGAGATACTTTGAGAAACACAAAACTGCCGACGTCGAATTCTCTATTTTATCGGTGTTTATCAGCATACTTTTTCTGCCTGTCTTGAGCAGCTAACAATCTGGCTCTTATCACCTTGACGATTTCAGCAGTTTGTTATACCAGCTCGGGTCCCAATAGTCGGCGTTCACCAACCTCATTCAAACATAACGGAGTTCTGCACTTCCTTCCGTACAATGCTTCGTAGGGCGGCATGCTGATACTTGCGTGATGACTATTGTTATAAGCAAACTCGACCAGAGGTAAATGATCATCCCAGTTGCCTTTAAAATCCATGATACACGCCCTTAACATATCCTCTAACGTTTGAATTGTTCTTTCACTCTGGCCATCGGTTTGAGGATGGTAGGCTGTACTCATTCTCAACTGCGTCCCCAAACAAGCTTGCAAACTCCTCCAAAACTTTGATGTGAAACGTGGATCTCTGTCTGACACTATTGATACTGGAACTCCGTGCCTCGAGATAATCTCTTTGACGTATAATTTCGCCAGTTGATCCAAAGTGAATCTGATTTTGATTGGCAACAAATGCGCTGATTTCGTCAGTCGGTCCACTATAACCCATATTGCGTCATTACCCTTCTGAGTAGTTGGAAGCCCTACCACAAAGTCCATCGTGATATGCTCCCACTTCTATTCTGGTATCTCCAAGGGCTGTAACAAACCACTTGGTCGCTGATGCTGTGCTTTGACTTTCTGACAAGTTAAGCACTTCGCAACACACTCAGCAACTTCCCTTTTCATTTTTGGCCACCAGATATGTTGGCGAAGATCCTGGTACATCTTTGTACTTCCCGGGTGAATCGAAAATTTTGAACTATGAGCTTCGTTCAAAATCTCCTCTCTGATCTCCATCACTGACGGAACCCAGATTCTACCTTCAAATCTAAGCAACCCTTCAGTATCAATTTTATATTTAAGCTCCTCACCTTCAAACACTCTTTTTCGTATACTAATACACTCCTCATCCTGAAGTTGCGCTTCCTTCACTCTATCCACCAAAGTTGGTTGGGTTTCCATCTAGAACAATTTTTCATTCGGCTCCGCCAGACACTTCACCTCTAACTCCAACTTTGCCATTTCCTCTATGAGCTTCTCCTGAGCAGTTAACAAAAACAACTTTTCCCGACCCTTCCTGCTCAAAGCGTCGGCAACCACGTTAGCTTTACCCGGATGATAAAGAATCTCACAGTCATAATCCTTGATAAGCTCCAACCACCTCCTCTAACGCATATTCAAATCCTTCTGTGTGAAAATATATTTCAGACTTTTATGGTCTGTGTATATCTCACACTTCTCCCCATAGAGATAGTGCCTCCAAATTTTCAAAGCAAATACCACGGCTGCTAACTCCAAATCATGGGTCGGATACCCTTTTTCATAGTCTTTTAATTGGCGCGATGCATATGCAATAACCTTACCGTTTTGCATAAGCACACAACCAAGTCCTTTGTGCGATGCGTCACTATACACCACAAAATTTCCTGTGTCATTTGGCAAAGATAATACAGGTGCCGTACTTAATCTCTTCTTTAATTCTTGGAAACTTTCTTCACACTTCTCCGTCCAAACGAACTTCACTGATTTTCTTGTCAAATTCGTCAACGGAGTGGTGATCCTGGAGAAATCTTGAATAAAATGCCTAAAATAACCTGTCAAACCTAGGAAACTCCTCACTTCTGACGGTGTCTTCGGCTGATCCCAGTTCACCACAACTTCAACTTTTGATGGATCCACCGATATTCTATCCTTATCAATCACATGCCCAAGGAATTGGATACGTTCCAACCAAAATTCACATTTGGAGAATTTCGCGTACAATTTCTCCCTCCTTAACGCTTCCAAAGTCACCTTCAAGTGCTCCACGTGTTCTTCCTGAGTTTTAGAATATACCAAAATATCGTCTATGAATACCACTACGAATTTATCCAAAAATGGTTTAAACACTCTATTCATTAAATCCATAAATGCTGCAGGTGCGTTTGTTAAACCAAATGACATAACCAAAAACTCATAGTGACATTATCTAGTTCGAAATGCTGTTTTTTGGTATGTCTTCCTTCCTCACCTTTAACTGATGGTACCCACTTCGCAGATCTATCTTTGAAAAATATCTTTCTCCCTTCAGTTGATCAAACAGGTCATCTATCCTTGGCAACGGATACTTGTTTTTAATCGTGACCTTGTTCAACTCTCTATAATCAATACAAAGACACATTGATCCGCCCTTCTTTTTGACGAATAACACTGGCGCTCCCCACGGTGAAACGCTCAGTTGAATATACTTTTTATCCAGTAGCTCTTGTAATTGTACCATCAACTCATTCATCTCTACCGGAGCCATTTGATACGGGGCTTTTGATATAGGGGTTGTTCCCAGTGCTAGATCAATTACAAATTCAACTTTCCTATCTGGCGGTAGTCCTGGCAAATCATCAGGGAACACGTCCGCAAAATCCCTAACTACCGGTATCTCTTACAGCTTTGCACCCACCTTTCGTGTATCAACAATGTAGGCTAGATATCCTACACATCCTTGCCTCAACATCTTCCTGGCCTGCATCATCGTCAGACAACTCGCTTGTCTAGGCGACTTGCTGCCACAAAACATTACCTTTGACGGAGTCATAAGGTTCACACACTTCTTTTGACAGTCAATAACTGCCCCATGGTTGAACAACCAATCCATTCCCAAAATAACGTCAAACTCCCCAAGACGAATTGGGATTAAGTTTACCGTCATCACATGACCCTTAATATCTATCTGACAGTTCTTGTGGATAAACTTAATAGGAATCACTTCCCTATTCGCAATTTCTATTTTCATAGGATAATCTAACTCTTCCTGAGGTAACTCTAATTTTCTAGCAAAATCATCGGATATAAATGAACAAGTAGCACCCGAATCAAATAATACGTAAGCATTTACACTATTGACCGGAATGATACCTGACACTATATCCTTTGACTGCACAGCATCCTGCACCGTCATGTTGAATGTTCGAGCGGTAGGTCGATTGGATGGCGCAGGTCCAGTGATAGTCAAATTGCCTCCACCACCGCTTCTCTTTCCTCCATTTGAACTACCTATAGCTTTCTTAGGGCAATCTCGAGCAAAGTGATCCTTCGACCCGCAAATAAAATATGCGCCCTTCTTCAGACTAGGACAATTTGGTGTGATATGACGCTCCTGCCCGCAGTTAAAGCATACCCTCTTACCCTTCAAACAAACACCCACATGATTCTTTCCACAGGTACTGCATGCATCCACCTTCTTTTTCTGATTTCCCAGCTGAATGCCACCAGAGTTACTATCACTCCACTTTCTCTTTTGATTGCTGCCACCATGGCTACCACTTGCCTTATTATCATTCTCACTCTTCTTTTTCTTCTGTTCTTGATTGTATTTAGATAGAGCATCACTCCCCCCTTCAGCGATAATTTCCTTTTCCAATACTGCCGCAAATGAATTCAGTTGAAACATCGAAACTCGTCTATACAGCCAAGGCTTCAGTCCCTGCTCGAACCTTCTAGCCTTTCCCTCATCCGTATTAACTTGATATGGTGCAAACCACGCCAACTCATTAAATCTTGCAGTATACTCAGGCACCGTCATGATACCTTGCTTCAACTCCATAAATTGCACCTCCATCTGATTCTGTGCGCTTGCCGAAAAATAAGTCTCGAAAAACATCTACTTAAATCGTTCCCACGGTATTATCCCCTGACCACCTTGAGTTTTATTAGCTTGCCACCAGTAACTTGCTTTTGATTTGAGCATAAATGTTGCAAATGCAGTCTTCTGGTCCTCGTTGACCCTGGCGACATCAAACACTTTCTCCATCTCCATGACCCAAGTTTGTGCTTCGATCGGATTCATAGACCCTTGAAATTCTGGGGGTCCAACAGCCTTGAAGTCTTTGAAAGTAGTGGCCTGAGCTTGGGGTTGATTTGCAAATGCTCCTGTTAGCAAGTTTACCAACTGTTGCATTGGATTAGCGTTGGATTCTTCGTTCTTATTGGTGGATCCCTCAAGGGTCTGTTGACGGGTTTGTCTTCTTGGCGGTATCTTACTGTCAAGAATTCGCGTTATTAGATTATTGCTCAATAACTTAAGCATTTAAGTCTTAACTTAAACATTTATAAATAACACTTAACACACAGCACATCTGATAATTTTTCGCATTTTATTCATTTACTGCTTTAAGACATAACATAGATAGCATCATAGTTGCTTATATCATCTATCCTGAAATCATAAAATTCTAGGATTACATCATCATTCTATCCCATTATACAAAACTGGGATTTACAACTTATTAACTTCATAGATTTTCATACTAGCACATCTAATCATAATCTAAGATGACATTCCACGGCGCACAGCTTCCTCGCGTTCTTGCTCCATAATACGAGTCACTATCCTTCGATCCATCATATACCGGGGTTGATCATCGAACTACACTGGATGACGATGAACTCGATCTTGAGCTCTATCGATTGTGGTGTGAAAAATATACTCCATCTCATCAATCTTGGCCTTCTTTGACCGCATTTCGCATTCAACACGATCTGCGCGATTAGCCTCCATCAACCAAGCGTCTTCAGCTCTAGCCCGCTTAGTTGTCTCCTCTTCCAATTCATCTCGTACAATTTCATTTATAGCCAATAACCGACCTCGTCGGTACTCAGACTGAGCTAGCCTCTGCTCGACATCCGCAAGCTGTGATGAAAGGTCTTGGATATCGACATCCTTCTGCTCTAAAGCGGCTTGACATTCCACAACTTGATCTTCTAACTCCTTCTTTTGGCTCTCTTCCTGAACCAGCTTCCATTCCACGTCCCCAAGATGTATATCAAGCTCCTCAATCTTATTATTCTTCTGCTCTATGGTAGTCTGACGATCTGCCACCTGCCCCTCCAACTCCTCCACTCTATCTTGCAACTCTATGTTGCGGTCATACACCTGCTCATACATCTGAACACCTAAAGAAGATAGTGGTATCTCCTCAAGGTCTTCTTCCTCCTCCTCAATCTCCTCCGGATCCTCCTCAAGATCAATCTCAGGCTCGTACTCGGGACCTACAACTGTGATTAATGGGGATGGCTCCCTCTGCACTAGCTGCTCCCGAACTACATGAATATCTCCGGGCTCTTCCTCCCTAGCCTAGCTGGATCCTCCTATATCAGTCATCCTGCCATCAAAATTTTAAGTTTTAATTACTACTCGATATTACTCGCGAGCCCATAAGTTTGTTATCAAGTAAACACATAACACGTAATCATTTTATTGTCTTTTATGAATTTCCGTAATCCATTCCTTAGAACTCGATAAGAGTTTATCACCACTATATTCTCTATTTTCCAAAAGGCTACTAACCTAAGATTTTCCCCACCTAGAGGTTTATAACCTACAGCTCTGATACCAACCTGTGACACCGCCAAATTCGGGTATTTAATTCCCACTGATTTGGTGTTCACTATACCATTCATTCATATCTAGCTACCCATAATAAAGGACAATTTAAATTAAGTTAAATGAAAAATCTTCTCACAAAAGGGTTACATCTCTAATCTCTTAATCAACAAATCCCAGGTTATCTAACCTTTATTACATCAATACGGAATTAAAACAGAAAATTAAATAAGTCTTAATACAATAAAACATCAAATGAATAATAGGTCTTTAGCTATTTCTGTAACGATCGGGAATTTTAGATTTCCTTGTAACCCGAGTTATGTATGAATAAAATGAATTATTATTATTATTATTATTTTTTATATTAATCTATAATACGTGTTTAGAATTGTGTTACAGCCTAGAAAATGTGCATATGTTAAATTTTATGTGTTGTTGTGTCGTTAGAGTGAATATATCGATTTTGCAAAAATTCATAAAATCACTATTAGCGGGACCCGCTTCCCGAGGCACTATTCACGAGCACTATTCACACCCAAACTTTTTTGTCTATTTCGATTTTTATTAATTTAGATGAGGCATATATGCTGAGGAATAATTTTTCCAAGTGTCAGAAATTTTATTGGGGTTGATACGTGATTTAATCTGTATCCGAAATGTATATTATGGGTGTTCCGAATAAATGGACAAATCCCATAATAAATATTTTTGCGTGTTCCAATAATTTATGGGAGTACCCATTATAATTTTGGGTAGAGTTATTTACCAAATTTGGTACAAAAGTGGGAATATTCGGGTATATTTATCTGTATATTCGAATTAATTGGTGAGACATTTAAGCCTCAAACCAATTGGGGGAGGCCACGTGTATATTGAGAGCCAATTGGGGGGAAAAGAATAAACATGCACAGTACACCATATATGGGAATGTTAACTTCACAAAGCATGCTCCTCAAATTCATTTTCAAGAGCTCGGGCATCCCATTTTCTTCTGCATATCAAAACATTCCTTCCGAAGCCACCTTAAACCTCCCATCAGCTCATCTTCTTTCTCCTTCAAACCATCAGCATACTTCCCATTTGCAAGTAAGGAGAGAGTTACAGAGAGCTACGTAGAGAGAGAGAGAGGGAAATATAGAAGAAGAATAAGCAAGCTACGGGAAGAAGAAGAAAAGCAAGGAAGGAGGAGAAAGGAGAGAAGGGCACCAAGAGGAAGGAGAGCAGCACTCTAGCAACCATTTCACCCTACACGAAGCTAGCAACAAGAAGGTAACCATGAACCACAACCATTTCTTCTCCACTTGAAGCTTTCATGAGTTTTTTTTACGCTTACATGCTTGAGGGTTGGATTTTTTGCTAATTTTTTTGTTGATTGGTTGTGTTGAATCTATCATGGAGGTTCTTAAGAAGCTATATAAACCATAAACACCCTCAAAGTGGAACAAAAACAAGTAAAGATCCGAACCTTGGCTTAAAGGATGAACTTTGGACATTTTTGGACTTTTGGACATTCGGACTGTTAGAGGACTGTAAAGCCTTGATGGTGTGATTATTTTGATTGTTTGTTATTGGAATATTGTACTTCTATCAGTTGTGAAGATATACCAATTTGAATGAACTAAAATGATGCTAAAATGAAGTCACAGTAGCCATTTGTGTGAGATATTTCATGGTTGCGAAAAACAGAGCATGCAGTTTATGTTTTAGCTCAGGATTTGGTCATGTTAATGATTATGGGTCGTCTTGAATTTGTGATATGTTGTAGCCTTGTGTCTTAGGAATCCATAGAGTCCGTAAGGGATGAAATTGATCGAGTGTAGGGGGAGATATAGCAGCTGGAGCAAGGCAAGGTATGACTGTGTCGCTGCTTGCAGGAACAGCAGTTCGCTACTGCAACTGCTACTGCATGGCGACTGGTCCGGGTCGGGTCGGGCCGGGCCGGATTGGGTCGGACCCAGTAAATTTTTCCCGCGAGTCTAAAACTTATATTTTTGTACAAAATGATTAAAAACGCTTATATATTGTTAAAGCTTTATGTGCTTAATTTATACCCGTGTCGACCTAAACGATGTTGTCCTAAGGCGTAAATTGAATTAACGGATTACAAATTACGCTTGGATTTACAGACCCCCGACTGGGTAAGCGTAGTGGCAATCAATGTATTTTAATGATGTGATGACTGTAATGAACCTAGTTCTTTTGTGACAAATATTTATGACGATTTTAATAAACTATGTAGGATATTTTGTTGACGGACGATTAACGTCAAGTATTAACGCACGTACAAGGCAAGTTTCCTAACTCATGCAACTCCTATTTAATTGTGCGAGGTTTCCTTACTCGATTCATTTATTGGGCAAGTGTCGAATTCATTTATCTATCGAGCAAATATTATTTATTGAGCAAGCTTATTGAGCTTCTTGACTCCGTTCAAATTACTTATCAATTTAGCAATTAATGTGCTAGTATTCATACTTCTATTCAAGTATTGCAATGAAAGCCCATTTCATGCAATGTTATATATTGTGTGATTCCAAAGATTATGAATTTTTATTCATTCAAGATATTTTTAAATGCTATCATGCATGTTGTTGAACCTTAAAGTTCTTTATTCCATAGACTGTTTAAAAGCTATGTCAAGGCTAATTGTTTCAGCTAGACACTTATTGATTTGGTTACTAAAGCGAGGTTAAAGTCCTCCAACTATTATTATTGTTAAGTAAAATTGTCCGATCAAATTGTTTTGGTCTGGACTCCCATGTAAAGCTGAGTGGAACAACCCTCACAGCAGGGGAAATTGTATAAACATCGGGAAACCGACACGCGCGTAAATGGAACATGTAAGGCTTATGCATAACGCCAGGTATTTTAGGCTGATCACCTATTGTACTAGTTTTGTGGATTATCGGATGAATTTCCAGTAATTCTAGAATAGAGTTATGTGCCTTGGTGCACCCTCAGTATTGAATAGTTCCCTTCTTTGGGAAACTTTGAAATCCTTGAATACTTCAGAAATCCTTCGGTCCTTAGTGGCCACTATAACGGTGATGAAAGAAGTTGTTTATTTCCTTGTGTTAACTAAATTTTTACTCCTGAGAGCTATAAAGTTATTCATGTGATTATTCACTGCTATTATACTTGCGGGGCAATTTGTTGCTCACCCTTGCTTTCCTTAAAACATTTCAGTTAGTGCGGCACGTGGCGAGAGCTCAGGAAAAGATAAGGGAAAGGAGAAAGCTACGGAGTAGTTGTATTTTGTTGTTCTAGAATTACCGTTTGTATTAAGACATATTTACCCTTTTGTATTATGTTATGTTTTGTATTAGTATTGGTTTTGAGACTTGGGACAGGTTTATTTATGTTATATCAATGTAAATATTCCTTTATTCCGCTTTAAGTTATCGATTGTATAATTCTTGTTTTAGATAGTGGCGAACCAGGTCCGTGGCTCAGGTGACCCGGATTTGGGGGCGTCACAGGTTGGTATCAAAGCCTTAGGTTATAAACCTTTAGAGAGAGGTCTTTAGGCTATAACCTTAGGAAGTGTATAGAGAATAAGAGCACACAAAACTCCTGTAGAGTTTTATGTGACAAAGATTTATCTTAAAGAGCTTGTAGTGATATAAGATATATCTTCATTCCATACAATGAACTTATATTTTGTTGAAAGACTAATAAGAGTTTGCTTGTTTGTGGTTGTGCTTGTAGGATGTCAAACACAGGAGAACCTAGTAGAGTCGCAGAAGAAGAGCCACGTGACATCCATGTGGTGTCCGAGACACTGCTGATGGTTGAGCCTATTCTAGCTATTGCCCCTGCTGAGGAGGAACCCGAGTTGGAGTCTGACCCGGAGGAGGACCCAGAAGAGGAATGGGAGGAGGTGCCCCCTATTGACACCACATTTTTGATGGAGATGTTGGACGAACGTACTGACCGCGTTCTCGAACAAGCAAATAGGATCCATGAGTTGGAGAGTGAAGCCCGAGAGCAACGGGCCAGGATTCAGGGACTAGAAGGCGAGGTCCAGGAGGGTAAGAACCAGATCCAGGAATTAGAGACGGATGTGCAAGGGCATCTAGGGGCGTCCACACAATTGGCAGTCATGCTGCATCACCTCTTGGCGAGGAATGCAGAATTGGCAGGAAAGTTGGAGCAGTCAGAGCATCGGGGAGTTAATTTGCGAATGGATAATGAGATTTTGAAGAACCAGTTAGGTAGGGAGGTGGCAAACCGTGTCCGGATCAAGGAACAACGGGATGATGCCGTAGAGAACGAGCTGATGACCTGGAGGGTGAAGTGAGGAGGGGTAAGAGAAAGATGAACCGGATGGGATATGCTTTTCACTCGGCTATGGGCAGGTGGATAGATGGTGTGTACCACTACCCAACTGAAGAGGGACAGACTCGTCACAGCCCCAAACCCTGAGTCGAGGCTTGATGATCCATATGGGTCATAGGGAGTATGACAACGCTGTGGAGCGCGGTATGCTCGGATAGGTTGCTTAACTTATGTGCCTAGCAGTTTGTAATCTTGTTTATGTTAATCCCAACATTTTGCTGCATGTGTGGGATAGTATTGTAAGACTGTAACTTGTATGCTTATTTTAGGGGAGTATGTCGGTGAACCCCTCACCATTTTGTTGTATCAAGGAACGTTTGATGACATCTATAGTAGTACGCTATAGCATAGTCATGTATGTTGTAATAGTTGTTAGCACTAAATGCAATCGTTATTACTATATATGTTGTCTACTTGTAGTACTCATAATGAAATGATGACATTAAATTTTCTTACGTTAAGCAGAGAATGCCACCTAGACGTAACATACGAGCCCCACCACCAACACCCGAGGGATCGGTTAATAATCAAAGAGTTCCGGTGGACCCCATGCAACGGTTAGCGGATATACTGGAGAGAATGACCCAAGGGAGAAATACGAGACCCGTGGATCCCCATCCCCCGGTAGCACCCATAACAAATTTCAAAGACTTCAAGAGCGTTGGACCCCCAGAGTTTAAGGGAACAACTGATCCGATTGAAGCCCAGTCTTGGGTGAAGGAAATGGAAAAGGCTTTCGTCATTGCACGCGTGAGGGATGACCAGAAAACAGTATTTGCCACGTATATGATGAAAGGAGAAGCAAATTATTGGTGGGAGGCCTAACCAACAACGAGCAGGCGAAGGAGTGATATCATGGGACAAGTTTAAGGAATTATTCTTCGAGAACTATTTCCCAAAAAGCATGGAAAGGCAAATGGTGGTGAAATTCCTAGAGCTCAAGCAGGGAGACATGACGGTGGCTCAGTACGCCGCCAAATTCAATGAACTTGCGCGTTTTGCACCGCTTCACGTAAGTACTGAAGAGTTGAAGACGCAACGGTTCGAACAAGGGCTGAAACCGTGGTTGTATAATAAGGTAGCTGTCCTCCAGATCGAGACTTTTAGTGCGCTGCTGGAAAAAGCCATCATCGCCGAAGGAGGGATTGAGGCCCTAAATCAACACAAGAAAAATAAGAAGAGTGGAGGGGACTACCGTGGAGGTGGCAGTAGCGGTGGAAGCAATTCGGGAAAGAGAAAATGGGACGGTGGTAACAACAGCAACAACAGTGCCAACACTCATCAGGCAGGGAATAGTCAGGGAGGATTTAAGAAGAAGATTGAAGCGTGTTCAAAATGTGGGAAAAATCACAAGGGTGAGTGCTGGAAGGGACGTAATGTCTGCTACAACTGCAACCAGGAAGGGCATATAGCACCGCATTGCCCAAACCCAAAGAAGAATCGTGGATGCTATTCTTGTGGGTCAATGGAGCATCAGTTCAGAGACTGTCCGAAGAAGGGAAGCAGTGGTGGAAGCGGCAACCGAGGAGGAGGCAGCAAACTGATGATTGGGAGTCTGACTCTGCCGAACCGCACCCCTGCCCGAACATTCAACATGACTGTCCAGGATGCAGTGATTGCTAAGGACGTGGTGTCAGGTATTATCCCAATCAATAATATAAATGCTTGTGTATTATTCGATTCGGGTGCTACCTGTTCTTTTGTGTCTGAAAATTTTGTTAAGCGGTTAAATTTACCCCAAGAACGGTTAGAAAATCCTTTGAGCATAGAAATTGCGAATAATGAGGTAATTCCTGTACAGTTCATTCTTCGTAATTGTTACGCTGAGATTAGGGGATTTAATTTTCGCGTGGATTTGATCCCAATAAGGTTGGGAGAGTTCGATGTAATATTGGGAATGGACTGGTTGTACGAGCATGCGGCAATCATTGACTGTCAGAAGAAAAGTGTGAACCTTCGGACCCCGAACCGGTCGAGGGTAATATTTTATGGTGGCACATCGCTAAGACGTTCATGTTGTCTTACGATGATGCAGGCCAGGAAATTGTTAAAGAAAGGTTGTGAAAGTTATTTAGCCTATATTTTAGATACGAAGAAAGAAGGTGTGGATATTAAAAATATACCGGTAGTAAGAGAGTTTCCAGATGTGTTTCCAAGTGATTTACCCGGTCTTCCGCCAGACAGGGAAATTGAATTTGCGATAGACTTAGCGCCGGGGGGGACTGCACCAATTTCGAAGGCTCCGTATCGTATGGCGCCGGTAGAGATGAAGGAATTGTTGATACAACTTCAAGAACTGCTGGACAATGGGTATATTCAGCCAAGTGTGTCCCCATGGGGAGCACCCCGTTTTGTTTGTCAAGAAGAAGGACGGATCAATGAGACTCTGTATCGACTATCGGGAGTTGAACAAATCAACGATCAAGAATAAGTACCCATTGCCACGAATCGACGACTTGTTCGATCAACTAAAGGGAGCCAGACACTTCTCGAAGATAGATTTGAGGACCGGGTATCATCAGCTAAAAGTAAGGAAGGAAGATGTACCTAAAACTGCGTTTCGGACAAGATATGGTCACTACGAGTTTTTGGTGATGTCTTTCGGTTTGACTAACGCACCGGCAACATTCATGGACTTGATGAACCGAATTCTGAAGCCGTACTTAGATAAGTTCGTAGTAGTTTTCATCGATGACATTTTGATTTATTCAAAGACCGAAGAAGAGCACGTCGAACATCTGAGCGAAGTACTGGAGACACTGAGAAGGGAAAAGTTATACGCGAAATTTTCTAAGTGTGAATTCTGGATGGAAAAGGTACAATTTTTAGGGCATATGATTGACAAGGACGGTATCTCAGTGGACCCTGCGAAGGTGGAGGCAGTTAGTAACTGGGAGCAACCGAAGACACCGACAGAAGTACGAAGTTTCTTAGGGTTAGCCGGGTACTATCGAAGATTTATCCAAGATTTTTCCAAAATAGCAACCCCATTGACCAATCTAACGAGGAAGACGGTGAAATTTGTGTGGTCTGAAAAGTGCGAAGACAGTTTTCAGGAATTGAAAAAGCGGTTAAGCGAGGCGCCTGTATTGTCCTTACCAGACGATACGGGAGGTTTTGTAGTGTATAGTGATGCATCACATAAGGGTCTTGGCTGTGTGTTAATGCAACACGGCAAGGTTATTGCGTATGCGTCACGACAATTGAAGGATTATGAGAAGCGATACCCTACCCATGACTTGGAGTTAGCGGCTGTCGTTTTTGCATTGAAGATTTGGAGACACTACCTTTATGGGGAGAAATGTGAGATATACACGGACCATAAGAGTCTGAAATATATTTTCACACAAAAGGAGCTAAACATGCGACAGAGGAGGTGGTTGGAATTAATCAAAGATTATGACTGTGAAATTCTTTATCACCCAGGGAAGGCAAACATAGTAGCAGATGCATTGAGCAGAAAGGGGAATGAGAAATTATGCATGTTGACAACTCACGGGGAGCTAATACGGGAAATGGCGAGACTGGAGATCGAGGTGAAAAGTCCGACAGAGGCGGCAGAGAGGTTATTCGTAATTGAGGCTCGTCCGACATTACTCGACAAAGTGAAAGAAGCACAGGAAAAGGATGAAGAATGTGAAAGGATACAGAAAAGGATCGCAGAAAATGAGGAAGAGAAATTTCGAATGGATAAAGATGGTATCTTAAGATACGAGGAACGAGTGTGGGTGCCGGCCGTGACTGAATTAAGAGATGAGATCTTACATGAAGCACATAATTCAGCATATTCTGTTCACCCAGGAAGCACAAAAATGTATCGGGATCTTCGTCAATATTTTTGGTGGCCCAACATGAAGCGGGACGTAGCAGAGTGCGTCAGCAAGTGTCTCACCTGTCAACAGGTCAAAGCGGAACATTAGAGACCGAGTGGGTTACTTCAGCCACTAAATATACCAGAATGGAAATGGGAGCACATCACCATGGATTTCGTGGTAGGACTTCCAGTTACACAAAAAGGTTGTGATGCCATTTGGGTTATCGTAGACCGATTGACAAAATCAGCACACTTTCTACCGATAAAAATCCGATTCAATTTAAACCAGTTAGCCAAGTTGTATATAAAGGAGATTGTTTCGCGACATGGAGTGCCTATAGTGTCAATTGTCTCAGATCGAGATCCACGCTTCACATCAAATTTTTGGAGAAGCTTGCAAGAGAGAATGGGAACACAGTTGCGACTAAGTACTACTGCTTACCATCCTCAAACTGACGGACAGAGCGAACGAACGATACAGACGCTAGAAGACATGCTTAGAGCTTGTGTGATGGATTTCAAAGGGAATTGGGATGACCACTTACCACTTGTGGAATTCGCTTATAACAACAGCTATCATGCAAGTATCGGTATGGCCACCCGTATGAAGCCCTCTACGGGAGGAAGTGCAGAACACCGTTAAGTTGGGATGAGGTCGGCGAACGAAGACTGTTGGGACCAGAGTTGGTGCAACAGATAGCCGAAGTGGTCAAGGTGATCAGGGCAAGACTAGTTGCAGCCCAAGACCGACAAAAGAAGTATGCTGATCAACATCGCCAGACGAGAGACTTCGATGTCGGCAACTACGTGTTTCTGAAAGTGTCTCCCTGGAAAGGGAAGATACGTTTTGGGAAGAAGGGAAAGTTGAGCCCAAGGTTCGTAGGACCGTTCGAAGTATTGAGAAGAGTGGGTGAAGTGGCGTATGAGGTAGCCTTGCCTCCTGAACTGGAGCATGTCCACAACGTGTTTCACGTCTCAGTGTTACGACCATACAAACCCGATTACAAACACGTGATATCCTATGAGCCCGTTCATTTAGAGAAGGATCTTACGTACGAAGAAATTCCTATTCAGATAATTGATAGGAAGGAGCAAGTATTAAGAAATAAGGTTATACCTTCTGTGAAGGTAGTTTGGCGGAACCACAATGCTGAGGAGGCTACATGGGAATTGGAAGATAAGATGAAGGAGAATTACCCTCAACTTTTTGTTTAACCTTGTACGGTGATTCTGGGGACAGAATCCTTATAAGGGGGGGAGAATGTAACGATCGGGAATTTTAGATTTCCTTGTAACCCGAGTTATGTATGAATAAAATGAATTATTATTATTATTATTTTTTTTTATATTAATCTATAATACGTGTTTAGAATTGTGTTACAGCCTAGAAAATGTGCATATGTTAAATTTTATGTGTTGTTGTGTCGTTAGAGTGAATATATCGATTTTGCAAAAATTCATAAAATCACTATTAGCGGGACCCGCTTCCCGAGGCACTATTCACGAGCACTATTCACACCCAAACTTTTTCGTCTATTTCGATTTTTATTAATTTAGATGAGGCATATATGCTGAGGAATAATTTTTCCAAGTGTCAGAAATTTTATTGGGGTTGATACGTGATTTAATCTGTATCCGAAATGTATATTATGGGTGTTCCGAATAAATGGACAAATCCCATAATAAAAATTTTTTCGTGTTCCAATACTTTATGGGAGTACCCAAGATAATATTGTGTAGAGTTATTTACCAAATTTGGTACAAAAGTGGGAATATTCGGGTATATTTATCTGTATATTCGAATTAATTGGTGAGACATTTAAGCCTCAAACCAATTGGGGGAGGCCACGTGTATATTGAGAGCCAATTGGGGGGAAAAGAATAAACATGCACAGTACACCATATATGGGAATGTTAACTTCACAAAGCATGCTCCTCAAATTCATTTTCAAGAGCTCGGGCATCCCATTTTCTGCATATCAAAACATTCCTTCCGAAGCCACCTTAAACCTCCCATCAGCTCATCTTCTTTCTCCTTCAAACCATCAGCATACTTCCCATTTGCAAGTAAGGAGAGAGTTACAGAGAGCTACGTAGAGAGAGAGAGGGAAATATAGAAGAAGAATAAGCAAGCTACGGGAAGAAGAAGAAAAGCAAGGAAGGAGGAGAAAGGAGAGAAGGGCACCAAGAGGAAGGAGAGCAGCACTCTAGCAACCATTTCACCCTACACGAAGCTAGCAACAAGAAGGTAACCATGAACCACAACCATTTCTTCTCCACTTGAAGCTTTCATGAGTTTTTTTTACGCTTACATGCTTGAGGGTTTGGATTTTTTGCTAATTTTTTTGTTGATTGGTTGTGTTGAATCTATCATGGAGGTTCTTAAGAAGCTATATAAACCATAAACACCCTCAAAGTGGAAACAAAAAACAAGTAAAGATCCGAACCTTGGCTTAAAGGATGAACTTTGGACATTTTTGGACTTTTGGACATTCGGACTGTTAGAGGACTGTAAAGCCTTGATGGTGTGATTATTTTGATTGTTTGTTATTGGAATATTGTACTTCTATCAGTTGTGAAGATATACCAATTTGAATGAACTAAAATGATGCTAAAATGAAGTCACAGTAGCCATTTGTGTGAGATATTTTATGGTTGCGAAAAACAGAGCATGCAGTTTATGTTTTAGCTCAGGATTTGGTCATGTTAATGATTATGGGTCGTCTTGAATTTGTGATATGTTGTAGCCTTGTGTCTTAGGAATCCATAGAGTCCGTAAGGGATGAAATTGATCGAGTGTAGGGGGAGATATAGCAGCTGGAGCAAGGCAAGGTATGACTGTGTCGCTGCTTGCAGGAACAGCAGTTCGCTACTGCAACTGCTACTGCATGGCGACTGGTCCGGGTCGGGTCGGGCCGGATCGGGTCGGACCCAGTAAATTTTTCCCGCGAGTCTAAAACTTATATTTTTGTACAAAATGATTAAAAACGCTTATATCTTGTTAAAGCTTTATGTGCTTAATTTATACCCGTGTCGAACTAAACGATGTTGTCCTAAGGCGTAAATTGAATTAACGGATTACAAATTACGCTTGGATTTACAGACCCCCGACTGGGTAAGCGTAGTGGCAATCAATGTATTTTAATGATGTGATGACTGTAATGAACCTAGTTCTTTTGTGACAAATATTTATGACGATTTTAATAAACTAGCAACTCTTTGCTGTTCGGAACTTTTCCAATTCTCTGCACCACCATTCAAGGTAACGATTTATCCTAAAGTGGATTTGTTATCGTCTTAGTCAGTTGGAAAAACTTGAGTCTGTTTAACCCTCTAGTTTTAATTCAGACCTACTATGAATTAAGATCACATCTTCAATACCGGTTAAGTACTTAAAGATATTTATCACTATCTTACAGTGATCTTCTTTAGAATATGACTGATCAATATCAGGCCTTGTATATTCATTGCATACATGATAGTAACTCATGCGATCTTTTTTTTATTGAGGACAATTTAAAGAGATACACTCCATGGCTCATCATCATGAGACCTCCCTTGGAGTTTGCCATGTTAAACGCCTTTAGCATCGAATGAATATACGTTCCTTGAGTCAAGCTCAGCATCCTTTTAAATCTATCTATATAGATTTATATCCCTAATTTATAGAGTGGTCCTCCCAAGTTATTCATGGAGGAATGTTTAGACAATTTTATCTTTACTGATTGTAGCATTGGTGTGCCATTCCTTATCAGTAGTATATCAACATATAATACTAAGAATGTCACAGTGCTCCCACTGAACCTTTTGTACACACAAGGTTCATTCTTGTTTTTGATAAAATCAAACTCTTTTGATTGTCTTATCAAAACGAATGTTCCATCTTTGAGAAACTTGCTTCAATATATAAATGGATCATTGTAGCTTACACACACAATTTGCTTCAACCTTTGAAACAAATTCCTCTGACTGTATCATACATACATTCTCCTCAAGTCTTCATTGAGGAAGGACGTCTCCACATCCATTTGCCAGATTTCATAATAAGCTGCAATCACAAGCAAAATCCAAATGGACTTGAGCATTACTGTGACACCCCCAAATTCAGGTACCGATACCTCGAATCTGGTGCTCAAGATAAAATACACCCATACACCTCTAAACAACAGAAATCAACTAATGCGGAATAAATAAACATATGTTGTTCATTACAAAAGGTTTACTACGGTCCCAAGGTCTATAACCTTAAATAATACATCGCAGAATACAATAATAATATAAAACGATTCTACGATTACATAACGGGATAGTACATATAACTATTTCTCAAGCTTTCCTTTGCCTTGTCCGCTTTGGAACTCCCCGGTTTAACTACAATAGGTTCATGATATAGCAAGGGTGAGAAACTACTTTGCTCAGCAAGTTTAAAATGAATAAGGGAGATATATCATAAATGAATGAGAATAGTAATCGCATAGTTCAACAATTTAAGAACATTGAAGAAATAGCTGACAATATAATCAAATTTCAAATGGAATAATGAATATTGATTATTTACTGCTGAGTGGTCCAATAGACCATGAACTATTTGGCCAAAGGATCAGTCATTCAACTAATCCTTTTAAACGCCTGGCCCGTTAGTAGTACTCGAGGGGATCAACCTCTCGTACCCTATGTATATGCATAATATTTAGCTCTGACTGTATCGAATAACTGACACATTAAAATCCCCTACATAAGGGTTGCTCTCTCAGTCCAAGAATCCATACCAACAACCGGTTTGGATAGCTTTTAAAATAATAACCTGTACATGTCTAGCTAAAACAAATGGCATACACTATATCCTTAAATAGGTCATGACTGAAGAACTTAACGTTTCACAATCCAATAACAGATAATGAATTCAAATGCATAGGCTGCGAATATCAATAATTTATCCTTGATGTGGAATAATTAACAATAATCAATCCACTAATATAACTTGAAAGAAATAACTCGATTTGAGTCATGAAACTTGCAACAATATACAACATTTGTATAAAATAGGAAACTTGCTCAAATAAAAACAGTTGAGTAAGGAACTTGCAATAATATAGAATGATTGCTCAATTAATAAACAACTCGCCGGTGAGCTGGCGGGGGTCTAAGGGGGCAGCACCCCCTTGAAACCAAATGTGAGTTGTATCCAGGTTACTCAATTTACGCCTTAAGACAATACCAATTTGGTTGACATTTAATAAATAATTCAGCAATTAAGGTTAAACAATGTATAAATAACTAACTTGTTTAATCATTTGGTACAAAATATATAAGTGTTGGACCCGCTAAAGGGATTCGTTAGGTCCGACCCGACCCGATCCGGTCTAACCGACCCGACCCAGGCCGGACATGGCACTGGCACTGCAGTGCCAAGCCTTAGCACTGGACCTCACGCTGTAGCGTGAGTCCCGTGTTTTGTCCATGACAGGGCTTCACGCTACGGCGTGAGCCTTAAAGCTTGGGTCTCACACTACGGTGTGAGTCTCGCTAAGAAAAACTTGAAAAACTTGACAAGAAATCAAATGGAATGGATTTGATTGATGTTTACCTCTGTAAATCCTTCCTAGATGATTAAAAACCTTGCTAGGCTTGCTTGTCTTGAGTTCTTCTTGCTTGGATTCTCTTCTTTCTCTTCCTCTCCACCCGTGACTCCTTCTTTTTCTTTGCCGGTGTTCTCTTTCGTCGGCGTTCTCTTTCGCTAGCATTTCTTCTCTTCCTTCTTCCTGCAGCTCTCTCTTTCTCTATCAGCTGAAGTAACTTGGAATGGAAGAGCAAGGGAAATGGAATGGTTTGAATGATTTGGGAGAAGTGGAGTAATTTTGGGAGGAAATGGGTTTGTGGCTTAAGGAGGCACCGACAACTCCCCCCCACTCTCTCATTTCCTAGCAATTTGATTGGTTGAAAGTGGTTTGGTTGGTTCCCACTTGGTGTAACAAGCCAAAATAAATACCCAAATACACGAAAATATATCCAAAAACTCCCACTTTTGTACCAAAACTAGTAAATAACTCTACCCAAAATTAAAATGGGTACTCCCATAAATATTGGGATGGGTAAAAAAATAATTATTATGGAATTTGTCCAAACATTCGGAACACCCATATAATACATTTCGGATACAGATAAAATCACGTATCGGCTCAAATAAAATTTCTGATACTTGGAAAAATTATTCGTACGCATACACGTATTTATGAAATTTATTAACATCGAAAAAGACACAAAAATATTATGGCGTGAATAGTGCCTCGAAAAATGTGCCTCGTGAATAGTGATTTAGCGACGCTACGCGAAATCAATTATTCACTTAATCAAAACTATATCACGTAAAATTTCATGCATTCACATAATCCAGGTTGTCACACAACCTTTAAACACATAACACAAATATAATATTAATAAAATATAATATGTCCATTAATATTCAAAATTTGAATTACAAGGTATATCCAAAATTCCCAGTCGTTACATCCTCCCCCCTTATAAGAATTTTGTCCCCAGAATTACAGTCTAGCTACAGAAGACTTAACATGGGTTCACTCGAAAAGATGCGGATAATTCTTCCTCATCTTCTCCTCTAACTCCCACGTAGCTTCTTCAACTGTGTGGTTCCTCCAAAGTACTTTGACTGAATGAATAACCTTGTTTCTTAACTTCTGTTCTATCCTATCTAATATCTGGATAGGAATCTCTTCATATGACAAGTCTTTCTCAACTTAAATCGGTTCATAGGAAATCACATGCTTGTAGTCGGGTTTATATGGTCGTAACACAGAAACGTGAAGCACATTGTGAATGTGCTCAAGTTCAGGAGGTAGAGCTACCTCGTACGCCACTTCACCTACCCTCTTTAAAACTTCGAAAGGTTCTACGAACCTGGGACTCAATTTCCCCTTCTTTTCAAATCTGATCTTCCCCTTCCAGGGAGATACCTTCAAAAACACAAAGCTGCCAACTTCAAAGTCTCGTTTCTGACGATGCAAATCGGCGTATTTCTTTTGTCGATCCTGAGCCGCTACTAATCGAGCTCTTATTACCTGGACAACATCTACAGTTTGTTGTACCAATTCAGGTCCCAATAGTCTCCGTTCACTGACTTTGTCCCAACACAAAGGTATTCGACATTTCCTTCTGTATAATGCTTCATATGGCGGCATGCCAATACTTGCATGATAACTGTTATTATAGGCAAACTCCACCAATGGTAGGTGATCATCCCAGCTGCCTTTAAAATCCATCACACATGCTCTAAGCATATCCTCCAATGTCTGAATCGTTCATTCGCTCTGCCCATCCGTTTGAGGGTGATATGTTGTACTCAACCTCAACTGAGTTCCCAATCTTTCTTGTAAGCTCTTCCAAAAATTCGACGTGAAACGCGAATCTCTGTCAGATACAATAGATATCGGCACTCCATGTCGCGACATAATCTCTTTCACATATAACTTTGCTAGCTGCTCCAGATTGTACCTTATCTTGATCGGTAGAAAATGTGCAGATTTAATTAAACGATCCATGATCACCCAGATCGCGTCGTAACCCTTCTGAGTTGGTGGAAGCCCCGTCACAAAATCCATCGTGATATGTTCCCACTTCTACTCCGAAATCTCCAGCGGTTGTAGCAGTCCGCCCGGTTTCTGATGTTCTGCTTTTACCCTTTGACATGTCAAACATCGTCCAACACATTCCGCGACCTCCCTCTTCATGTTCGGCCACCAGAAGTGCTGACGCAATTCCTGATACATCTTGGTACTACCAGGGTGTATCGAATACTTTGTAGAATGAGCTTCCTGCAGAATCTCTTCTCTCATCTCTGGAACCATCGGTATCCAGATCCTTCCTTCAAACCTTAGCAGTCCCATGCTATCAATTTTGTACTTCAGTTGCTCTTCTTCTGAGATTCGCTTCTTTATGGCGACACATTCATCATCCTTTTCTTGAGCCTCTTTTATCTTCTCTAATAAAGTTGGACTCGCCTCCACTGCGAACAGTTTCTCGTCTGTATTCGTCGGATACTTGACTTCCAGCTCCAGTCTTTCCATATCCTTGATCAGTTTCTTTTGAGCTGTCAGCATCATCGACTTATCTCTGCCCTTCCTACTTAGAGCATCTGCTACTACATTGGCCTTACCGGGATGGTATAGAATCTCACAATTATAGTCCTTGATCAACTCCAACCATCGCCTCTACCTCAAGTTTAGTTCCTTTTGAGTGAAGATGTACTTCAGACTTTTGTGGTCTGTGTATATCTCACATTTCTCCCCATACAGATAGTGCCTCCAAATCTTCAGAGCAAACACCACTGCCGCTAGTTCCAGGTCATGAGTCGGATACCCCTTCTCATAGTCCTTCAGTTGCCGTGACGCGTACGCAATGACCTTCCTATGCTGCATCAATACGCACTCAAGACCTTTGTGTGACGCATCACTGTACACCATAAATCCCCCTGTATTATCCGGTAGGGATAACACAGGTGCTTCACTAAGTTTCTTCTTTAAAACCAAGAAACTCTCTTCGCCTTATCCATCCATACAAACTTTATAGTTTTCCATGTCAAATTTGTCAACGGTGTTGCTATCTTTGAAAAGTTCTGAATAAACCTCCGATAGTAACCTGCTAATCCTAAGAAACTTCGGACTTCTGTTGGCGTCTTCGGTTGTTCCTAGTTTATTACTGCTTCTACCTTCACAGGATCCATCGATACATCATCCTTGTCAATCACGTGCCCCAAAAATTGCACCCTTTGTAGCCAAAATTCACACTTGAAAAACTTTGCATATAGCTTCTCCCTTCTTAGTGTTTCTAGGGTTATTCTCAAATGCTCAATGTGTTCTCCTCCGTCTTCGAGTAGACTAAAATGTCATCTATGAAAACGATAATAAATTTATCTAGGTATTGCTTGAACACTCTGTTCATCATGTCCATAAATGCTGCTGGCGCGTTTGTCAGCCCAAATGACATCACCAAAAACTCAAAGTGTCCATATCGAGTTCTGAATGTTGTCTTCGGTATGTCCTCATGTCTCACCTTCAGTTGGTGATAACCCATCCTCAAATCAATCTTTGAAAAGTATTTCTCTCCCTTCAATTGGTCGAACAAATCATCAATTTTGGGCAACGGATACTTATTCTTAATGGTAACCTTGTTCAATTCCCTGTAGTCGATACAGAGCCTAAACGATTCGTCTTTCTTTTTAACAAATAGCACTGGAGCTCCCCACGGAGATACACTCGGACGAATATACCCCTTATCTAGTAGCTCCTGTAGTTGAACCATCAGTTCCTTCATCTCCACTGGTGCCATCCTGTAGGGTGCCTTCGATATCGGTGCTGTTCCTGGTACTAAATCGATCACAAATTCCGCTTCTCTATCCGGCGGTAAACCCAGGTAACTCATCTGGGAAAACATCTGAAAATTCCCTTACGACAGGTATCTGACCCAGCTCACCCTCTACTCTTCGGGTATCAACCACGTGAGCCAGATAACCTATACAACTTTTCCTTAGAAATCTCCTTGCTTGCATCATCGTCAGACAATGAGATTGTCTAGGCAATTTACTACCATAGAATACAACCTTTGACTTATTCGAAGTCTTCAGGTGTATACACTTCTTCTTACAATCAATCACAACCCCGTGACTAGACAACCAATCCATCCCAAGAATCACATCAAATTCTTCTAGTAGTATCGGAATTAAATCTATGCTCAGATTATACCCGTTTATCTCAACACAACAATTTCTATGAATATGTTCTACAGGAACAACTTCTTTATTAGATACTTCTATATTCATTGGATTCTCTAATTTCTTACGAGGTAAATTTAACCGTTTAGCAAAATCTTCCGAAACAAATGAACAGGTAGCACCCGAATCAAATAATACATATGCATTGATATTATTGATCGAAATAATACCTAACACCACGTCCTTTGACTCCACTGCATCCTGTACAGTCATGTTGAAAGTGCGTGCCATTGGTCTGTTGGTTTGACTAGTTGGCCTTCCAATGCTCAGCCTATTGTTATTGTTGTTGCTATTATTGTTGTCCTTATTGCCATTTGCTACATCCCCCTTCCTTTTCGGGCAATCCTTGATTTGATGATCTGATGCTCCACATGAGAAGCATCCCGCTTTCTTTCCTTTTGGGCATTAAGGAGCAAAGTGCCCCTGTTGCCCACAGTTGAAAATAACTCCCTTTCCTTTCATGCACTCTCCAGAATGATTCTTTCCACAATTATTGCATTTATTACCCTTCTTAACCTCTCCTCCAGACTTGTTGCCCCCGGAAGATTGCCTATCATTCCATTTCCTTTTATTCGGGTTACTTCCCCCACTGCTTCCTCCCTTGCTTCCTTCGTGACCCTTCTTTTTGTCTTGATTGAACTTTGCTAGAGCCTCGTTGCCTCCTTCGGCAATGATGGCCCTTTCCAACAGCGTAGAAAATGTGTCAA
Organism: Aralia elata; assembly: GCA_034770075.1. Classification (NCBI taxonomy): domain Eukaryota; kingdom Viridiplantae; phylum Streptophyta; class Magnoliopsida; order Apiales; family Araliaceae; genus Aralia; species Aralia elata. The sequence continues at coordinate 187,679 of JAVJAP010000022.1, read as the reverse complement.
TCCTTAGAACTGCCACCTTACTATACACCCACGGTTTTAGGCCTAATTCAAATCTCCTTGCTTTTCTGGCTTCAGTGTCTACCTGGTGAGGTGCAAATCTGGCTAACTCATTAAATTTTGCCGCGTACTCCGCGACTGACATGTTCCCCTGCTTGAGCTCCAAAAACTTCACCTCCATGTTCTGCTACATACTCTCCAGGAAATAGTTCTCGAAGAATAGCTCCTTGAGACATTCCCATGGTATCACACCATCTCTAGCACGGCTTTGTTGGCCTTCCACCAATAGTTCGCTTCACCTTTCATCATAAAAGTGGCGAACCCTGTCTTCTGTTCTTCGGCCACCCTTGTAACCTTGAACATTTTCTCTATCTCTTCGATCCAGGTTTGGGCTTTAATCGGGTCTAGTGTTCCCTTGAAGTCAGGAGGTCCTACTAGCTTAAAATCCTTGAAGCTAGCCAAATGCTGTGCGGGCTGCCGCTCTAGCTGTTCTCCAACAGGTGGGGGTCTATTTCGCATGGCTTCTGCTAGCAACTCAGCAAATGCTCTCATTGGGTCTAGATGACCCTGAGTGTTATTAACCGATTCCTCAACCCTTTGGTTACGCGGTCGTCCTCTTGGCGCCATGATCTGATAAAAGAAAACCATCGACTTTTACTTATAGATCTAGGTCTCATGCAATAGGTCATTTAAGTCAATAATTAAAAGCAAAAACATCTATCAAACACATTTGATTTAACTAAAATAACTACATTTATCGACTCAACATGTAGCATACTTCTATAAACGCTAAGTGACATAGCCTGCCAACCATTAACTATCCCCTAACAAACAAAAATGGGGAATAATAACCTTCCACCCCTCTATCAGAAATAAAATTGGGGTTCAACTACTATCCCATGCAGGCTACAAGCATAGGGATTTACAACATAAGTAAGCCCCTAATACAACAAAAGTGGGACCTACTGCAAACATAATGCTAAAAATAACACATCACTGCCTGCTGTGGCGAATTGCAATCCTGAGCTCCCGTCGAGCCAGCCTGTCAACCACTCGGCGCCTAATCACGTGCCTGCTACTCCTCTCATCCCTGGGGTACCTCCTCACCCTGTCCCTCAACCTGCCAATAGAAGTGGTCAATCCTAAACGGAGGGAATCAATCTCTGCAGTCAGGGCTGCCAACTGCTCCATAGCCTCATCTCGCTCTAGATGAGTAGTCTCCAGCTGATCCTCTACCCACTATATATATCCTACCAACACCACATTCCTCTCTAAGAGGTCATAAACCATCACACTAAGCTAAACAGAAGCCCCACGTCAACCGTGAACCTCTGCCTCTAGCTCGGCAATCCTCTGGTCCTTTTCCTGTAGCTTCTGGGCCATCTCAGCCTTTTCCCCCAAAGTCTGATAAGCTAATGACCTGTACTGCTCCTCTCGATCCTGGTGATCTTGGTTCTTCTCCTCTAAGTGAGTTACTCGATTCTTGAGCTCCTTGTTCCTATTTGTCAGCTCTTCGATGATGTCACTAGCAATAGTGTCCATGCCAACTGCATACTCAGGTGGCTCATCATTCTCCGTCACTGGATCCTCCTCGGGGTCCTCATCCTCCCCCTCATCGTTTAGCAGTCTCAGCGCTCCTCCGTTAACTGGCTCCTTCTCGGAACCATGCTCGGCCTCAGACTCATCCCTAGTGTCCATCATCTCTGGCTTACTCGGCTGCACCTCCCACTAAATTCCCTGCGTCCATATGAATGTCTGTGAACTATACCTCTCTAGCAGGACTGTACTCTCCCATCTCAGACATCCTACAGCCACAAACAGAAATAAATAGACAGCAAGATGTCAGTGCAACAATAAAATATATTCATTGATAGAATGAAATGATATTTTATCATGCACAACTCGGCTCGATGGATTTCCACAATCCACCTCCAGACATGATCACCAAATGAATCTCCTCGATTCACCTCCTAACGTACTCAATACGAGTTTAATACTAAGCTTATAACCTAGGCTTCGCAAATCCTAAAGTTTATAACCTAAAGCTCTGATACCAACTTGTGACACCCCCAAATTCAGGTACTGATACCTCGAATCTGGTGCTCACGATAAAATACATCCATACACCTCTAAACAACATAAATCAACTAATACGGAATAAATAAATATATGTTGTTCATTACAAAAGGTTTACTACGGTCCCAAGGTCTATAACCTTAAATAATACATCGCAGAATACAATAATAATACAAAACGATTCCACGATTACATAACAGGATAGTACATCTAACTATTTCTCAAGCTTTCCTTTGCCTTGTCCGCTTTGGAACTCCCCAGCTTAACTGTAATAGGTTCATGACAGAGCAAGGGTGAGCAACTACTTTGCTCACCAAGTTTAAAATGAATAAGGGAGATATATCATGAATGAATGAGAATAATAATCGCATAGTTCAACAATTTAAGAACATTGAAGAAATAGCTGACAATATAATCAAAGTTCAAATGGAATAATGAATATTGATTATTTACTGCTGAGTGGTCCAATAGATCATGAACTATTTGGCCAAAGGATCAGTCATTCAACTAACCCTTTTAAACGCCTGGCCCGTCAGTAGTACTCGAGGGGATCAGCCTCTCGTACCCTATGTATATGCATAACATTTAGCTCTGACTGCATCGAATAACCGACACATTAAAATCCCCTACATAAGGGTTGCTCTCTCAGTCCAAGAATTCATACCAACAACCGGTTTGGATAGCTTTTAAAATAATAATCTGTACATGTCTAGCCGAAACAAATGGCATAGACTATTTCCTTAAACAGTTCATGACTGAAGAACTTAACGTTTCACAATCCAATAACAGATAATGAATTCAAATGCATAGGCTGCGAATATCAATAATTTATCCTTGATGTGGAAAAATTAACAATAATCAATCCACAAATATAACTTGAAAGAAATAACTCGATTTTAGTCATGAAACTTGCAACAATATACAACATTTGTATAAAATAGGAAACTTGCTCAAATGAAAACAGTTGAGTGAGGAACTTGCAATAATATAAAATGATTTCTCAATTAATAAACAACTCGCACAATAATAATATAGAATGATTGCTCAATTAATAAACAACTCGTCGGTGAGCTGGCAGGGGGCAGCGCCCCCTGGAACCAAATGTGAGTTGCATCCAGGTTACCTAATTTATGCCTTAAGACAATACCAATTTGGTTGACATTTAATAAATAATTAAGCAATTAAGGTTAAGGTTTAACAAGGTATAAATAACTAACTTGTTTAATCATTTGGTACAAAATATATAAGTGTTGGACCCGCTGAAGGGATTCGTTAGGTCCGACTCGACCCGATCCGGTCTAACCGACCCGACCCAGGCCGGACACGGTACTGGCACTGCAGCGCCAAGCCTTAGCACTGGACCTCACGCTGCGGCTTGAGTCCCGTGTTTTCTCTATGACAGGGCTTCACGCTGCGGCGTGAGCCTTAAAGCTTGGGTTTCAGGCTGCGGCGTGAGTCCCGATCTTTCCCAACTTGCCCCTCGCTGTGGCTGAGTTGCAGGGCTTATGAGTGGCACAGCGGCGCCATTCTGCAGTAGCCGGATTCTGGGTTTGTTCTTAGTTCGCGACTCCAACCTCCGGCCACTCCAACCTCCATAACTCCTTCAATACACAAGCAAATTGGTCCATTCTGGACTCTATGGACTCCTAACTTATGGGGCTACAACATATCAAAAATGCAGAGATACCCATTAATATTAACATGGCAAAATCGTAAGCCAAAGCATAAATTTCATACTCTGTTCTTCGAGTTCTTGATAAGTTTTACAAAAATCATTATTACGAACTCGTTTTAACTCCTTTTTACTCCATTCCTACTAGGTTAGCTTCGTAACCCATGGAACTACAATACCATAATAACAAATAAAATTAACAAATATGAAATCATAGCTTTACAGTCCTCTAAAATGGTCCGAACATCTAAAGTCCATGTTTTGTCCATTGTTCTTGCTCCATTAAGCCAAGGTAAGGATTTCTTGCGTTTTTGTTCCACTTTGATGTTATTAATAGCTTACATAATCTCTTAACAACATTTATAAACAATCATAACAAACAAAAACACCAAGAATCACCATAAATCCGACCCACAAGCTTAAGAGCTCAAAACTAAGAAAAACTTGAAAAACTTGACAAGAAATCAAATGGAATGGATTTGATTGATGTTTACCTCTGTAAATCCTTCCTAGATGATTAAGAAGCTTGCTAGGCTTGCTTGTCTTGAGTTCTTCTTACTTGGATTCTCTTCTTTCTCTTCCTCTCCACCCGTGACTCCTTTTTCTTCGCCGGTGTTCTCCTTCGTCGGCGTTTCTTCTCTTCCTTCTTCCTGCAGCTCTCTCTCTCTATCAGCTGAAGCAACTTAGAATGGAAGAGCAATGGAAATAAAATGGTTTGAATGATTTGGGAGAAGTGGAGTAATTTTGGGAGGAAATGGGTTTGTAGCTCAAGGAGGCGCCGGCAACTCTGATGAGGGTATCCTTGGTTCGGAAAGGGATGACAACTATAGAGCGGATCCTATGTGCATTCCAGATGGACCTGTGACAAGCGCTCGGGCTAAACGATTCAAGGAAAGCCTTAATGGATTGATACAAGGCGTGTGGAGCGAGGATAGATCAAGTGTAGAGTTCGAGGAGCAGGGTTCTAAGGCTTTGCATTTGGTTCTGATGATACAAGCAAACACGCCAGGGTTTGGAATGATGGAAACAAGAGAAGTTGAAAATTTCCAATCTGCAAAGTTCTCGCCCCGGCGAGAAAATCAGGGCCAAAATTCTCGCCCCGGCGAGAACCTCTCAGTCCATCTTCGCCCCAGCCTGATCTGAAGCCGCCCCAGCTTGATCTGAAGATGCCCCGACCAAGATCTCTCTGTCCATTCTCGCCCCGGCGAGAACTTCAGTGCAAATCTCTCGCCCCAGCGAGAACAACCAGTTTTGGTTGGCGCATTTTTCGAGGCAGACGCATTTTTGATAATCTGGAACGCGGATTTCTTCCTTAATTTTAGGGATTTCAGTATATTTTCTAATTCTATTGTAATTAGGATATTTTGAGATAGGATTTTGATTCCAAATCAATTATTATTTCCTTTATGGATTCTAGGGTTTCATAGTTAGTATAAATAAGTTTTATGCTTGTAATTCAACAATAATTCAATAATATTCTGAGTTTATTCATACTTGAGAGATATTCTCTACTTTTGGTTCTTTGAAGGATTTCTAAGTAGTTTTCTTAGTTTTTCTTTTGAGATTCATATTTAACTTATCATACAACAAAACCATAGTTGTGTGTGGCGCTATTCTACCGCATCATACAAACATATAGAGATTATCGTTTTCCATCTAAACAAGGGTCTAAGTGTTGTTGGTGTTCCATCCTACGCGAATTCAAATTGCTTGATCGAATATATCAAGATTCTCGTCTCCAGATTAGACGTTGGGTTAAGATTTCGAAAGAGTTCATCAATTTGCTTACTAGAAACGATCCAGGCGACGACCACCTCACGCAAGCGTGCCGTGGAGTCTATCATTTGGTATCAAAGCTGCGTTTTCTAGCTAAATATCTATCTTTATTGTATCGTTGGATTTGTGAGCTAAAAAAAAGAGTATAGAAAATTTTATTTCGGTTATTTCAATTTGTTCGTAGATTTCTTCTTCAATTCCGTAATCGAGATTGTTGGTACTTATATTCATACTTACTATTGTTGTTTGTGATACGTTATTTTTGAATTGATTAGTAAAACTGAGAATTTTGCTAGGTAAATTCAAAAAGAACATATTAGAGAGAATAAATAGAGGTAAAAGGCTTAGTGGTTAGATCAATTGAGGGAAAAAGCCTATTGAGTGATACACGAGTGAAACATTAACCGAGCGAAACACGTAAGGGAGTGGTGAGGAAGATATTTTGCTACTAACCTCTGGTTTGCAGGAAATATGTCTAACTCAAAGGATAAGGGAACTTTTGTAGAACCTTCATTGTCAGCTGATATGAAGTTGATGATTGAAGCCATGAACAAGGAATGGGGTAGGAGGTTGGATATGGCAATGGAATAGGTACATGAGCGCTTGGACCAATAAAGCGTTACTCGGGGAGAATCTTCTCAAAACCGCCAGGGAACTCGACAAAAAGGGGTAGCTCAGCAAAGAGGAACTAGGGTGGAAGAAACTGATTTCAATGATGGAGGATTTAGTGAAGAGGATGATCGAGAGTCCGACTTCTTACATCGGAGACAATGAGAAGCTAGGGATAGAGGGGGTCGAGATAGAGAGGACAACAACTTGGATAGTATAAAAATGAAAATTCTGACTTTCCAAGGAAGAAGTGATCCGGAGGCCTATCTAGAGTGGGAAAAGAAGATGGATTGGATATTTTAATGTCATAACTACTCGGGGCTAAAGAAAGTGAAACTCGCCGCCACAGAATTCTCAGCTTATGTTATTACTTGGTGGGATCAGTTGATGATTAGTCGGAGGAGATGTGGGGAACATCCAATTGAAACTTGGGAAGATATAAAGACCGTGATGAAAAAGAGGTTCGTTCTAGATTACTATCACCGAGAGCTAGTTCGGAGTTTGCAAAGCTTGAAGCAAGGTAGTAAGAGCGTAGAAGATTATTACAAAGAAATGGAGATGTTGATGGCTAGGGCAAACATCAATGAGGATGGCGAATCAACAATGGCCAGATTTTCGGCGGGATTAAATTGGGAGATTGCAGACTTAGTGGAACGACAACATTACTTAGTATTGGAGGATATGGTTCACATGGCTATCAAGATTGAGAAACAGCTTAAGAGGAGAGGTAGCCAACGTTCGATACCTAATTCAGGATCATCATGGAAGTCTAATGTTGGGAAGCGAGAGGAGAAACCAGCCGTAAGCAAATCCAAGTTTGAGCCAAAAACGTAGACGAATAATAAAGGAGTGCAAGGTAAAGCTGACCCTTCTTCTTTTAGTCGTAATCGTGATATTAAATGTTTTAAATGTCAAGGTAGGGGACATATTGCAAATCAATGTCCGAATCAAAAGGACGATGTTATTACTTGATAATGGAGAGGTGGAGACCGAAGGGGAAGACAGTGATAATGACTCTATGCCACCGCTAGAAGAAGTAGAAGATCGGGAAGTTGCAATATTTGGGGAAGTTTTGGTGACAAGAAGGGTGCTTAGTGCACAAGTGAAGGAGGAAAGCAGCGAGCAGCGTGAAAATTTATTTCATACTAGGTGTCTTGTGAATGGGAAAATTTGATGTGTCGTGATAGATGGGGGTAGTTACATGAATGTGGCAAGTAAGGTTATGGTAGAGAAATTGGGGCTTTCCACAACCAAACATCCTCAACCGTATCGATTGCAATGGCTCAATGATAGTAATGAGATTAAAGTGACTAAACAGGTATTGGTGCCATTTACTATTGGGAAGTATGTGGATGAAATTTTGTGCGACGTGGTTCCAATACAGGTGGGGCACATATTGTTTAGTCGACCGTGGCAATTTGACAGGCATGTGAAGCATGATGGCTTTACAAATGAATATTCTTTTGTTCACAATAAAAGGAGGGTTACTTTGTGTCCTATGTCACCACAACAGGTGCATGAGGATCAACTTCATCTGCAAAGAGATCATGAAAAAAGAAATGAGAGTGAAGAAAAGAAAAATAATGAGGAAAAAAATAAGAGAGAAAAAGAAAGAGAGAAAAGAAAAGATGAGGAGCAGAAATCAAATATCTATGCGAAAAAGAGCGATGTAAGGCGAGCTTTAGATGCTAAACAGCCGATGATTATACTTCGGTATAAGGAGGCGCTTGTGAATACTAACGCTAACGATTTTTCTTTGCCTACTGTTGTTTCATCTCTTTTGCAGGATTATAAGGATGTGTTACCCGATGAGCTTCTACAGGGATTACCACCAATTCGGGGAATTGAGCATCAGATTGATTTCGTACCCGGTGCTACCATTCCAAACCGTCCAACCTATCGGAATAATCCCGAGGAAATAAAGGAGTTACAAAGACAAGTTGGCGAACTAATGGAGAAAGGGTTCACAAGTTGGATATGATTCGTAATCAGATAGCTCTAAAAGTCCATTTTTATGCAACTTGGATAATCTTGTTTCATTTATATGACCAAGTCTACAGTGCCACATAAAGATATAATTAACATCATCTCTTTTTCTTTTCTTAGTTTGTTCAATTTGAAGTATATTTTCATGCAAGTCAAGTATGTACAGTCCATTCAGTAAGTTCCCAACACCATATAAAACATTTTTATTATAAATAGAACAACTGTTGTTCTTTATTATAATATCAAAACCATCCATATCCAATACAAAAATTGAAATAATGTTTCTAATGAGTGTCGAAATATAATAACAATTATTTAAACTAATGAACTTGCCCGAAGGCAGTGCTAAACGATAAGTCCCTACAGCTAATGTAGCAACCTTTGCTCCATTTCCCACTCGTAGGACGACTTCATCCTTGTCCAGCTTTCTACTTCTGCTTAGTCCCTGCACATTATTACATATGTGAGAACTACAGCCGGTATCCAATACCCAAGTAGAATTTTGACTTTTAGAAAAATTAATTTCAATCATGAACAAACCTAGATCGGAAGTCGAAACTTCCCTAAGCTTCTTTTGGTCCGCAAGATACTCCTTGCAGTTCCTCTTCCAATGTCCTGGCTTATTGCAATGGTAGCAAATTCCTTTGCTATCTGGATCAGGTTTCTTTTTATCCTTTCTCTTCGCCTTGCCCTTAGCCTTCTTATTTTTCTTCTTTTCAGAAGATACCTTGGGCCTCTTCCTTTTCTTGGAAGAATCATCCACTAGTAAGACTTGGTTCTTGTTGGATGAGAAGTGACCTTCAGCAGTTTTCAGCATGTTAAGTAACTCAGGCAAGCTGACGTCCAACTTATTCATGTGAAAATTCACAACAAATTATGAGAAGGTGTCCGGGAGTGACTGCAAGATCAAATCTTGGCTTAACTCCCCATCCATCACAAACCCAAGCTGTCCAAGTTGTTCAATCAAATTGATCATCTTAAGGACATGAGTCTCAACAGCAGTGCCCTCGGTCATACGAGATCGGAAGAGCTCCTTAGATATCTGATATCTAGCAGTCCTACTTTGCTCACCATACAACTCTTTGAGGTGCAGCAATATAGTAGGAGCATCCATAGTTTCATGCTGACGCTGAAGCTCGTTACTCATGGATGCGAGCATGATGCATTGAGCCAAGATTTCATCATCTTGCCACTTTCTGAAAGTAGCAATCTCTTCCTCAGAGGCTGTTTCTGTAACATTTGCAAGGACTGGCGAATTTAGGACATAAGAAATCTTTTCAGCAGTGAGAACAATTCTCAGATTCCTTAACCAGTCCGTGTAATTCAGTCCGGTCAGTTTGTTAGCATCAAGTATGCTACGCAGTGATAGTGAGTTTGACATTTTTAAATTTTGCATGTGAAATAGACAACATTTTAGCATACATTCATTTAATTAATTACCAAAATAAATTAGGTCTTTATTTTAAATTAGTATCTCCCACTATTTTCATCAAACTATATTACCCTCATTATATAGTTCGTCAAATCTAATTAAAGATTTGCTAGTGAGAATAAGGATCCCATTTCAAATGTATATAGCCTTGTGTGACACAACAAACTATATATAAATAAATAGGTAGACAACTATTGTCAATTACATCACTATGTAACTCCTTGTATTTTGCCTCTTAGATTATTTTGATCAAGTGTGACACATCCGAATCAAAATTATCCAAGTTAAGTCCAACCTAGCACTTCCATATATTCGAAAGAAAAACACTGTCCTTGTGTGACACAACAAAACAGCATCGTTCAGTCTATGTATAAGCATCAAATGTGATAAAGCAACATCTTAAATATTTAATACTTGCCTTGTGTGACATAACAAACTCATATTAAATATTTAATACTCTATCTCTTTACCATGCTAGAAGGCGACGTTCGATATTCCAAATATCTTTGAACGCTTAGGACTTAATATATTACTTTGAGGGGTTTGTTATTATTAGTCTCATCTTTTTTAGCACGCATGCACATAAATATATAAAATACGCGTCATATTACTTTACATGCGAAGCATGTTGGATAATATATAATATATATATAGTAAGCATGCACATATAGAATACTATATTCTACCCGGATTGATTATGGACTTTTATTCTAGTTTGGTTCACTAGAGCCACCAAGTGAACCAAAAGGTCAAACCTAGGGTGCAAGAATTAAATTTAAATATAACTATTACATTTAAACCCGGGCTCCAATACAAACGGGTCTTCAAGCACTCCTTGCTCCTTTGTCTCCAATTCTTCAAAATTAATTCTAACTAGTCCTATTACAGAAACTATTTTACAATAAATAGAAACCTTGATCAGCAGTCAAGGGGAAGTACATAGGAGGGAGATAGAATTTACATTAAGAAAAATTAGAGAAGACGAGGTACGCAGACCCCATTTATAAAAACCCATTCATTCAAGCATCCACTAAAATAAATTCAATCACATATTGGTCAATAGTCCATAATCAACCCCTATTTATTATCATACATATCTCTATATGTATCAATAAATAACATTCATCCCATTAATAATAAATCCATTCCATATATGCATTGATATCAATTAATGGGCAAAAGTTTTGCTAATATTTAGTTTTGAAACAAAATAAACTCTTTTATTTTAATCAAAAACCAAATCCAAATTAAACTCCTTTAATTTTTAGCAATCTGAAATTCCATTCCAGATAAAATAAACTCTTTTATTTTAAACTTTTATCAATTAAATAAACCATTTATATTAATTGAGAAAACAAAAAAAAAATTCAAAGTCTGCACACCGGCGCGGCCGCGCTCCAGAATGAACTGGAAGCGGCGTGGCCGCGCCGCGATGCAGATTCAGAAAAATTTTTCTAGCCCAAAAATTCGAACGTTTCGCATATCAATTCATACATGGAATCATCAAGATCGATAATTAGCATATGATTAGGCTCTGATACCACTGTTAGGTTTGTATATTATGCAAGCATGCAATCAAATTACATAAATAGAGCGGAAGCGTGATAAAACAGATTTTAAAATTTTATACAAACCATCACCATGATCGATCAATGTGCTCAATTAACGATATAAACGAAAGAGAAAGAGAATAAGAATTATACCCTCGTAGAACAAAGCTTCCTCGGGTACAAGTTCAACTCCTAGTCCTTCATGTTCTCCTCGAATGCTACGGTATGATTCCTTCCTTTGATCAACGTTAGCCACCCAAGTGTTTGGCCTCTAGAGGTGATCCACCAAGGAAGAACAAGTATTCAAGAAGTTGGGTGTTTGGCTAGAACCCTAGTTTCTATCTCTATAGAAATTGCAAGTACTCTCCACAATCTAATGCAAGAGTGCGTGTACCCCTAATCTATGATAAGACTCTTCTTATTTATAGATGTAGGAATAACCCTTCCCTAAACTATTTAGGATTAGGGTTTTTATTCTAATTAAACTCCTTTAATTAATTATGCTCCTAATCCAATTAGGAATTCGTGAGAGAGTACTTCTATTAATTAATTCTCAATCCCTATTAGGAAATAAATAATAGTCCTATTAATTAATCCCCAATCCCTATTAAGAATTAAATAATAGTAATAGTAATAATAATAATAAGACTCCTCTTATTAATTTATATTTAATATTTCCAAAATATTAAATAATAAATATTAAGCTATTTAATTTATTCTATCTCCATAGACTAAATTAAATATACTTAACTTATTATTACAATTATGTCATTTACTTCTTAAATAAATATTTTCCTTTTTGCGGTGTGACCCTTTAGGTTCTCCATATTAAACCGGTTGTGAATAAATCAATTAGAACAATTCTAATCTTATTTAAATAAATAAATTAAACTATTTAATTCATTTAAATAAATAATATTTATTCTACAATAAGGGTAAGCCCCCTTAGCGATCAACGACTTTCCAGATAATATAGATTTTAACATTAATCATAAAAGAACCTTTGAGTAAATAGTTACCGTACAATTCAATCCTTCTACCATACAATGTCCCAATTAAATATAAGACATGGATTTACTGTCAAGTCTTATTTTATTTAATTATATATATTTCGATTCCCAAATGCACAACTCTAAATAATGCAAATTAGAAACTCCTTTTCTAATTTCATTCTGCCTTGGCCAAGGACTACTGAGTTGTCATTTATCGAATCACATAGAACATTCACATCTTTTACTAGACGTGGTAGATTCTTTGTTGATCATTCATCTATCTCCGTGTACAACTTATTATACCCAATCATACCTTTTGATATACCCCAAAGGTCTTAAGGGACATGTCAAAGTATAACTCATCATACACAAGATACTATGATGATCTCAAGTCCAAGGATCACTTGTACTACTATCACTAGAGGAATTCCTATTGACAGGCGAGTAAAACTTCATTAGGTATTCCTTAGCGAGTCACGTTCAGTGAACTTATTCTCTAATAAGCACCTACATACTTGCTTTAGTGTCTCCACACAAATGATTATGAGATCAATCATCCTCTTCCTAAGAGCAAGCAACGTATGTACTAATCTATCCGGATTCACTAATCCCCAATTTAGTAATCCAACGATTAGGAATAATTTTAGTTTGTGAGCTATCTTAAATTTAGATCTCATTAGCATGATCACCGTCATAATTCTAAAAGCATTGCTCAAAACTATGGGTTTATCACATTTAATATAACAGCACCATGTAGATAATATCAAATGCCTTTTAAGAAACTCAATTCTTTTATTAATAAATGAATAAGATTACAAAGTATATGTTACATCATATCAAATATGATTGGCTTGTGTGCATACTACTTTCAAAATATTGCTATGATAAGGTGATATTAAACGGAAGAACTAAAATCTTTATTTTATTCTTATTTTGTTTTTGTTAATTAGTTAGATCAAATTACAACCCCCCTTTTGGTTTACAAAGTATAGATTTAGACTAATCGTTCTCTGTGGGATCGACTCTTACTTGCACTACTACATTAATATCTTTTGCAGTAAGGTTTTATTTTTGGGTGCTTGTGACAGCACACCAGAAATCGTGGAAAGCACGACAAATCATTTTGTCAATGTAAGCACGACTAAGCAGCTTGACAAAAATTTTTATTTGACCTAATTCATTGTTTACACTATAAAATCACAAAACACCTGGTTTGAAATATCAGTTCGATCTTTATTAAGCACATATGTTACAAAATTCGAATCTTATTAGGGCTTAAGGTTTTAAATTTCTCGATACCTAGTTTTAGGTTTATACGTTCTAATTCTAAACGTATACGATCACATTTATAAGCCTCATAAATATTCGGGGTATTATATTAAATATGTTGTATAATTAATTCGGAAGATGATTAAATGAACTATTAGTGATTTTTTGTTGACAATCCAAAATGATCAATTTAATAGAGGAAGGTTGGTGTTGATTAATTAATTCATCAGGAGAAATTGATTCCTTAACCCTTTTTATTCCTTGAATTAATATTTATTAGTTACCTTAATTTTGTTAATTTAATTAATTGATATTCCATTGATCTAGATTAAATTCAACTGATGCATATTTAGTAATTAGATTATTTAGGTAATTAATCACTCCTCGTGGGATCGACAACTCTACTTTCATTATATTACTTGTGGACTGTAAATACTTGCACGTAAATTGTTAGTATAGATTTAGGCAAACACTTAACAAGAGACGGTTGATTGCACGTCGCTTCATTTTTGTAGTTACCAGTTGTAGATCAGTAATTTTTGACTTTCACTTGCTTTATTTGAGCGCGAACAACACTTGCCATAAAGTAACCACCTTGGCTTTGCGTAGAGTAAGACTGAAAGACTTTTCATTCCTTGATTATCTTCAGCTCTACGAACCACTCTACAATGGTTCTTCACTCAACGATTTTCATTTCTTCTACGATGGTTCTTCACTCAACGAACCATGAACAAACTTCATTCTACGATTTGTAGTTTAGTCTACGATTATTACTTTCATAGTTAGAAACTTCCAAAGACATGGTATTAAGGCAGCAAATTTAACATTCTTAACTCATTGATTAACTTATTAAACCTAGATTCATCTAATGGCTTAGTAAACACATCAGCAAGTTAATTTTCAGTTGAAACAAAATGTAATGCAATATTTTTTGCACATGATTTCTAATAAAATGGTATCTGATTTCTATATGCTTTGCCCTAGAATACATGACAGGATTATGAGTTATAGATATAGCACTAGTATTATCACAAAATATAGGGATAGACATTAGATCAAACACATAGTCAGCTAGTTGATTCTTCATCCACAAAATTTGAGCACAGCAGCTTCCAACAGCAATGTACTCAGCTTCTACAGTTGAAGTTGATATTAAATTTTGCTTCTTGCTGAACCATGATACAAGCCTATTTCCTAGCAGTTGACATGTACCACTAGTGCTCTTTCTGTTAATGTGACACCCCCAAATTCGGGTACTTTATTCCCACAGAATTTGGTGTTCACTATTCAGTTAAATCACATCACATCTAACTACCCGTTCAAATATAAATGAAAATTCTTAATTGAAATAGAAATCTCCTATTAAAGGGTTACAACATCTTAATAACATCAATCTCAGGTCATCTAACCTTAAACAAAACATCAATGCGAAAACATAAATAATATAAGTCTATTACATAACATCTTTCAATAAATTAAACAAGTCTTCATCACGTGTTTGCTTTGCCTTTGCCCTTATTAGTGGATGGCTCATCAACTCTTTCAACCTTAGCTGCAATGTTATTATGCAAGGGTGAGAAACAATTGCCCAGCAAGTAACACAAAAAAATAATAATAACATGCGAATAATCAATGGATATCGGATAATCGAATACTCGGCTTTTGAATCAAGATTAGAAAACAAGAATCAAAAGAACATCTGAGGGTCACAAGACCACGAACTATGTCCTAGGTTATCAAGTATTTCTACTTTAAACCTTTAACAGTCGTAAGACTATATGGACCTTACTTCTCGTACTTAGGGGGATCAGCCATTTGTACCATGTATGTGCACAACATCTAAACGCTAACATGCAAAATAATCCTCTATAAAAGGGTTGTTCATCTTAGTTTGACATCAGAGTCCGCACCAAAGGAAGTTTGGTTTGGATTTGCTTCAATAACGTTTTTAGAATTTAGAACGCTCATCAACTATGGACTAGTCGAATCAATAAGGGATCGCTAGTCAATCAAGGCTCAATAATAAAAATGTAAATGGTATTCAATAACCAAAGACCGAAGCTCACAAAATGTACACTTAAATAAACTCTGTATAAGTGAAGTATTACAAAAAGGGAATTAGAATATCTCATTTGGATTCATGAAATTGCATGAATTAGGATAAAGAACTTGCTCAATAAAATAATAGAGTTAAGAAACTTGCACAATGAAGGATTGAAGTTCATAAACTTGCTTTCAACGAAATAAAAAGATTAAGGGTAGAAAACTTGCCTCGTGCATAGATTATAAATTAAAATTCATGTTCCTTAATCAACCTACACATTCCGTTTATATAGCAATAACAATGATTAGTTATAATATTATCGACACTTCAGGATTCACTCTCATCCAACCTCATCTTAATATTCATTTAATACATTAGTCTAAGCTTTAAACATGCATAGGATAACACAACATGACCACAAAGAAAAAAGAAAAAAAATTAATATTTTCTACATCGCCGTCGGAGCGGCAGTTTTCTTTATAAAAGACCGCCGGGGCGAGGCTACCGTCGGGCGGCAAAACTCAGCACAATTAGGGCGCCGGGGCAAGGACACCGCCGGGGCGACAAACTTAGTTCAATTATACTGCCGGGGCAGGGACACTGCGGGGCGGGGACACCGCGAGGCGAGGACACTGTCGGGGCGACATTACCTAGTGTAATTTCACCGCCAGGGCGGTGGACCTGAAACCAAACTTCTGCAGTTCGCGAAGAACACAGCAAATGCCAAATTTGGCCAAAGTTTTCTCAAACAAAAAATTTAATATTACCCAAACATCATATACGTTATAATTTTCTCAAACAATAATTTTAGCGTAATCAATCATTATGAACTCGTTTCTTAACCAAATTAATCCATTTAACTTTCGTTCTTTTCGTTTTCACATGCTTAAACATAATTAATCATCAATTTACCGTTTAACATGTAATTCAAACATAAATTTTCATACATTTAAGCCATATTCATATTTTTCTTCTCTGTAAATTTCAGAACTCCAATTAAACATAGTTTCATGGATTTAATTACTCTAAACCATATACAAATCATATAAAATACATTTATGCATGCTTACAAACATCTAACATCAAGTTCTTAACAATTTAGCCACAAAAATCAATTTACAGAGAACTAAACTTAACTTTTCATGGAGAAACTCAAGAGCGTAACTAAAAACTTAAATTAGAAGAATTACCTTTGATAAGATGCTAGATTATGCAAAAAGATGAAAGGATTTCTTCTTTAATTCTCCAATTCTCTCAAAACTAACCACAACAAGTGGCGCAGTGGTGCAAGCTGCCCTGGGAATGAACCGTAAACCCGGACGTCTCAGGATCGACTCCCACTAGCAACATTTGGAGGGGCACTAATAATGCTCCGCTGTGGCCACGGGGCCCCCTTAAGCGCAAGCTGGGAAGCAGACCGCCTGGGCTCGGGCTGGGGAGATTAGTCGGGTTGCGACCCGAAAACTCCACATTATCAAAAAAACAAAATCTCTCAAAACTCTCTCTTTTTCTCTCTGTATTACTTAGACTTGGCTTAGAAAATAATAATAATGATAATGATAATACATACTAAATAAAACTGGCAGAACATGGTGTCAGTTAATCCCATAATGGGTTAGCTGACTCCAACCTCCACTAAGACATTGTTTGGTTAATCCTTATAAGCTCTTCTTTTGGTTTATTTTAATTATCTAGTTTATTATATAGTTTAATGTCACACTTTTAATTAACCAAATAATCTTATAAAAATTAATTAAATAAAATAGGATAATTCTACATTAAATCACATAGTCACATAATTAAAATTCTCATTTATTGATTATGACAAATCATTAAATCTCTAATTAATTATTAAATTAATTAGAATAACATTATGCTTATTTAAATAATGTATTTAATCAAATAAGCTCAATTAAATACATATTTTGAATATAAAAATTCTCCACATTAATTTAACTAATGTAACACATATAATTAAATTAATCTACCACAAATTCATCAATTAATTAATTAATTCAATAATTAAATCATCGAAAAATATTTATTTAATTCAATAAATATTTAAATTAAATTACAAAAATCTCGTTTGTCACATCTTTCCCCCCTTAAAAGGATTATGTCCCCAGAATCACGACTCAATTAATTCATCCCGTTACATTCTCCCCCCTTACAAAGATTCTGTCCCCACAATCGCTACACATAGATTAAGCAAATAATTGTGGATAATTTCTCATCATCTGATCTTCGAGTTCCCACGTAGCTTATTCAGCGTTGTGGTTTCTCCAGATCACCTTAACATAAGGTATAATTTTATTTCTGAGTACTTATTCTTTCCTGTCAACTATCTGAACAGGCTCTTCTTCGTAAGATAAATCTTTTTCAACTTGCAGGGGTTTATATTCTATAACATGCTTGTAGTCGGGTTTGTATGGTCGTAACACCGAGACATGAAAAATATTGTGAATGTGTTCTAACATCGGAGGTAAAGCTACCTCATACGCGACCTCTTCAACTCTTTGTAACACTTCAAAGGGTCCAATGAACCTCGGGCTCAGTTTTCCCTTCTTACCAAAATGAATCTTCCTCTTCCAAGGAGATACTTTCAAGAAAACGTAGCTACCAGATTCAAACTCTCGATTCTTGCGGTGTTGATCGGCATATTTCTTTTGTCTATCCTGAGTAGCTGTCAATCTTGCCCTAATCACTTTGACGATTTCTGCAGTCTGTTGTACCAGTTCTGGTCCTAACAATTGACGTTCGCCAACTTCATCCCAGCATAATGGAGTTCTGCACTTTCTACCGTACAACGCTTCGTAAGGCGGCATGCCAATACTTGTGTGGTAACTGTTATTGTAAGCAAATTCCACCAGCGGTAGATGATCATCCCAATTTCCTTTGAAATCCATGATGCAAGCTCTTAACATATCTTCCAATGTTTGAATCGTTTTTTCACTCTGTCCATCGGTCTGTGGATGATATGTCGTACTCATACTTAACTGCATCCCCATGCATTCTTGTAGTCGTTTCCAGAAGTTTGATGTGAAGCGCGGATCCCTATCTAAGACGATAGAAACTGGAATACTATGCTTTGAAACAATCTCCTTCACATACAACTTTGCCAATTGATCTAGGTTAAATCTAATCTTGATTGGTAGGAAATGTGCTGATTTCGTCAGTCGATCTACGATAACCCAAACTGCGTCGAAACCTTTCTGAGTCATCGGAAGACCTACTACGAAATCCATTGTTATATGTTCCCATTTCCATTCCAGAATTTCTAGCGGTTGTAATAACCCACTCGGCCTCTGATGTTCTGCTTTAACTTTCTGACATGTCAAACACTTGGCCACACAATCTGCAACGTCTTTTTTCATATTCGGCCACCAAAAATGTTGTCGGAGATCCTGGTACGTCTTCGTACTCTCCAGATGAATCGAATATCTTGAATTATGCGCCTCGCTCAAAATTTCCTCCTTAACCTCTGATACTGGCGGAACCCGAATTCTTCCCTCGAATCTCAATAATCCTTCATTATCAACTTTGAATTTCACTTCATCACCTCCAGATATTCTTTTCCTGATTTTCTCACATTCCTTGTCCTGAATTTGTGCTTCCTTAACCTTATCCACCAATGTTGGGCCGGTTCCCAATTGAAATAATTTTTCGTCAGACTCCTCCGGATATTTCAACTCTAACTCCAGTTTCGCCATTGTTGTAATTAGCTTCTCCTGAGTGGTTAACATAGACAGTTTCTCCCGACCCTTTCTGCTTAAGGCGTCAGCCACAACGTTCGCTTTGCCCGGATGGTATAAAATCTCGCAGTCGTAATCTTTTATCAATTCCAACCATCTTCTCTGTCGCATGTTCAAGTCCTTCTGTGTGAAAATATATTTCAGACTCTTGTGGTCTGTATATATTTCACACTTCTCCCCGTATAGATAGTGCCTCCAGATCTTCAAAGCAAACACTACCATGGCCAATTCTAAATCATGGGTAGGATACCCCTTCTCATAGTCCTTTAATTGTCGTGACGCGTACACAATAACCTTACCATTTTGCATAAGCACACAGCCTAGTCCTTTATGCGACGCATCACTGTACACCATAAAATTTCCCGTGCTATCCGGTAGAGACAACGCAGGTGTCGTACTCAACCTCTTCTTTAATTCTTGAAAACTTTCCTCACACTTTTCCGTCCAAACGAACTTCACCGCTTTCCTAGTCAAATTCGTTAATGAAGTCGCAATTTTAGAAAAATCCTGAATGAATTTTCTGTAGTAACCTGCCAATCCTAGGAAACTCCTTACTTCCGATGGTGTTTTCGGATGATCCCAGTTAAGCACTGCTTCAACCTTTGACGGATCCACCCAAATCCCATCTTTGTCAATCACATGTCCAAGAAATTGCACTCGCTCTATCCAAAATTCACATTTTAAAAACTTAGCATACAACTTCTCTCTTCTTAATGCTTTCAATGTCGCCTTCAAATGCTCTGTATGCTCTTCCTTGGTTTTGGAATATATTAGAATATCATCGATGAACACTACTATAAACGTATCCAAAAACGGCTTAAACACCCTGTTCATTAGGTCCATGAATGCTGCAGGAGCATTCGTTAGACCAAATGACATCACCAGAAACTCGTAGTGACCATAACGAGTCTTGAACGTTGTCTTCGGTACATCTTCCTTCCTCACCTTTAACTGATGATAACCACTTCTCAAATCTATCTTCGAGAAATACCTAGCTCCTTTCAATTGATAAAACAAGTCGTCAATCCTTGGCAATGGGTATTTATTTCTAATCGTGACCTTGTTCAACTCTCTATAATCAATGCAAAGTCGCATCGATCCGTCCTTCTTCTTGACAAATAGCACCGGCGCTCCCTACGGTGATACGCTCGGCTGGATATACTTCTTATCTAATAGTTCTTGCAGTTGTACCATCAATTCTTTCATCTCTACTGGAGCCATACGATACGGAGCCTTCGATATCGGGGCGGTTCCTGGTGCCAAATCAATTACGAATTCAACTTCCCTATCTGGCGGAAGTCCTGGCAAATCGTCTGGAAAGACGTCTACAAAGTCCCTTATGACAGGTATCTCTTCTAATTTCGGACTCTCTTTTCAAGTATCGTCGACTATGTAGGCTAAGTATCCCACATAGCCTTGTCTCAACAACTTCCTGGCCTGCATCATCGTCAGACAACTCGCTTGCCTAGGCGACTTGTTGCCGTAAAATACTACCTTTGACAGAGTCATAAGGTTAATACGCTTCTTTTGGCAATCAATTATCGTCCCATAATTGAATAACCAATCCATTCCCAAAATAACGTCAAATTCCCCAAGTTTGATTGGGATAAGATCTACAGTCATCACATTTCCCTTAATATCCACTCTACAATTCTTGTGTACATACCTAACAGGAATTACTTCCCTATTCGCAATTTTTATGTTCAAAGGGTAATCTAATTCCTCCTTAGGCAATTCTAAGTTCTTAGCAAAGTCATCGGATATAAATGAACAAGTAGCACCCGAATCAAATAATACATAAGCATCTATATTATTGATCGGAATGATACCTAACACCACATCGCGAGACTGCACGGCGTCTTGCACGATCATGTTGAAAGTCCTGGCGGTAGGTTGGTTTGTTGGTGCTGATCCAGTTATGGTTAACGTGCTACCACCACTGTTTCCCCTATTCCCTCCTGTTCCTAATCCTCCTGCTGCCTTCTTAGGGCAATCCCTAGCCAGATGATCCTTTAATCCGCAAGTGAAACAAATGCCCTTCTTTGGATTCGGACAATTAGGTGCTATATGGTCCTCCTGGCCACAATTGTAGCACACCCTCTTCCCCTTCAGGCATATCCCCACGTGATTCTTTTCGCATGTAACACACACTTCCACTTTCTTCTTCTAACCTCCCTGTTGATTTCCAGCAGATCCATTGTCATTCCACTTTTTCTTCTGGTTGTGACCACCACTGTTATTACCACTCGCTTTGTTATTCTCATTTTCACCCTTCTTCTTCTTCTGCTCCTGGTTATATTTAGTCAGAGCATCACTCCCACCTTCTGCGATAATCGCCTTTTCTAAAACTCTGGCAAAAGTGTTCAATTGGAATATTAACACCTTATTGTACAACCACAGCTTCAATCCCTGTTCAAATCTCCTCGCCTTCCTCTCATCGGTATTCACCTGGTAGATTGCGAACCTAGCCAACTTATTAAACTTTGCTGCGTACTCCGGTACAGTCATAGTACCCTGTTTCAGCTCCAGGAATTGAATCTCCATCTGATTACGCGAGCTTGTCGGAAAGTACATCTCAAAGAACATCTTTTTAAACCTATCCCATGCGATTACACCCTAACCTCTTCGAACCTTATTTGCTTGCCCCCAATAGCTAGCCTCTGACTTAAGCATGAACGTTGCAAAGGCAGTCTTTTGGTCATCACTAACTCTAGCAACGTCAAATACTTTCTCCATTTCCATCACCCAAGTTTGGGCTTCGATCGGGTTCAGGGAACCCCTAAACTCTGGCGGTCCTACCGCTTTGAAATCTGTAAATGACGTAACTGGTGGAGTTGCGGCTAATTCGCAAGTGCTCCAGCCAGAAGGTTCACCAACTGCTATACAGGATTAGCATTGGCGTCGTTGTTGTTATTGTTAGTAGAGCTTTCTTGGGCTTGTTGACATGGTTGGCATCTCGGCGGCATTTTCTGTTTAAGAATATGCACTTATTAGATCATTACTCAATTTCTTAAGTTTTCAATACTTAACTCAAACAATCCAGGTTAAACACTTAACACATAACATCTTCAAATAAACTTTGATATTTCATTCATTCAAAAGTCTTAAACATAGAAAGATAGCATCACTGCTATTTACATCAACTATCCCAAGATCAAAGAATCTTTAGGATTTAATAGTCATATTCCATTGTGTATAATCATGCTGAAATTTACATTACTAACTACTATAAACATTTACATATATTTCAATACTTTTCCTATCATGGCCTACTAAGGCGTCGAACCGCCTTTCTGCGTTCTTCCTCTATGATACGGAACATCGTCCTGCGATCTAACATATACAATGGCAAGTCCTCGAACTGAACTGGATAGTGGAGAACTCGATCCTGGGCCCTATTAATCGCTGTCTGAAAAGTGTAGTCTATCTCCTCAATCTTAGCTTTCTTTGCCCGTTTGCCTTCTTCAAAAATTTCTACACGTCGAGCGGTATTCATCCAGGCGTCTTCTGCCCTAGCACGTTCCGTTGACTCCTCATTCAGGTCATCCTTCAATTTCTCAATTTCGAGCTTCATCTTTGATAAATGGGTTTTATACCTGTGAATTAGATATATCTTAGGCTTATTTCTTTACTATCTTTGAGTATTTTTAGTGTCATTTTACTTGTTTATGCATTGGTTTTGTAGGAAACGGCTTCAGAGGGCTAAAAGAGGAAAATCGGAGCTTAATGGCATTTCTATAAATTTTGGACCAGAGTTCTCGCCGGGGCGAGAATCTCAGGCTTAAATTTCTCGCCGGGGCAAGAAGCGCGGAAGGGAAAAATATTTTAATTCAGTTCTTTTGGGAGATCGATTTGGAATTGGATTCTTTCTACTGATTTGATTCAGAAACTATAAAAGAGACAGAGAGAGATGGAAACGGAGGTATAGAGAGGCATACATATACATAGATACATTCATAGTTGCACAGATACGTAAGGATTGAGATACAGAGCTGAATTGGGAGACTGGAGACTAGAGAAGCAACGCAAGGAATTCAGATTAGAGACTGGAAGATTGAAGAACTTCTACTGAGTTTTTATTATCCTCTATCTTAGATTTGTAATTTAATTGTGATGACTTATTTGGGATTCATGATTTCTATTTTCAGTATGAACTAAATTATCAATTAAGGCTACAATTGAATCTTTCATGTTTATGGATTAGTTATCTAATTGATTCCAGTTATTACTTCATATTGAGTTGTCTATCATATTTTGTGTTTATTGAGTAATTGACTGATCATGAATTAGCGGGATACTTAAGATGAATTTGGAAGATGAAATCTAGGGTTAAATCTGAATGTGATAGCATGTATTCTTAATTATTTGCTTGGGATGAATAATTGGGGTTGTGAAGTGAATAGGGATATCTCTTCGATGCATGTAACTATTGGGAATTGGTGTTTAATAAATTTAATTCTTTAGTTTTGCATAGGAATATTGCAGAATTAATTGAGTTAGATAAGTTTATTTGATCACTTGGGAAAGGGCTTATGAATAACTTTGAATTCCTGTTAATAACTCTATTGAAGTTAATAATTGGATGAATTGGATAATTAGTTTGTATTACATAATTGGGGATATTGTAGTCTTAAGCCTTTAAAAATCTGAATTTCAACCTTTGTGTTAGTTTTTATTCTTCGTTTTAATTTAATTAGTTTTAATCATTATACAAATTGTGTTTGTTTAAATAAAATTGAATTGATATAGTACTAGTAGTTGGAAATTATTGAACAGAGATTCCCTATGGGTTCGACACTCTATCTTATCACTTTATTACTTGTTGATCGTGTATACTTGCACGTAATTGTTGATTGTGAAATCTGACAACAATCTTCTCATTCTCAGCTAACAGGTCTTCCTTTTGACTTTCTGCCTGAACTAACTTCCATTCTACGTCTCTAAGACGTATATCAAGATCCTCAATCTTCTCATTCTTCTGTTCTATAGCAGTCTGGCGTCTATTTGCCAGTCTCTCCAAATCTATGACTCTATCCTGTAACTCTATGGTACGGTCATACAATGCATCGTACATCTCAACATCGATAGAGGTAAGGAGTACCTCCTCGAGATCCTCATCATCCTCCTCAGCCTCTACCTCTGCCTCCTCAGAATCCTCCTCTGGATCAAACTCAGGCTCATGCTCCTGACCCACCACGGTGATCAATGGAGATGGCTCTCTCTGTATCAACTGCTCCCGGATAACATGAATATCATGGGGCTCCTCCTCTCTGGCTACTCGAGGATCAACCTCTATAGGCTGACTGAATCCTCCAACATCCGACATCCTGATAACAAAGTTTAAGTTTTAATTAATACTCGATACTAATCGCGGCACATAGGTTGTTAACATATAAGCACATAGCACATAAAGTCTTTTATTATCTTTAATGAATTCCTTAATTCATTCCTTAGAACTCGATAAGAGTTTATCACCACTATGTTCTCTCTCTCCTAAAAGGCTACTACCTTAAGGTTTCCCCACCTAAGGTTCATAACCTACAGCTCTAATACCAACCTGTGACACCCCCAAATTCGGGTACTTCATTCCCACGGGATTTGGTGTTCACTATTCAATTAAATCACATCACATCTAACTACCCATTCAAATATAAATGAAAATTCTTAATTGAAATAGAAATCTCCCAGTAAAGGGTTACAACATCTTAATAACATCAATCCCAGGTCATCTAACCTTAAACAAAATATCAATGCGGAAACATAAATAACATAAGTCTATTACATAACATCTTTCAATAAATTAAACAAGTCTTCATCACTTGTTTGCTTTGCCTTTGCCCTTACTAGTGGATGGCTTATCAACTCTTTCAACTTTAGCTGCAATGTTATTATGCAAGGGTGATCAACAATTGACCAGCAAGTAACACAATAAAAATAATAATAACATGCGAATAATCAATGGATACCGGATAATCGAATACTCGACTTTTGAATCAAGATTAGAAAACAAGAATCAAAAGAACATCTGAGGGTCACAAGACCACGAACTATGTCCTAGGTTATCAAGTATTTCTACTTTAAACCTTTAACAGTCGTAAGACTATATGGACCTTACTTCTCGTACTTAGGGAGATCAGCCCTTTGTACCATGTATGTGCACAACATCTAAACGCTAACGTGCAAAATAATCCTCTATAAAAGGGTTGTTCATCTTAGTTTGACATCAGAGTCCGCACCAAAGGAAGTTTGGTTTGGATTTGCTTCAATAACGTTTCTACAATTTAGAACGCTCATCAACTATGGACTAGTCGAATCAATAAGGGATCGCTAGTCAATCAAGGCTCAATAATAAAAATATAAATGGTATTCAATAACCAAAGACCGAAGCTCACAAAATGTACACTTAAATAAACTCTGTATAAGTGAAGTATTACAAAAAGGGAATTAGAATATCTCATTTGGATTCATAAAATTACATGAATTAGGATAAAGAACTTGCTCAATAAAATAATAGAGTTAAGAAACTTGCACAATGAAGGACTGAAGTTCAGAAACTTGCTTTCAACGAAATAAAAAGATTAAGGGTAGAAAACTTGCCTCGTGCATAGATTATAAATTAAAATTCACGTTCCTTAATCAACCTACACATTCCGTTTATATAGCAATAACAATGATTAGCTATAATATTATCGACACTTCAGGATTCACACTCATCCAACCTCATCTTAATATCCATTTAATACATTAGTCTAAGCTTTAAACATGCATAGGATAACACAACATGACCACAAAGAAAGAAGAAAAAAATTAATATTTTCTGCATCGCCGCTGGGGCGGCAGTTTTCTTCATAAAAGACCGTCAGGGCGAGGCTACTGCCGGGGCAGCAAAACTCAGTACAATAGGGCGCCGGGGTGAGGACACCGCCTGGGCGACAAACTTAGTTTAATTATATCGCCAGGGTGGGGACACCACCAGGGCGACATTACCTAGTGTAATTTCACTGCCGGGGTGGTGGACCTGAAACCAAACTTCTGCAGTTCGTGAAGAACACAGCAAATGCCAAATTTGGCTAAAGTTTTTCTCAAACAACAAATTTAATACTACCCAAACATCATATACGTTATAAAACCAAAACCCATCATATACACAATAATTTTAGCATCATAAACAACCTAAATAACCAATTTAAAGGCTAAAAATTCATTGTTTATACTTTATTTTCATATTTTCATACTTTTAGCGTAATCAATCACTATAAACTCGTTTCTTAACCAACTTAATCCGTTTAACTTTCGTTCTTTTCGTTTTCACATGCTTAAACATAATCAATCATTAATTTACCGTTTAACATGCAATTCAAACATAAATTTTCATACATTTAAGCCATATTCATATTTTTCTTCTCTGTAAATTTCAGAACTCCAATTAAATATAGTTTCATGGATTTAATTACTCTAAACCATATACAAATCATATAAAATACATTTATGCATGCTTACAAACATCTAACATCAAGTTCTTAACAATTTAGCCACAAAAATCATTTTATAGAGAACTAAACTTAACTTTTCATGGAGAAACTCAAGAGCGTAACTAAAAACTTAAATTAGAAGAATTATCTTTGATAAGATGCTAGATTATACAAAAAGATGAAAGGATTTCTTCTTCAATTCTCCAATTCTCTCAAAACTCTCTCTTTTTCTCTCTGTATTACTCAAACTTGGCTTAGAAAATAATAATAATGATAATACGTACTAAATAAAACTGGCAGAACATGGTGTCAGTTAATCCCATAATGGGTTAACTGACTCCAACCTCCACTAAGACATTATTTTGTTAATCCCTATAAGCTCTTCTTTTGGTTTATTTTAATTATCTAGTTTATTATATAGTTTAATGTCACACTTTTAATTAACCAAATAATCTTATAAAATTAATTAAATAAAATAGGATAATTCCACATTAAATCACATAGTCACATAATTAAAATTCTCATTTATTGATTATGACAAATCATTAAATCTCTAATTAATTATTAAATTAATTAGAATAACATTATACTTATTTAAATAATGCATTTAATCAAATAAGCTCAATTAAATACATACTTTGAATATAAAAACTCTCCACATTAATTTAACTAATGTAACACATATAATTAAATTAATCTACCACAAATTCATCAATTAATTATTTAATTCAATAATTAAATCATCGAAAAATATTTATTTAATTCAATAAATATTTAAATTAAATTACAAAAATCTCGTTCGTCACAGTTAATCTTACATCCTGCAAAATTTGCATCTGAATACCCTATTAGATCAAAGGGAGACTCTTTGGGATACCATAATCCCAAATATAGAGTACCCTTGAGATACCTGAAAATCTTTTTAACAGCAACTAAGTGAGATTCTTTAGGATTAGCTTGAAATCTAGCACAAAAACAAATATAAAACATGATATCTGGCCTACTAGCAGTTAAGTACAAGAGATATCCTATCATACCTCTGTATTGAGTTATATCAATACTTTTACCAGTTTCATATTTATCTAGCTTGGTTGCAGAGCCATATGAGTCTTCATGGGAGTGGTTGACTCCATGCCATACTTCTTAAGTAGATCTTTGATGTACTTAGCTTGGTTTATGAAGATTCATTTTTCAGCCTGCTTCACTTGCAATCCAAGAAAGAAGTTCAGCTCACCTATCATGCTCATCTCAAATTTACTCTGCATAAACTTGGCAAATCTCTCACATAACTTCTTGTCAGTAGAACAAAAAATAATATCATCTACATAGATTTGTACTAATAGAATCTTATTTTTGTGCTTTCTTAGAAATAGTGTAATGTCTACTCTACCTCTAATGAATCCATTTTCAATTTGAAAAGTAGTGAGTGTTTCATACCATGCCCTAGATGCTTGTTTCAAACCATAGAGTACTTTATCTAATCTATAGACATAATTTAAATGAGATTGATTGATAAATACCCCGAATATTTATGAGGCTTATAAATACGATCGTATATAGTTAGAGGTTAATTTAGTGACCTAAAACTAGGTATCGAGAAGTTTAAAACCTTAAGTGTTGTCCGATTTCACAATCAACAATTACGTGCAAGTATATGAAAGTAGTATGCACACAAGCCAATCATATTTGATATGATGTAGCATATACTTTGTAATCTTATTCATTTATTAATAAAAGAATTGATTTTCTTAAAAAGGCATTTTATATTATCTACATAGTGCTGTTATATTAAATGTGATAAACCCATAGTTTTGAGCAATGCTTTTAGAATCATGATGATGATCATGCTAATGAGATCTAAATTATGGATAGCTCACAAACTAAAATCGTTCCTAATCGTTGGATTACTAAAAGGGGATTAGTGAATCCGGATAGATTAGTACATACGTTGCTTGCTCTTAGGAAGATGATGATTGATCTCATAATCATTTGTGTGGAGACACTAAAGCAAGTATGTAGGTGCTTATTGGAGAATAAGTTCACTGAACGTGGCTCGCTAAGGAATACCTAATGGAGTTTTACTCGACTGTCAATAGGAATTCCTATAGTGATAGTAGTACAAGTGATCCTTGGACTTGAGATCATCATAGTATCTTGTGTATGATGAGTTATACTTTGACATGTCCCTTAAGACCTTTAGGGTATATCAAAGGGTATGATTGGGTATAATAAGTTGTACATGAAAATAGGTTAATGATCAACAAAGAATCTACCACGTCTAGTAAAAGATGTGAATGTCCTATGTGATTCGATAAATGATAACTCAGTAGTCCTTGGCCAAGGCAGAATGAAATTAGAAAGGAGTTTCTAATTTGCATTATTTAGAGTTGTGCATTTGGGAATCGAAATACATATAATTAAATAAAATAAGACTTGACCGTAAATCCATGTCTTATATTTAATTGGGACATTGTATCGTAGAAGGATTGAATTGTACGGTAACTATGCACTGAAAGGTTCTTTTGTGATTAATGTTGAAATCTATATTATTTGGAAAGTCGTTGATCGCTAAGGGGGCTTACCCTTATTGTAGAATAAATATTATTTATTTAAATGAATTAAATAGTTTAATTTATTTATTTAAATAAGATTAGAATTGTTCTAATTGATTTATTCACAACCGGTTTAATATGGAGAACCTAAAGGGTCACACCGCAAAAGGAAAGTATTTATTTAAGAAGTAAATGGCATAATTGTAATAATAAGTTAAGTGCATTTAATTTAATCTATGGAGATAGAATAAATTAAATAGCTTAATATTTATTATTTAATATTTTGGAAATATTCAATATAAATTAATAAAAGGAGTCTTATTATTATTATTACTATTACTATTATTTAATTCCTAATAGGGATTGAGAATTAATTAATAGAAGTACTCTCCCATGAATTCCTAATTGGATTAGGAGCATAATTAATTAAAGGAGTTTAATTATAATAGAAACCCTAATCCTAAATAGTTTAGGGAAGGGTTATTCCTACATCTATAAATAAGAGGAGTCTTATCATAGATTGGGTTACACACTCTTGCATTAGATTGTGGAGAGTACTTGCAATTTCTATAGAGATAGAAACTAGGGTTTTGCCAACACCCAACTTCTTGAATACCTATTCTTCCTTGGTGGATCACCTCTAGAGGCCAAACACTTGGGTGGCTAACGTTGATCAAAGGGAGGAATCTCATCGGTGGAATTCGAGGAGAACACGAAGGACTAGGAGTTAAACTTTTACCTGAGGAAGCTTTGAACTACGAGGGTATAATTCTTATTCTCTTTCTCTTTCGTTTAATTGATAATTGAACACAAGGATAGATCATGGTGATGGTTTGTATGAAAATTTTAAAATCCGTTTTATCAAGCTTCCGGCCTATTTATGTAATTTGATTACATGTATGCATTATATACAAACCTAACAGTGGTATCAGAGCCTAATCCTTGTGTTAATTATTGATTTTGATGATTCCATGTATGAATTGATATGCGATACGATCGGATTTTGGGCTGAGAAAATTTTTTCTGAATCTGCGTGAGGCGCGGCCGCCCCGCTTCCAGTTCATTTTGGAGCGCGGCTGTGCCCTAACCAAGAAAAACGTTTCTAGGGGGCAGCACGGTCGCGCCACTCCTAGTTCAAATTGGAGCGCTGCCGCGCCGGTGTCCTGACTTTGAAATTTTTTTTTTCTCAATTAATATAAATGGTTTATTTAATTGATAAAAGTTTAAAATAAAAGAGTTTATTTTATCTGGAATAGGATTTCAGATTGCTAAAATTAAAGGAGTTTAATTTGGATTTGGTTTTTGATTAAAATAAAAGAGTTTATTTTGTTTCAAAACTAAATATTAGCAAAACTTTTGCCCATTAATTGATATCAATGTATATATGGAATGGTTTTATTATTCATGGGATGAATGTTATTTATTGATACATATAGTGATATGTATGATAATAAATAGGGATTGATTATGGACTGTTAACCAATGTGTGATTGGATTTATTTTAGTGGATGCTTGAATGTATGGGTTTTTATAAATGGGGTATGCGTACCTCGTCTTCTCTAATTTTTCTTAATGTAAATTATATCTCCCTCCTATGTACTTCCCCTTGACTGCTGACCAAGGTTTCTATTTATTGTAAATAGTTTTTGTAATAAGACTAGTTAGAATTAATTTTAAAAAAATTGGAGACAAAGGAGCAAGGAGCGCATGAAGACCCGTTTGTAATGGAGCTCGGGTTTAAATATAATAGTTATATTTAAATTTAATTCTTGCACCCTAGGTTTGACCTTTTGGTTCACTTGGTGGCTCTAGTGAACCAAACTAGAATAAAAGTCCATAATCAATCCGGGTAGAATATAGTATTCTATATGTGCATGCTTACTATATATATATTATATATTATACAACATGCTTCGCATGTTAAATAATATGACGCGTATTTTATATATATGTGCATGCGCGCTAAACAAGATGAGACTAATAATAAACCCCTCAAAGTAATTATATTAAGTCCTAAGCGTTCAAAGATATTTGGAATATCGAACGTCGCCTTCTAGCATGGTAAAACAATAGAGTATTAAATATTTAATATGAGTTTGTTGTGTCACCACAAGGCAAGTATTAAATATTTAAGATGTTGTCTTACCACATTTGATGCTTATAAATAGACTGAACGATGCTGTTTTGTTGTGTCACCACAAGGACAGTGTTTTTTCTTTCGAATATATGGAAGTGCTAGGATGGACTTAACTTGGAAAATTTTGATTCGGATGTGTCACCACTTGATCAAAATAATCTAAGAGGCAAAATACAAGGAATTACGTAGAGATGTAATTGACAATAGTTATCTACCTATTTATTTATATATCGTTTGTTGTGTCACCACAAGGCTATATACATTTGAAATGGGATCCTTATTCTCACTAGCAAACCTTTAATTAGATTTGTCGGACTATATATTGAGGGTAATATAGTTTGATGAAAATAGTGGGAGATACCAATTTAAAATAAAGACCTAATTTATTTTGGTAATTAATTAAATGAATGTATGCTAAAATGTTGTCTATTTCACATGCAGAATTTAAAAATGTCAAACTCACTATCACTGCGTAGCATACTTGATGCTAACAAACTGACCGGACCGAATTACACGAACTGGTTAAGGAATCTGAGAATTGTTCTCACTTCTGAAAAGATTTCTTATGTCCTAAATTCGCCAGTCCCTGCAAGTGTTGCAGAAACAGCCTCTAAGGAAGAGATTGCTACTTTCAGAAAGTGGCAAGATGATGCAATCTTGGCTCAATGCATCATGCTCGCATCCATGAGTTAACGAGCTTTCAGCGTCAGCATGAAAACTATGGATGCTCCTACTATATTGCTGCACCTCAAAGAGTTGTATGGTGAGCAAAGTAGGATTGCTAGATATCAGATATCTAAGGAGCTCTTCCGATCTCGTATGACCGAGGGCACTGCTGTTGAGACTCATGTCCTTAAGATGATCAATCTGATTGAACAACTAGGACAGCTAGGGTTCGTGATGGATGGGGAGTTAAGTCAAGATTTGATCTTGCAGTCACTCCCGGACACCTTCTCACAATTTGTTGTGAATTTTCACATGAATAAGTTGGACGTCAGCTTGCCTGAGTTACTTAACATGTTGAAAACTGCTGAAGGTCACTTCTCATCCAACAAGAACCAAGTCTTACTAGTGGATGATTCTTCCAAGAAAAGGAAGAGGCCCAAGGTATCTTCTGAAAAGAAGAAAAACAAGAAGGCTAAGGGCAAGGCGAAGAGAAAGGATAATAAGAAACCTGATCCAGATAGCAAAGGAATTTGCTACCATTGTAATAAGCCGGAACACTGGAAGAGGAACTACAAGGAGTATCTTGCAGACCAAAAGAAGCTTGGAGAAGCTTCGACTTCCGATTTAGGTTTGTTCATGATTGAAATTAATTTTTCTGAAAGTCAAAATTCTACTTGGGTATTGGATACCGGCTGTAGTTCTCACATATGTAATAATATGCAGGGACTAAGCAGAAGTAGAAAGCTGAACAAGGATAGTCGTCCTACGAGTGGGAAATGGAGCAAAGGTTGCTGCATTAGTTGTAGGGACTTATTGTTTAGCACTGCCTTCGGGCAAGTTCATTAGTTTAAATAATTGTTATTATGTTCCGACACTCATTAGAAACATTATTTCAATTTCTGCATTGGATATGGATGGTTTTGATATTATAATAAAGAGCAACAGTTGTTCTATTTATAATAAAAATGTTTTATATGGTGTTGGGAACTTGCTGAATGGACTTTACATACTTGACTTGCATGAAAATGTACTTCAAATTGAATAAACTAAGAAAAGAAAAAGAGATGATGTTAATTATACCTTTATGTGGCACTGTAGACTCGGTCATATCAATGAAACAAGATTATCCAAGTTGCATAAAGATGGGCTTTTAGAGCTATCTGATTACGAATCATATCCAACTTGTGAATCTTGTCTCATAGGTAAAATGACTAAATCTCCTTTTATTGGAAAAGCAGAAAGAGTTACAGAGTTGTTAGCGTTGGTACACACAGACGTATGTGGACCTATAACAACGAATGCACGAGGAGGGTATTCTTATTTTATTACTTTCACTGATGATCATTCTAGATTTGGATATGTGTATTTAATGAAATACAAATCTGAATCGTTTGAAAGGTTCAAAGAATTCAGAAGTGAAGTAGAGAAGCAAACTGGTAAGAGTATTAAGATTCTTCGATCGGATCGAGGAGGGGAATACTTAACCAATGAGTTTCTCAATTGTCTCAAAGAAAATGGTATAATCTCACAATGGACTCCACTTGTAACGCCACAGTTGAATGGTGTATCTGAAAGGAGAAATCGAACATTGTTGGACATGGTTTGTTCCATGATGAGTTTTACCGACCTTCCAGTATCCTTCTGGGGTTATGCCCTAGAATCGGCTATATACCTACTTAACAAGGTACCTACCAAATTCGTCCCAAAGACTCCATATAAGATATGGACAGGGAGGAAACCAAATCTTAAGCATGTTAAGACTTGGGGTTGTCCAGCTTATGTCAAAAGGTTTGAGCATGATAAGCTGAAGACTAGATCCGACAAATGTAGATTCGTGGGATACCCTAAAGAAATATCAGGGTATTATTTCTATCATCCTACTGATCAAAAGGTGTTTGTAGCGAAACACACTGCCTTCTTGGAAAAGGAGTTTATCCTCGAAGGGGTCAGTAGGAGTAAGATATATCTTGAAGAAGTTCAAGAACCACAAAATACTACGGATCAAAGTCAGGTACCTGACCAAGTAGAAGAACCTACTGTACCACTACTTATTCGTAAATCTGGAAGAGTACCGAAGATACCTGAGAGGTATGGATTCATCATAGAAGATGATGATGAGGTACGCATCATAGATGATGATGAGGTACGCATCATAGATGATGATGATCCATTGACTTACGAAGAGGCTATGAGTAGTGAAGACTCAGAGAAATGGCTAGAAGCCATAAAATCCGAGATGGACTCCATGTATGAAAACCAAGTATGGACTTTGGTTTCACCACCTGAGGGCATTAAGCCTATTGGGTGTAAATGGGTCTTTAAGAGAAAGACTGGAGCAGATGGCAAGGTAAAGACCTATAAGGCCCGACTGGTTGCAAAAAGTTTCAAACAAAGACAAGGAGTTGACTATGATGAAATCTTTTCACCAGTAGCTATGCTCAAGTCCATTCGGATTTTGCTTGCAATTGCAGCTTATTATGACTACGAGATCTGGCAAATGGATGTGAAAACAGCCTTCCTCAATGGAGAGCTTGAGGAGAATGTATATATGATACAGCCAGAGGGTTTTGTTTCAACGGTTGGAACAAACCAAGTCTGTAAGCTACAACGATCCATTTATGGATTGAAGCAAGTTTCTCGAAGATGGAACATCCGTTTTGATGAGATAATCAAAAGGTTTGATTTTATCAAAAATGAGGATGAACCTTGTGTGTACAAGAAGGTTAGTGGGAGCGCTGTTTCATTCCTTGTATTATATGTTGATGATATATTACTGATAGGGAATGATGTTCCTATGCTACAGTCGATCAAAATTTGGTTATCTAAACACTTCTCCATGAAGGACTTGGGTGAGGCATCCTATATTTTAGGGATAAAGATCTATAGAGATAGATCTAAAAGGATGTTGGGCTTGACCCAAGGAAAGTACATTGACTCGATGCTAAAGAAGTTTAGCATGGAAGATTCCAAGAGAGGTCTCATGCCGATGAGCCATGGAATACATCTCTCCAAGAAATAAGCCCCAAAGACACCTGAGGAGAGAGACCGGATGAGTAAGATTCCTTATACTTCCGCAATAGGATCTATCATGTACAGTATGATATGTACTAGACCAGATGTCGCTCATGCACTTAGTGTAACAAGCAGATATCAGTCGAATCCAAGAGAAGAGCACTGGAAGGCAGTGAAAAACATCCTAAAGTACTTGAGAAGAACTAAGGGTGTATTTCTTGCCTACGGTGGGTCTGAATTAAAATTAGAGGGCTATACAGACTCAAGTTTTCAAACGGACCAAGATGACAGTAAATCCATTTCAGGGTACGTGTTTACCTTAAACGGTGGCGCAGTGAGTTGGAAGAGTTGCAAACAGAAAACAGTTGCTGATTCAGTGACAGAGGCAGAGTACATAGCTGCAAGTGAAGCTACAAAGGAAGCTGTTTGGATGAAGAAGTTCATAACTGAACTTGGAGTGGTTCCTAGCATTAGAGGAGCCGTACCTTTATTCTGTGACAACAATGGAGCTGTTGCGCAGGCTAAGGAACCCAGGTCTCATCAGAAATCCAAACATGTGTTGCGACGGTTTCATTTGATTAGAGAGATCATTGAAAGAGGAGATGTCACCCTGGAGCGTGTAGACTCTCAAGACAACATTGCAGATCCATTTACTAAAGTTTTAACTCAACAGCAGTTTGATCGTCACTTAGAGAAGATGGGTATTAGATACCAAGGCGATTAGCTTTAGTGTAAGTGGGAGATTGAAAGTAGTATGCACACAAGCCAATCATATTTGATATGATGTAGCATATACTTTGTAATCTTATTCATTTATTAATAAAAGAATTGATTTTCTTAAAAAGGCATTTTATATTATCTACATAGTGCTGTTATATTAAATGTGATAAACCCATAGTTTTGAGCAATGCTTTTAGAATCATGATGATGATCATGCTAATGAGATCTAAATTCTAGATAGCTCACAAACTAAAATCGTTCCTAATTGTTGGATTACTAAAAGGGGATTAGTGAATCCGGATAGATTAGTACATACGTTGCTTGCTCTTAGGAAGAGGATGATTGATCTCATAATCATTTGTGTGGAGACACTAAAGCAAATATGTAGGTGCTTATTGGAGAATAAGTTCACTGAACGTGGCTCGCTAAGGAATACCTAATGGAGTTTTACTCGACTGTCAATAGGAATTCCTATAGTGATAGTAGTACAAGTGATCCTTGGACTTGAGATCATCATAGTATCTTGTGTATGATGAGTTATACTTTGACATGTCCCTTAAGACCTTTAGGGTATATCAAAGGGTATGATTGGGTATAATAAGTTGTACATGAAAATAGGTTAATGATCAACAAAGAATCTACCACATCTAGTAAAAGATGTGAATGTCCTATGTGATTCGATAAATGATAACTCAGTAGTCCTTGGCCAAGGCAGAATGAAATTAGAAAGGAGTTTCTAATTTGCATTATTTAGAGTTGTGCATTTGGGAATCGAAATACATATAATTAAATAAAATAAGACTTGACCGTAAATCCATGTCTTATATTTAATTGGGACATTGTATGGTAGAAGGATTGAATTGTACGGTAACTATGCACTGAAAGGTTCTTTTGTGATTAATGTTGAAATCTATATTATCTGGAAAGTGGTTGATCGCTAAGGGGGCTTACCCTTATTGTAGAATAAATATTATTTATTTAAATGAATTAAATAGTTTAATTTATTTATTTAAATAAGATTAGAATTGTTCTAATTGATTTATTCACAACCGGTTTAATATGGAGAACCTAAAGGGTCACACCGCAAAAGGAAAGTATTTATTTAAGAAGTAAATGGCATAATTGTAATAATAAGTTAAGTGCATTTAATTTAATCTATGGAGATAGAATAAATTAAATAGCTTAATATTTATTATTTAATATTTTGGAAATATTAAATATAAATTAATAAGAGGAGTCTTATTATTATTATTATTACTATTACTATTACTATTATTTAATTCCTAATAGGGATTGAGAATTAATTAATAGAAGTACTCTCCCATGAATTCCTAATTGGATTAGGAGCATAATTAATTAAAGTAGTTTAATTATAATATAAACCCTAATCCTAAATAGTTTAGGGAAGGGTTATTCCTACATCTATAAATAAGAGGAGTCTTATCATATATTGGGTTACACACTCTTGCATTAGATTGTGGAAAGTACTTGCAATTTTTATAGAGATAGAAACTAGGGTTTTGCCAACACCCAACTTCTTGAATACCTATTCTTCCTTGGTGGATCACCTCTAGAGGCCAAACACTTGGGTGGCTAACGTTGATCAAAGGGAGGAATCTCATCGGTGGAATTCGAGGAGAACACGAAGGACTAGGAGTTGAACTTTTACCTGAGGAAGCTTTGAACTACGAGGGTATAATTCTTATTCTCTTTCTCTTTCGTTTAATTGATAATTGAACACAATGATAGATCATGGAGATGGTTTGTATGAAAATTTTAAAATCCGTTTTATCACGCTTCCGCCCTATTTATATAATTTGATTACATGTATGCGTTATATACAAACCTAACAGTGTACACGATCAACAAGTAATAAAGTGATAATAAAGAGTGTCGAACCCACAGAGATTATTATGCTTAATATTTCCAACTGTCAATCGAAATTATGCCTATTCTATTAAACATTCGCAAATTGAGTATTGATTGAAACTAATTAAATTAAATACTAACACCCACAACTATCACAAAGGTTGAAATTCAGATTTATTATGATTAAGACTACAATGTCCCCAGTTATTTATCATAAACCAATCTATCTATGTCTTCCAATTATTCCCTTCAATGGAGTTGTTAACAGAAATTCAATTGTATTTATAAGCCCTTTTCCAAGTGATCAAATAAATCTATCTAATCCCATTACTCTACAATATTCCTATGCAAAGTTAAAGGATTAAATTCATTGAGTTCCAATTTCCAATTGTTACATGCAGCAAAGAGATATCCCTATTCACTTCACCAATCTAATTATTTATCACATGCAAATAATTAAAAATACACGCTATCTTATCCAATTCTAATCCTAGATTGCATCTCCCGAATTCATCTAAAGTAATCCGCTAATTGTCGGCCAACAATTAATCAATAAGCATAGAATAAAATAGACAACTCCCGTCAATTGAATAACTAGAATCCAATAAATAGTTAGTTCATAAATATAACTGGTTCAATCGTAGCCTTAACTAAGAATTTAGTTCATATTGGCAATAAAAACTAGAATACCAAAATAAGTCATCATAATTAATTACAAATCAGAGAATAAAGATCAAAAGAAAACTCAATATAATCTCTAGCTCTCCAATCTGAATTCCTCACGATGCTTGACTTGTTCTCCAATCTCCTTGCTCAGCTCTGAAAATTTAATCTCTGAATAAGTCTGTGTATCTTTTAATCCAAGTCTTGATCTTCTATATATCTCCTCCTTTAGTCCCTCAATCAGATTAATAGCAAGAGTCCTAGATCACTTCCACCTTTCCAAAGTAACAGCATTCCAGCAAAATCAGGATTGCTTTCTGCTGCTTCCTCGCCCCAGCGAGAAGTTTCTCTTTAAGATCCTCGCCCCGGCGAGATTCCGCCCCGGCAAGAAGTACAAGGCATAAGTTCTCGCCCCGGCGAGAATGCCCTGCACCCAGCCATTTTTGCTTCTTTTAATCCCGCAGCCAACCATGACCTACAAAAGCAATACAAACAAATAAAAAGCTACCAAAACACTTAAAAACAAGTAAAGAGTAAGCCAACAAACATATCAACTCGTAGGTTAAAACCTACTCACCAAATACCCCCAAACTCAAAACTTTGATTGTCCTCAAGCAAAACACAAAACAAAGCAAAACCACAACTAAACTAACTACTACATGAATGCAAATGCATGCCTCACCATACTCAAGCAATTAATCAATAGACATCATAAATATCCGGCCTTAGAAATCAGTAACTACCAATTCAACAAAATTTCAACCTCACACCATCCAAGAGCCAACCATTAGCAGCTATGAATCACTCTCAACCCTTCCACAAGTATATAACATGTATCAAACCAATTAGGATATGAATTCAACTCCAAATATCATAATGCTCAAAAAGAGACAAATTTCACAGATTTTGCTTTTAAGCTCAACTTACTATTCACTTGTCTTCTCAGTTATTTTTTAAACGAGTGCGTTTTACGCTCCATCTCATCATATATCTCGAGTAGTGCAATGTTCATCTTTATTAGGCTATTTAGTGCCACCCGTGTAGCGAACTTTCAACCAACAACTCCCAAACCAGACGACTTTAGGGCGCTGAGTGTAAAGACATCTCCTAAGGGTATACTCATTCAAATGACACCGGCCACAAAGACAAACTTAGTAAAGACCTGCTCTTATCTGTCTATATTCATTAATTCATCGTTTTCTTGCACTTAGACAGACATCGAAGCAGTATTTATTCAAAAAAATTTCATTTTTTTGGTTTTTTTTTTAGAATCCAACTAGTGATAACAGTCTATATCTATATATGAGCACGTAATACACCAAAGAAGAATCAACCCCCAATTACTTCGATACATATTCGTGAACAAGTAAAAACCAAGGGTCTCAAATAACCACAACTAAAACAGTTAAACTCCAGATTTAGCAATAAGTATCCATCCCATTAAACTATAGTAGAACTAATCAAATTTCATCATTGGCCATCCCTAAATGACTTCCATTAATGCATTGCTTGAATACCTCTAAATACAATATCATATGATCCTATGCTACTAAATTTTTGGATTTTTTTTTCCAAATAAATAATCAACGAGTAAAAACTAGGCTAAACTAAAACTCATGCAACTAAAACTAAAGATGTTATGCAACTAAACATGCAAATATGCAACTACACCCCCCCCCCAAACTCAAACGAAACAATATCCTCATTGTGTAAAAAAAATAATAAAGAAAGTTAAGAACAGAGGACTCCCCTAACAGTTCAAGCAGTAGGCTCGAACTCATCATCGTCAACTGGGGAAGGTGGTGAAAAAATTGGCAATGGCTGGACCTCGGGAAAGTGAACATAATCCATCAACGGTTGCATATTAGAATACATGTTTGATATTGCTTGTGTACAACTTTGCTGATAAGCAAACATATATGCCTGTCGATCCGCCAACCGCTGGTTCTGCCTCAATTTGGTCTTATGATGAGAATCAATAAGACGCTGCAACTCACGAAATTGAAGGCTGAATTTGGATTTTCCTATGCCGATAGAAGTAGAAGGACCCTCCGAAGGACCCGCTTCCCCATCATCATCAGACTCATGTGCGTCTTCAGCAGGAGCAAAATGAACTATGTAACCCATACCACGAGGATGGGACTCACCGCCTTCCCATTCCTTATAGCGTGCAATCAGACGGTGGTCCAAAACCAGCAATGGCTGCTGCAAAGCTTCCTCAGCTCCCCAATGAACTCCCGCACGAAGACACAATCCACATATCAATGAAGGGTGTGGTAAACCACCCTGACTAAGCAAAGTTCGTAAAGTATGGCGAATCGACGCCTCAATCAGCTGACCCACATTGATCTCAATCCCCGTCACAATAGCATATAACAATAAAGCTTTCTCCTTGGGTACATCACTCATATGTTGGGATGGCATAAGTTTTGCAGAGAGGAAAGCATACTAGACCTTCCCATAATGACTCAGGTCCTTGCTATGGAACGAAACTGCTGCACGTGGCCCTCTGGATATCCAAGTCGTCCCCGGTTTACACAAGTCAGTAACCACCTTCTCCAAATTGGGCCCCTCCTCAAGGAATCGAGTGTATCGGCAACGTATATCAGGCCTCAAGTTGTAATACTCATTGATCATTTGGGCACTGAATGACACTGTCTTTCCCTGTATTGTAACCTCACATGGAGCCGCGTCCTCTGCATTAGCATAAAATTCTTTGACAATGGCTATACATGCAGGTTCCGGATGGGCAACGAATGTCTCCCATCCCCTCTCTACTATCTGATGCATCATCTCACCATCAACTACCTCATCAGGCGTGAGACCGCGCTTGGGAGTTAGAGCTTTACCCGATGTATACAATTCATACCTATTAGCCGCCTCTGCACTGACAAACTTTCTTCGATCAAAGTGCCTAGATGGAGTAGACGATAATACCCTCACCACGATGCCTCTTTGGAGCCATAATTGATCTCTTGACAAACAACCCAAACACTACAATCTGCTACGCAATAACAACTCCCCCCAAACTCCAACTTTTCTAACTCCGAAGTGATAGAAGCACAGTCCAATGGAATAGATCTGAGGAGCAAACCCTAGAATACTTGCATGCAACGATAAAGCAAATAGAAATCTTGAAAACCACAGAGTATTCCTTCTATTGAATGAGAGATGGATTAGAAAGAGGCTGGGGTTTGTTTTTAAAGTAGAATGATTTAGGGTTTGTGTAGGAATCCAAATATGAAAAGAAATTGGAAGGAAATTAGAAGAGAAATTGGATAGATTTGGGTTGGGTCGGTATTAGAGAGGTAGAAATAGTGTTTTGGAGAAGTTGCATGGGAGTGGGAATTGTAAAACTCAAATTGGAATCGGAATTTAAAAACTGAAACCGCGATTCTCGCCGGGGCGAGAAAGATAGGCTTGTGAACCTCGCCGGGGCGAGAATGAACAGAGAAGTTGGGGCTGGGGCGAGAAAAATCCAGCCTGGGGCGCGGTTTAAGAGAGAGGTTCTCGCTGGGGCGAGAAACCTCAGTACAATTTTCTCGTCGGGGCGAGAATCCTCAGACTTAAAAAAAAATTCGCTTTTCCTGCTGAATTCTCTTATCTTCTCTTGTACCATCCCAATGAACATGTTTCCTCCTTCTAAAGCATTCCCATAGACTTCATCCCTGTTCCAGTGAATAATAGCATAAATGAGACCCAATCACGGAAGATTGAAGAATAATTCAAACAAAAACAACTTAAACTACTCCTATCAACAAAAACAAACTAATAACTATACTAAATTTATGAAAGCAATAAAATATCATGATTGGGTTGCCTCCCATCAAGCGCTTGGTTTATAGTCGTCAGCCCGACTTTCTCAGCGGTATTAGGCTTCAGCTTGCTCGGGAGCAGAGAGGTGAATCACTGATACTAGTCGATCCACATTGCCTCCCCAATAATGTTTTAGTCGTTGACTGTTGACTTTGAATGTGCGCTTTGAATCCGGTTCTTCGACTTTAATTGCCCCGCGAGAACCTACAACAGTGATAATGAAAGGGCCTGACCATCTAGACTTCAGCTTTTCAGGAAATAAACGTAGTCTGGAGTTGAATAATAGCACAGCTTGTCCCGGCTCGAACTTCCGATCCACTATCCGTTTGTCATGCCACCTTTTGTACTTTCTCTTTATAAGTTCTCGCCCCGGCGAGAATGCCCTGCACCCAGCCATTTTTGCTTCTTTTGATCCCGCAGCCAACCATGACCTACAAAAGCAATACAAACAAATAAAAAGCTACCAAAAACACTTAAAAACAAGTAAAGAGTAAGCCAATAAACATATCAACTCGTAGGTTAAAACCTACTCATTATTAAGCACTAATAAGATTCGAATTTTATAACATATATGCTTAAGAAAGATCGAAATGATATTTCGAACCAGGTGTTTTGTGATTTTATAGTGTAAACCATGAATTAGGTCAAATAAAAAAATTTGTCAAGCTGCTTAGTGATGAGTGTGTTTTATATACACAAATTAGGCACTTTTGAGCTTGATAATTTGTAAATCCTAAGTCATTTCGTTTGGTTTTTATGTATTTTTATCATGTTTGTGTAAAATGTTGTTTTGTTTTTATGTGTTTTATATTGTTTGTATGTAATTTTGCTTAGTTTTGTAGGAAATGGA
Organism: Aralia elata; assembly: GCA_034770075.1. Classification (NCBI taxonomy): domain Eukaryota; kingdom Viridiplantae; phylum Streptophyta; class Magnoliopsida; order Apiales; family Araliaceae; genus Aralia; species Aralia elata. Next base: position 144,767 of record JAVJAP010000022.1, on the reverse strand, counting down.
GCAAGTGCTATTTGAACATCAATGCTTGTGGGTGCCTTGTTTGCTATTTTGAGCTTCTCATTGACATAGCAGTTGCTTCTTGCCCAATTTTAACTATGATCTAATCCGTATCTCTCTCCATTTCAACCTAAGCCCGCTCTTATGGGCGAGTGCGTTTTACGCACCGTCTCAACCCTCCGTAAGATTTGCAATACAATATTTTCTTGCTTTTGTCAACATTTTATAGGAGAGTGCGTCTTACGCTCTATCTCCCCTATGCATGTGTGTATGAGTGAGTGCGTTTTACGCTCCATCTCAACTCACCTCATGACCAACAAATCAAACCTAACAAATTTGGACATCTTGCTTCGAGTGATGTTTAAACGAGTTTAGGAGCTTATAGATATCTCCCACAAGCATTTGGTAATATAAGCCTTCTCTAAGCATACAACTAGCTCAATACACATGGGTACATGCATAAAAGTGGAAGGGATTCATAAGCATAGCAATAACCAACAATACATTAAGCGCATAGACTAAGCAACATTCGTCCATTTTCCATGAGTTAGACCAATTCAATCAAATTTTTATCACTGACCATGGATTCTAGTTCAAAACCAATTAAAATAATGCTCAAGAGACACATCCTAGAATTAAACCTTTTTTTTAATACAAAAACACAATTAAAACACACAAATACTAAATTAAAAACACACAAACACTGAGCGTTTGGTTTATAGTCCTCGACCCGACTTTATTTAAGGCATAAATACAAGTTCAAATTAAGATCAAATCAATTGAAATTAATATTGAAGCACCTCCATTGAAGCTCCTCCAAGCTTTAGAAAAACCATGACCAATGGTCATGGCCTCCCTCTTTTTGTTTCCAAGCCTCCTCTTTCTCTCTAAATCTGATTTTACAAGTCTAAAGATATCATAAAATGGAGGCTACATGTTATATTAATAATGTCCAATGCAAAACGCTAGCTTAGCCCACAAAAAATGACCAAAAGGGGGCTAAAATCGCGAAATCTGGCGACTCTGGCGAGCTGGCTGGCGGGCCCGCGCCCATGCGCTGCCCCGCAGGCGCGCCCGCGCCAGCGTGCTGTCACCCGACTCAGCTTTGATGTCTGTTAGTAAAATGGCCATAACTTTCTCATACGAACTTGAAATAAGGTAATTCAAGAGGCTATGGAAAGCTAAGAAGTAGCTCTACAACTTCTATGACTGGAGTTCAGAAAGATAATGATTGGAGCAAGGGTGAAATTGAGCTCAAAGTGGCTGTTGTGTAAAATACATGCCAAATCCGTTGGTAAAACGACCATAACTCTCTCATACGAACTCGCATTGGGATGATTCAAGATGTTCCGGAAAGCTGAGGACAATATCTACAACTTTCGTTGTTTGAGTGTTGAGAGATACGGATTGGATCATGGTTGAAATTGAGCCACAAGCAGCTGATATGCCAATCAGAAGCTCAAAAATGGCAAATAAGGCAACCAAGCGTTGCTGTTCAAATAGCACTTGCCCATTTCCTACAAAACTAAGCAAAAACACATAAAACATAATCAAACTTGTTTGGTGTGTACCCAAATAAGTTTTTACACAAACATGATAAAAATACATAAAAACCAAACGAAATGACTTAGGATTTACAAATTATCAAGCTCAAAAGTGCTTAATTTGTGTATATAAAACACACTCATCAAATACCCCCAAACTTAAATCTTTGCTAGTCCTCAAGTAAAACAAACACAAAATCTAAAAAAAAATTAAACACTTAAAATCAAACTATCTTGAGCAATGAGTTAATAAGCTTGAACAATGGCCTCAAAGATGTCAAAGCATGAAAACTCTAGAAAACTTTCAAAATGTTGCAAGTCTGGAATTTCAAATAGCTGGTCATATCTTGCATTAGATCCATTATGTGTGTGTGTGAGTACGAGTGTGCATACCCAATTGCGTTATACCAATCAAGCTCAAATAAACCTATGCAACCACATTACCTTGTGAAAGAAATCAAAATAAACTTCAAAAACTACATGTTTACACATCACTCACCGCAAATGTATACAAATTACAAATTCCAAAAATTTTGAGACCAAAGGACTCTAGGTGAGTACATTTTATGCTCCATTTCAACATAAGCCCGCTCTTATGGGCGAGTGCGTTTTACGTTCCGTCTCAACCATCCGCAAGATTTGCAATATAATATTTTCTTTCTTTTGTCAACATTTTATAGGAGAGTGCGTCTTACGCTCTATCTCCCCTATGCATGTGTTTATGAGTGAGTGTGTTTTACGCTCCATCTCAACTCACCTCATGACCAACAAATCAAACCTAAAATTTATGGCCATTTTACCAACAGACGTCAAACCAGAGTCGGGCAGCAAAAACCAGCGCAGGAGGGGGCAGCACGCGGGCGTGCCCAGGTGCGCGCGGACGCGCCAATGGCTGCTGGGCAGCGTGCCTGGATCGGGTTTTCGTGATTTCAGCGCCCTTTTGGTCATTTTTGGTGGGCTAAGCTAGGGTTTTGCATAAGGCACTATAAATACAACATATAACCTTTATTTTATCACATCCTAGACTTCTAAAATCAGATTTTGAGGGAGGAAGAGAGAGGGAGTAGCTGGGCTAACAAAGGGAGGCCATGGCCAATGGTCATGGCTCTTCAAGGTGCTTGAAGAGAAGCTTCAATGGAGGTGCTTCAATGGAGTTTCATCCAACAAACAATGGGGAAGCCATCCTTTATCTTTCTTTTTCCTCTATGTAATTAGTTTTTAATCTAAGATTGTAGCTGGTCATATCTTACATTAGATCCATTCTCTGTGTGTGTGAGTGCGAGTGTGGATACCCAATTGTATTATACCAATCAAGCTTGGATGAACCTATGCAACTACATTACCTTGTGAAAGAAATCAAAATAAACTTCAAAAACTATATGCTTACACATCACTCACCGCAAATGTATACAAATCACAAATTCCAAAAATTTTAAGACCAAATGACTCTAGGTGAGTGCATTTTATGCTCCATTTAAACCTAAGACCGCTCTTATGGGCGAGTACGTTTTACGCTTCGTCTCAATCCTCCGCAAGATTTGTAATACAATGATCAATTAGCTATAATTGATTTAGTACTATTGGGTACACACACACACGGAAGGGGCCTTAAGCAAGTTATGACTAGCTAATTAAAATTTTAGACTTGCAATGTTTTGTTAGTTTTCTTGAGTTATCATGCTTTGGCACCTTTGAGACCATTGTTTAAGTTTATTAATTCATTGCTCAAGTTAAGTTTTATTAGAAGTACTTTTTTTTTAGATTTTGTGTTTGTTTTGCTTGAGGACAAGCAAAGATTTAAGTTTGGGGGTATTTGATGAGTGTGTTTTATATACATAAATTAGACACTTTTAAGCTTGATAATTTGTAAATCCTAAGTCATTTCGTTTGGTTTTTATTTTTATCATGTTTGTGTAAAATGTTGTTTTGTATTGTTTTTATGTGTTTTATATTATTTTTATGTGGGTGCCTTGTTTGCTATTTTGAGCTTCCCATTGACATAGTAGCTGCTTCTCACCCAATTTCAACCATGATCCAATCTGTATCTCTCAAAACTCAAAGAACGAAAGTTGTACATATTCTCCTCAGCTTTTTGGAACATCTTGAATCATCCCAATACGAGTTCGTATGAGATTAATATTGAAAAAATATTAGAAGAATAATTCTCCGGCAACGGCGCTAAAAACTTAGAAGTCTAGGATGTAATAAAATGGAGGCTACATGTTGTATTTATAGTGTCTTATGCAAAACCCTAGCTTAGCCCACCAAAAATGACCAAAAGGGGGCTGAAATCGCGAAAAACCTGACCCAGGCACGCTGCCCAGCAGACATTGGCGCGTCCGCGCACACCTGGGCGCGCCCGCGCCCGCGCGCTGCCCCCTCCCACGCTGGTTTCTGCTGCCCGACTCTGGTTTGACGTCTGTTGGTAAAATGGCCATAACATTCTCATACGAACTCGAAATAAGGCGATTCAAGAGGCTACCGAAACCTAAGAAGTAGCTCTACAATTTCCATAACTGGAGTTTAGAAAGATAATGACTGAATCATGGTCCAAATTGGGAGCAAAGCAGCTGCTGTGTAAAATACATGCCAAATCTGTTGGTAAAATGACCATAACTCTCTCATACAAACTCGCATTGGGATGATTCAAGATGTTCCAGAAAGCTGAGGAGAATATCTACAACTTTCATTCTTTGAGTTTTGAGAGATAAGGATTAGATCATGGTTGAAATTAGGGGAGAAGTAGCTGTTATGTCAATGGAAAGCTCAAAAATGGCAAATAAGGCAACCAAGCGTTGCTGTTCAAATAGCACTTGCTCCATTTCCTACAAAACTAAGCAAAAACACATAAAAACAATATAAAACACATAAAAACAAATCAAGTGTTGTTGTTCATATATTTTCTTTCTTTTGTCAACATTTTATAGGAGAGTGCGTCTTACGCTCTATCTCCTCTACGCATGTGTTTATGAGTGAGTGCGTTTTACGCTCCATCTCAACTCACCTCATGACCAACAAATCAAACCTAACAAATTTGGACACCTTGCTTCGAGTGATGTTTAAACGAGTTCAAGAGCTTATAGATATCTCCCACAAGCATTTGGTAATATAAGCCTTCTCTAAGCATACAACTAGCCCAATACACATAGGTACGTGCATAAAAGTGAAAGGATTCATAAGCATAGCAATAACCAACAATACATTAAGCGCATAGAGTGAGCAACATTCGTCCATTTTCCATGAGTTAGACCAATTCAATCAATTTTTTATCATTGACCATGGATTCTAGTTCAAAACCAATTAAAACAATGCTCAAGAGACACACGATATCATGCAAAAGTTAAATATTGTTGTGGGTGATTAATAAAGATTTAGTGACGTGTGTCTTATTGATTATCCTCAATAATAGGTGACTTGATAGTATTTAGGATAGACATATACTTAGATATCGTGTGCAACCAATTGAGAATCTAATCTTAATGACTTCTTATGTGAAAGTTGGTAATTGAAAGGGTGGTTAATGAGATTTAGTGACATATGTGTCTTGTTAATTATTCTTGAAATTGGTCTCTTGATAGTGTGTAGGATAGACATATACCTACATGCCGTATTAGGAAGATTCGTAATTGACCATCGATAGAGGCCCCCTTTTGGTCATTTTTGGTGGGCTAAGCTAGGGTTTTGCATAAGGCACTATAAATACAACATGTAGCCTCCATTTTATCACATCCTAGACTTCTAAAATCAGATTTTGAGGGAGGAAGAGAGAGGGGGCAGCTGGGCTAACAAAGGGAGGCCATGGTCAATGGTCATGGCTCTTCAAGGTGCTTGAAGAGAAGCTTCAATAGAGATGCTTCAATGGAGTTTCATCCAACAAACAATAGGGAAGTCATCCCTTTGTTATACTTTGACATGTCCCTAAAGGTCTTAAGGGACATGTCAAAGTATAACTCATTATACACAAAATACTATGATGATCTCAAGTCTAAGGATCACTTGTACTACTATCACTTAAGGAATTCCTATTGACAGGAAAGTAAAACTCCATTAGGTGTTCCTTTAGCGAGCCACGTTTAGTGAACTTATTCTCTAATAAGCACATACATACTTGCTTTAGTGTCTCCATACAAATGATTATGAGATCAATCATCCTCAAAGTATGTACTAATCTATCTGGATTCACTAATCTCTTTTTAGTAATCCAACGATTAGGAACGATTTTAGTTTTAAGCTATCTAGAATTTAGATCTCATTAGCATGATCATCATCATGATTCTAAAAGCATTGCTCAAAACTATGGGTTTATCACACTCAATATAACAACATTATGTAGATAACAAAAATGACTTTAATAAACGAATAAAATTACAAAGTATATGCTACATCATATCAAATATGATTGGCTTGTGTGCATACTACTTTCAATTATAACATTTAATATGTTACATGGGTGAGTGTGTGTGGATATCTTTTCACTTGTAACTTATGTGGAGGATATGTTTTTCTTCTTGATTGAGCCTCCCTCTGCTTCTTCATTGTTCTATGGTTTTGAGGTTCCGTAAAGTAAGAACTAGTTCTACGATTTGTGCCTGGTTGGTTCGTAGAATTAGGTTCACCAGACTCTACAATTCTTCGAGGCACGATTGTAGACTTAAGTTTACTCTGCGGTTTGACAAAACCTAGACCAGTATGTGACCTGTTGTTCATTGGAACAATAATCTGATTAACAAAGATTGGACATCTTGGAATAATGATCTCCGCAACCTCTTTAGATTTCACAAATACAATTCCTCCATTGGAAGAAGAAGCATTGTCATTGTTTGTCTCCACTGAATTTTCCACACTTGGAGTAGAAGATAGATCTTCAAACCCCTAACCTGTTATATCAGAGACAACTCTCTGACTTGTGATCAGAGAATCCATAGATGAGAAAGAACGATTCCACATTGATATTGTCTTTTCTAATTCCTTTATCTTAGAGATAAGATCAGACTCTCTCAGTGTATTGGCCTCAGTTATCTTTCTCAAATTCTTATTCTCAGCCTTAAGCTCGGATAAAGAGAGAATATTTCGTAGAGTGGTTACCAACTATACTTGCACTTTCTCTTTCTCCTCTTAAAGAAGAGAATGGTCCTTTGATCGAACCTTGAACCACTTCTCATATTGATGCAAATCAGATGTTATATCATGCAATGCTAGTCTAAAATCATTAATATTAACATCAAGAGAGTTGAAATCAAATACCTCACTGATGTCGATTACTCGACGATCAGTGGTTCTGCTAGATTCTTCCTCTATTGCCATAAGACAAAGATTAGCTATTTGTAGTTCTTCATCATCAGAGTCTAAACTGGAGCTGCTTTCTGAATAACTCCATAACTCATCAGCTACAAAGCCTCTTTCTTCCTTGTGATGCTTCTTGTAGCCCTTATGCTCTTTCTTTGAATGAGACTTCTGCTTGTCCTTCTTGAGCTCCTCTTGTAGAGGTTTGGTGCACTCTGCAATAAAATGGTCAGGTTTCTTGCAATTGTAGCACAGATCCTTTTCTTGCTCTTTGCTACTACTGCCTTTGTTGTAGTTCTTTCTTGGCCTCCAGTTGCTACTTTTTCTCATGAACTTCCTTAGCCTTCGAGTAGGGGTAAAAATGATCCCGAGTCGATCCGAACACCCTAATGCTCAAGCTCGACTCGTACCAAAAAAATTTTGTTCAGGTTCGACTCGAATTCGAACTAATAATTTTCATGGTTGCTCAAGTTCGACTCAATGAATTACTCGATACTACTCGGCTCGAAGTTACTCGACTTGTTTTCACAACGAGTAATTCGCGAGCCTTTCTGTTCGAGTTCGAGCCTGAGATGGATCACACCAAAATGAGACATAAAAATGAAAAATTAGAAAAACTTCATTTTCATTTATATGTAAAAATAAATGTGTCACAAAAATTACAATGATAAATTTACAATGTTAATTATATTATGATACAATTTCTAGTAACATCATTACATCAAGGCAATAACTTTAAAAAGAAGCTAAGAAGCAATTCATGAGCATAGTATGCAAATCAATTTGAGCAGCAGTAAGTCAGTAGCTTGAGCATAGACCATAGTATGCAAATCAATTTGAGCAACAGTAGTAGCTTGAGCAAAATCAACCAAAGTGCTAACAGAATTACATAAACCAATCAACCATGCTCCAAAGTAGCAAAAGTCCAAGCTTCAATCCTGCAAATATAAAGGATGGGTTAGAAAACTTATCTTTTAATTTGTAAAAAAATAAAAGAAAATGTGTTGGTAGGTTTCACAACCGATAAATACGCGCAAGTATACGCGGTCAACAAGTAATAAAGAGTAAGTAAAGTATCGATCCCACGAGGAATTGTTTCTAATGTTTACCAAATATTAACCTTTTTCATTTCAATCTTATTTAAACAATGAAAATATGAATTGTTTGATTAACTAATTAACAAGCTTTTAAGATAATAAAAATCTAATATTAACAAGTCTAAGATTACAATTTCCCCCAACACTTCATTTAAATCTCTTAACTCTCTCTTTTTCAACTAGTTAATTCACAAGAATTGTTAACCGAGAATTTCACCTTATTCATAAGCCTTGGTGTATGGTCATATGAAAATCACCCATACACGACACATAGGTATATGTTTATCCTACATGCCAACAATCCATTCAATTCCATGAATAATCAACAAGACACACGCCACATAATCTTAGTCAATCTACCTATCAAACGAATGAACCTCCGTGTAGGGAGTCATTAAGTTTGTAATCTCATAATGGTTACACACGGCATTTAGGTATATCTCTATCCCAAATACTAGCAAGTCATCCATTCTTGAAGACAATGAATAAGACACACGCCACATAATCTCATACATCACCCACAAAAATCTCTAACTTTCGTATGATATCAAAACTAAGTCTCAACACTATAATCCACTTTTCAATTTCATATAGGTGATCAATCAATTAAACTTTCATTATAAATCATGCTAGACATTCAATTCGCAATTTATTACGTTAGAATGTTGGTCGAGAACACGAATGTAAAATATGGCCACCTCTCGATGCACCATATTCGTATCACACTAAATCCACAATTGATAGAATGAATGTGAACACCCTAGATGACTAACGCACTATATCTCTATATGAATTACAATCAAAAAGGGTTGAAGCATAAGTTCTCAAAATTGGCCACATATGGTGCTTCGGTATATCTCTATCCTAGGCACGAAACTTAAATTCCATCACATGTAGAATTCATGAACACATGCTAGCATAATCAGATCTCAATCTATATTTCCTTTCTCAATTCCATATAGATTATCACATGAATTGATGATCAAGGTAATTAATACATGAAGCGCAAATTATGATATCCAATTCTAAAATGATAACTAACATCAAAGAGAGCTAATTTGATTCAAACTAGGTGTTGGGTTCCATTGAAATCTTAGAATAAAAATCTAGTTCATGGTAGCTACAAATAACATCATATTCAAATTATACATCATGTTAGATTACAAATCAGAAGGGAAATTAGAGATGAAACCAATTTTAATGGATATTCAGATGTTGCTTGGTGGGTTGATGATGATCTCTAGCTTTTCCTCCTTGATTTTGCAATCCTTGATGCTTTAGCTCCTTGGCCTTTGCTTGATATAGCTTGATTTGTAGCACTTTGGCCCTCCTTGGTGATGAATTTGGTAGCTCCTCCCTCTCTTGAATCTGATTTCTAGGGTCTAGCACTCCTAAAAATGGAGGCTACATATTGTATTTATAGTTCCTTAAGTAAAAACCTAGCTTAGCCCACGAATTTTGACCAAAAATGAGCTGAAATCGCGAAATCTGGCGAATCCGGCGCAGTTGCGCGCTTGGATGCGCTGCATACTGAGTTCCCTGGATGCCGGGCGTAGCTGCGCTGACTTTGGCTTGCGTCCGGGCGCAGCTGCGCCACCCAAATCCACCGATTTCTGCATAAGGGCGCAGCTGCGCCGAATTTGTACTAGGAAGGGGCGCAGCTGCGCCGGGCACTGCTTCTGCACTGTTTTCCAGCTCTGACGTCTGTTGGGAAAATGGCCATAACTTCTTCGTCCGAACTCGGATTAAGGCAATTAAGTAGGCTATGGAAAGCTAAGAAGCAACTCTACAACTTTCATAGCTGGAGCTCGTCGAGATACAGAATGGATCAAGGCTCAAATTGAGCCCGAAGCAACTGCTGCGTAAAATGCATGCAACATCCGACGGTAAAATGACCATAACTCTCTCATACGAATTTCAAATTGGATGATTCCGGATGTTCTGGAAAGCTAAGATCAAAATCTACAACTTTCGTTCTTTGAGTTTTGAGAGATTCGGAATGGAACATAGGTGAAATTGAGAAACAAGCAGCTGAAATGCCAGATTCACGCCGAAAACGCATTGATCCCAAGGGTTTTTATTTCAATACCTACGAAACAAAACACATAAAAGCAACAAAACACATAAAAGCATACAAATACATATAAAAGTAATACAAAACTACATTACATAACAATAAGATGAAAACACATAAAACCAAACGAAATAGCTAAAGACTTACAAATTATTAAGGCTAAAAGTACCCAATTTGTGTATATAAAATACACTCATCAAAATGTCAAAATAAAAAAAAAGATAAGAAAACTTATCTTTTTTTTAGACTTTACACCAAGCTAGCTTGAAGTTTCTTTGTTGGTTATGCATTATCAAATATCAACTTAAGGTTGCAAACCAAATATTTAAACTCCAAATTCCAAACTCAAGCACCGAAGCTAGTAGTTTGGCACAATTTCATAAACCAAATTCCAAAATGCTAAAAAGAAAATCCAAAGTTCCAAACAAAAATACAAAATAACCAAAGTCCAACAGTCTAAGTCCAATAATAAACAAAGTACCAAAGTCTTAATAATTTAAAAACTGAAATGTAAATAACAATGTATCACAGTAGCAACACTCAACTACTTCCAGCACTGCAGTTTCCATTCTCCAAGCTCACCCCATGCATTGAATCTTCATCAACCTACATTGTCAAACAATTAATATTAATCCATGATAGTATTTGTATATGTATTTATTTATGGGAAAAAACTAAACAAATTAATACTTACAATCATGTTTTTTTTAATCTTATATTCAGCCTGCAACCAATCATCTGTGTAAATCAAAGCCTGAACTGTGTCAGGCTTCAAAGAGCTCCTGAACTGGTCAAGAACCCTTCCCCCAACACTAAATGTTGATTTAGAGGCCATAGTACTCACAGGTATGGACAATATATCTCTTGCCATCCTAGACAATTTTAAAGTGTTCGCCTTCCACCATTTTGAAGCATCAAAATTATCATCAGCATTACAAACCAACCTTCCTTCTTCCAAGTAAATTTCCAAATCAGACTTCAAACATGGGGATGCAATGTCCATGTTTTGAGCCCAACTGTCAAACTCTGCTCTACTTTTGGTCTTACTCTTAGTCTTAGATTCACCAACAGAAATCACTGGTTTAGCACTATTTCTAGCACGTAAAGTTTCACATTGACTATTAACAACTTGTTCTGCATTATAAAGTGCCACATATTCATCAAACAGTTCTTGCAAAGCATTTTGAACAAGTGTTAAGTTCCTCTTTGATTCAAACTTATTGACATACATCTTTGGGAAACAAATTATAACTAATTGCATCTTATATCTTGGATCTAAGATAGATGCAATAGCCATCAGTAAGTTGCATTATCCCCAATATTTATCAAACTTCTCTTTCATCTTGTAAGTCATTTCTTTTATATATTCACAATCATCAACAATAGTTTCATTCAACAACTCCTTGATTTTCCAAATCTCAGGTAAAAACATATTGGAAGTAGGATATTCACAGCCAGAAAACACATTTGTTGCTTCATTAAACACTTCTAAAAATTTAATAACCCTCTCAGCCCTGTCTTAATCTTCCCTACTAGGCAAAGAATTTTAATGAAGGTCTCTCTCTTTGTACAATGGGAACACATCCTTGAATTGCAAAGCAGAATCTAACATGGCATATGTGGAATTCCTAAGTTGCAGGCCTCTCTCTTTCAATGTAAAATTATCCCTAAGTTGCCTTACAGCAGAATCATTTGCAGATGCATTATCAAGAATAATAGTCGATATTTTATTTTCAATTCCCCACTCAGTTAGACAATGCAAAATAGAATCAGAGATCATAAGACCAGTATGTGGAGCTGCCATGGTACAAAAATTGATAACCTTTTTATGCAAGTTCCAATCAGAATCCAAAAAATGAGCAGTGAGGCACATATAACCAATAGTTTGATTAAAAGTCCGCAAATCAGATGTTAAACTTATTCTACTAATACCATCAAACAAAGCCTTAATATTTTTTTCTCTAAACCATAAAGCTTCATGCAGTCATTCCTTACTGTCACCCTAGAAATGGGATCAAATCTTGGACTCAAAGTTTTCAAAAATAGTATGAAAAATTCATGCTCAATCATACGAAAAGGGTATTCATGCACACATATCATCTTAGCAAAAACTTCCCTTACTTTTTCTTTATTATACTTGAAGAAATTCAACTTTCCAATTTTACCTTGCATTTCTAAAGTAGGATAAGACAATACCTGCTGCTTTGGTGTTCCAGAACCAGAAATTGAAGTTAGCCGAATAGAGCAAGTGTTCATGTGCCTATTCAAATGACTGGTATAACTAGTATTTTGAAGAGCAAGCCTTGTACGACAATGCTTGCACTCAGCCTTCTTGGTTCCATCTCTTAATGTCACAACAATAAACTCTTCCCATGCTTTTGAGGTTTTTTTCTTTCTTTCTTTTTCATGCTCAACTTCTACCTCAACCTCAGAAGCATTTTCAGGTTGAGAATCACCAAAACCAGAGGAATTAAGCACTTGACCATCAGTACCTTGAGATAGGTTTTCAGTTCTAGTATTTGGCACTTGAAATGGTCTAGATAGATCTTCAATCAAGCTTATGATCTCGTTATTACCTTAAACAAACAAACAAAACAATAATCAGAATAACAATTAACTTTGAATCAATATAACATATGCATGCACAATAAAATATTATAGTTATACATATATAAATCAATTAATATATATATATATATATATATATATATATGAATATACCAGAAGCATTAACGTGTTCCATTGAATAAGTTATAACTTATAAGTCTGAAGAGATGAAGAGGGTGTTAGTTTATAATATTGCTAGGTTTAATCATGACAATTATTCCCTCATATAATGCTACACTTTCTTGGGCTAATGCACCCCATTAAGTTAAAATATTCCCTCCACTTCTTTCTATATCTTGGTCAGATACTTGTTTTCTTACCCATCATGGTTTGTCTAACACTAAACTTTAAAAATAGAAGAAAAAAATTTACCAGGAGTTTTTCTTTACATATACATTCTCTCTCTCTCTCTCTCTATATATATATATATATATATATATATATATATAACTGAATAATTATAAAATCAAGTTGTATTTATTCTTGTAATTATTATGTTTAGTAAACTCAAGGGCAAAATAGATTTATTATGTTTAGTAAACTCAACATCCACATCCTGTAACAAGAACTAAAAGGTCCACTACGAACACTATACATATATATATATATATATATATATATATATATAACTATCATGAAACTAGTGATAAAAGTTCATATAAGACCTAGTTACTTTACATTAACAAAAAGACCCACCCAGAATTTTGCACATTGAAGGTTAGCACGCGAGAAGAATAAATTTTTTAGGCATGCATAACTAAAGTCCACATATACTGAACATGCTATGCATTAAAGTATTAAGTATATACTAAACATTTATATTAAATAGTATAATACATTCCCTTACATAAATATTTTACATTATCTTAGGAAATGCATCCCACTACCTTCTACCATGTCGGCAGAATATCTTGACCATTCAATTATCAAGCATTATCTTGGGAAATACATTCCACTACTTGCTCATCATTTCATTCATAGGCATGGTCTAATTAAGTATGCATAATACTGATACATTGACCAATAAACAACCAAACGGCTAAACCTTTCCTGCTTTATCAGATACTAAATGATCAAGTAAGTATCGAACCCCTAAACGAGTAGGGTTCATTGAGTAAGGATCGAGTATGGATCAGATGAAAGAGGCAAGCTCGAACCCTAAAACGAGCGAACGGTATTGTGCTCAGATTCGAGTTTAGTATTATAACCCGATAAATGAGCTTGGCTCATATTCGGCTCGGATGCCTACTGAATCCGAGTCTCGGATCATATTTTCGTGTCGAATCTGAATCGGGTACCGAGCTACCCGGATCGATTTTCACCCCTACCTTCGAGCAAGCAAGGCTATATCTTTATTATCATCAGCTTCATCATGATCATCATCTGCTGCAACTTCAGCTGGAACTTTTGAGGTAGCTTTAGAAGCTTTAAGAGCAACTCCTTTTTCTTTTCTCTTGCTCTTAAAAATGGTCTCTACTCTTTGATTCAGTTCAAGCTCATAGGTAAGAAGATTACCATAGAGCTTCTGCACAGTCATCTCGTGCAGATTCTTTGACTCATCGATGGCAGTGGTCTAGGCATCCCACTTGCTAGGTAGAGCTCTCATGAACTTTATATTCAGATCTTTGTTGAGGTAGACCTTGCCATAGGATCTCAGAGAGTTGAGGAGCACATTGAGCCTTTCATATGTAGCAGTTATGTTCTCTCTTGGAATGTGAGAAAACATTTCATACTGTTGGGTCAACAGAGACTGCTTATTCTCTCTGACTTCTTATGTTCCTTCATACATGATCAGCAAAGCTTCCTAAACTACTTTAGCAGTTGTGCAGTTAACTACATTCTCGAACAACTCATCTTCTAGAACTATGAATAGAATATTCTTAGCTCTCTTGTCCAGCTGCACCAACTTCTTTTCATTGTCAGTCCATTTAGCTCTGTGCTTGATCATCATTTTGTTTGGATCATCAAAGGTGGGAGCCAGCTTTGTTGGAACGTATAGACCACTAATTATAACATCATACAGATCTTCATCTATAGTATCCATATACACCTGCAAACGAACTTTTCAATTAGCAAATTTTTCTTTATTTAGCAGGGGTGGCTTATTTCCACTACCAAGCTCAGAACCGATTTTATTGTGTGCCATATGATCAACTCAAAGTGTAAGCTTTATGTTTATGAGAACCTGTTCTGATACCACTTGTTGTTTCTCAGAGGCACAATAGAGATCTAGAAGGGGTGTTGAATAGATCTTTAAAACTTTTTCGGTTAGTTTAAAGATGTATTACCAGATAATCAATTAGTTCAATTAATTTAGTATAACGGAATATTAGTTTAAAATCCCCTTAAAGATGTAATGAAATCTCAGTTCTAACTTTAGCACTTGTGGATATTAGTCACTCACAGATATAACAGATAATGATAGAATATAAAGACTGAAAGTAAATGACATAAGATGTTTAAGTGGTTCGAAGTACAAATAACTCCTAGTCCACTCTTCTACTTCAACAAGTAGGATATCCACTAAAAATAGGTCACTAAGACCAGATCACTAAGATCTATTACGACTGAATCACTTAGATTCCTTTGAGTCACTTAGTCTCGGCAATGGTCAATCAGACCAGGACACTTAGTCCAGGACACTTAGTCCAGTTCACTTAGAACTCTTCAAGTCACTTAGACTTGGTATAATTGTCACTAAGACCAAGTGAATCACAAATGAATGATATTGTTTAAGGTGCTACTAAGCTTTTCAATAAACTCGATTCCTTTCTGGTACTTAGCAGCTTGGACGAGTAGAACTTGGAATATTTTGGCAGAGATTCAGCTTTCTACTCCATGATTCATACTTGAATTTGAATCCTAGTACTCTTTTATAGACCTTTTAAAATCTTCACATTGGAGAGTTCCCGTTGGTGCATTTAATGCTTTGATCCAAGATATTCTCTGATGATGACTTTAGGGTAAGTAGGCAGCTGCTTTCAGCTTTAGCACATCCGGTCAATCTGCAGTCTCAATTATTACATGTGAGATGTAACAGATCTCTAACATAGCAGTTTAGACATACAACTTATCTGAACTTCTCATTTGAATTTGAAGATGGTGAGAAATAGTCTTGAAATCTTTGCCCTGCTCTGCTCTGAATTTGTCAGTCATATGACAGTTCTGACATTCCCTTTAAGCTTGACTGATCATAGAGTTTGATGAAGAATGTAGAGCCTTGCTTAGGTTACTCGAAGTTCTAAACTCTACAAAGTCGTTCCACGAAATGGAGAGTTGCTCTAAGATCTGCTCTACGAATGGATCTCTATGATGCTGGAGCAAACTCTGCAAACTTCTCCTTTACACTACGATCTCAGCTTTCACTTTACAACTCTGAAGGCAGCTCTACAATTCTGATTGTAGACTCTGCAATTTCGACTTTAGCTCTGAGATAACTTTGTAGCTTTGCGATTATCCAACTGATGCTCTACGAATACTTAGAGTACTCTGCTTACAACATTTACACTTATGAACATGCAGAGTAACTCTACGATCGTTTTTTGGCAGCTCTACGAAGATTTACTTTATGATGTTGGAGCTAACTCTTTGATCTAGTCTTTACAATACGATCTTTGCTTAGCCCTACGATTCTCTGTTCACTCTACGGACTGATCTTTACTTTACGACTTGGAGTGAACTTTATGAGAGAGCTCTGCGATCGAACTTCTGATGCATTTTGAAGATAAGTTAATTTTGCGACTTCGAAAGTACTACGAACCAGGCAGAGTAACTACACGAACAATTTGGACCAATTAGCTTATACATCAGATCAACTCAACTAAGATTAAGCTAACACATTTGATCTTTTTATTCTAAGTCCTTGCACATCATATCATTATGAAGGACTTTACAAAACTTACTGGTACAAATATACATTAATCACATTAGCCATACATCAGATCACCTCAATAAGATCAACCTAACACATATGATCTTTCTATTCTAAGTCCTTGTACACCATATCATTATGAAGGACTTTACAAAACTTATTAGTACAAATATACATTAATCACACTACATTCATCATCAAATTAACCATGCAGACTCTAACATTTTGCATCTCAAAAACTTATAGCTTATCTGTTACCTACTAACGTTATGGTTATATGTAAAAACTGATCTCGTTAAGTATATGTTATCAAGACCCATCATTTATGGTCGATTAGGTAAATGGGCCTTGGCTATGATGGAATATGGTCTATCATATGTTCCAGCCAAGGCCATTAAAGGCCAAACGTTAGCTGATTTTGCAGCTGATCATCCAAGATCGAATTCAGCGAGCATGATAGCAGCTAAGTCGTTAAACTTGAATATAGTTGAAAGTAATATGTCCTCAAGCCAATCACATTTGATGTGATAGAGCATTTGCTTTATAATCTTATTCATTTAATAATAAAAGAATTTATTTATTTAAATGCATTTATTTATCCATGTTTAATTGTTATAATTAATTTTTGTAATAAACCTGTAGTTTGAAGCAATGCTTTTAGAATCATGATGAGATCATGCTAATTAGATCTAAAATATAAATAGCTCAAAACTAGAATGTTCCTAATCATATGATCACTAATATGGGGTTAGTGAATCCGGACAGATTAGTACATATTATGCTTGCTCTTTTGAAGAGAATGATTGATCTCATAATCATTTGCGTGGAGCCACTAAAACAAGTATGTAGGTGCTTCTTAGAGAATAAGTTCACTGAATATGACTCGCTTAAAGGAACACCTAATGGAGTTTTACATACCTGTCAATATGAGTTCCAATAGTGATAGTAGTACAAGTGATCCTTGGACTTGAGATCATCATAGTACTCTTATGTATTCCGAGTTATATTTTGTCATATTCCTTAAGACTCTTTGGGTATATAAAAGGGTATGTCCGAGTATAACAAAGTGTACATAGAGGTAAGTGAATGATTAACAAATGATCTACTTCTAGTAAAGAGAGAGAATATCATATACGATTCGATCAATGACAACTCAGATGATTTAACTGTACCGTAACTATTTTCTAAATAGGTTTTTTGTGATTAAACGTTGATTTCATATTATCTGGATAGTCATGATATGCTGAGAGCATGATGTAGAATAAATACAATTAATTTTATTAATTATATATAAGAATTTTAAAACTTGTTCAAAGATAAGTTCGTATCGAATCAAGGATCAAGGATCGACTAAAATAACATATGGAATCAATCAAGGATCGATTATGGAGATTTTGTGATTCTTGTGCCCCTTGCGGGTCCAAACTATGATACTTCTTTACTTCTCGAGTAGATCTTTACACAAGTGAAGTCAGAGGTATTCTACTGATATAGGTGATAAAAAGAAGTTGGGGCTAGAGTTGTAATTTAAAATTGTTATACCGCAAAAAAAATATGAAAATTATGAAAATATATTTGTCTCATTTTTTTAAAAAATCAAATTTATTTAATTTTAGACGAAAAACTTTGACAAAAAAGTGATCAAGTTTTCTGTCCATTACTTTTATTTTTAGTTGATTAAGAAAGTCAAACACAAAAATTGGATAGAAAACTTAACACTCTGTTTCTGAGTTTTGGACAGAAAATAAAAGAATAGAAAACTTAAATTAAAACAGAAATGAAAAGAATATAAAACTTGAAGTTTTCCTTTGCGTTGTTTCTGAGTTTTTAATAGAAAAGAATAGAAAATTTAAAAATTTTCTTTTTTTGCGTTTTTGAGTTCCAATGAAAAGAAAAGAAAAATATCACTTTTATAAATTTATCCTTCTATCAATTATAACTATTGAACCATGAATAAAAATATGCAAGATAAATTTAACCAAAGAAAAAAAATTCCATAATCAAACACAAATATCCAAATAAATGTTAAACAAAAACTACTTCTACAAAGTCATTGTCATACCATATCCAAAAGTCATCAAACATAATCTGTATTAAATGGAAAAAGAAGATACCACCTTTGTTCCATAAAGAGAATTTAATTTAATTTCTTTTTCTTTGTTTCGAGAGAAAAAGAGTTTTATTTATTTTTATAGAAATATAAAATAACAATTCATTCACGTTTATCAACGAACATAAAATTAAAAAAAATATATTATTAAATTTTCTAAATTATGAAAATATGACTTTTTTATATAAAAAAATAGAAGAGATACTATTAACTAAAGCTAAAAGAGAAAACATGTGCTTTACTTGCTTAAACATCAATTAATAACAATTTACAATTTGAAATTTGACTAATAAATTTTGGAGTCTAGAGATCGAAGAAAATATCTGAGTTGATTGAACAAGACTTTAAAGTCTTCATGTTAGCAAGAAATAAATTGCAGCTATTTTATTGAAAAAATCTGAAAGAAATGATTCTTTAGTATCTTATTTGATAATTAACAAATAAAATAAAATAAAAAGAGTTTAGTATTTTAGAATTAGTATGTAACAAGGCCTAAAATAATATTCTCTGAAGAATCTCATTTACTAAGAAAAAAAATTTCAATAAAATCTCATTTCTTTTCACAGTAGTAGTTTGCCAAATTTTTTTTAACGAAGATTCACTAATGAAGAAAATTAAAATCTATATTCCATTGTTGTGAAGAACTCTTACATAGTTGCATATAAAGTACTTAGTTCTTTACTAGAAAAGATAAAGGTAATTAATCCACTAATGAATCTAATTTGCTTCTACACGGGAGAGAGAGAAAGAAAAAAAGAAAGACGTTAGGTTTAGTAGATAAAAACAAATTGGGGACATGTGTTGTAATTTAAAATTTATTATATTGAAAGTTGAGGATAATATGAGAATTATAAAAATATTACTTATTCCAATTTCTTTTCAGTCCAAATCATGCCGATTTTGGACGGAAAACTTTGGCAGGAAAAATGGCCAAGTTTTCTATCTATTTCTTTTCTTTTCCGTTTATTAAAAAACTCAGAAACATAAGAATTGGAAAGAAAACTTAAATTTTCCGTCCATTTCTTTTCTTTTTTGGCCATTTTAAAACTCAGAAACAGAGCGTAAGATCCATTTTTTTCCCAGACCATTTTAAAACTTCGGAAACAGATTTGCACTATTGATTCTTTTTATTTAGTTGTATCCTAATTAATATGCCAAAATTATATAATTTCACTTCTTTTTTTCAATTTAAACCGCAGTTCCTAGTTTTTTTTATTTATTTTCTTATGTTCTGATTTTATTTTCGTTCCTCAACTCTTCTCTCTCAACGACTAGCATATGTGAGCAATGGCGAACGACGAAGAGAGGCTTTTGGAGGAACAACTTGAGCTTCAGTTACATGAACAAAGAGATTCACTCGCTGCTCTATCCCAAGCCCTAGTTTCTGACCCTACAAATTCCGAACTTCTTGCGGTTTGTTATCTCTTCATATCTATTAGGGTTTTGATAATTTCTTCTTATGATGAAATATGGATGAGTATTTTAATGTTCATTGTTTATACAATCTATGCACTTTAAATTTGAATAATCTGTTCTATATACCCAATTGGTTAATTATTATATAATTGATGGTCGAATACAGTAATGGTATTGAAACGATTGGAACAGCTCGAGTATTTAGGGGTCCCTGGGGTGAATGTATAATATGGTCATTTTGAAGGATCCCACATCAAAGTTAGCTCTATAGTGTGGATATAGGTGACCATTTGCTTTGTTGTATTACCAATTCAAGATTGTAGGTTAGAAATGTTTAAGAGATTATTTGTTAATTGTTTATTTATTTATTTATTTTTATTTAGAGATAAATCAATTGTAATTAATTTACATCTTTTTTAGCTAATGTAGTAGGGTATTATAGATTAGTATTAGGCCTTGTTTCCTTATTAACTTAGGTTACTTAAGTTGTAGCACTGTTGTTAATCGTCTAGGCAACGCCTTGGCTTCCAGGCGGTAGGATATTTGTAAGGTGATAAAGCTGACTTGGGGGAAGCTGCTAAGGTGTGTGGGCGTAAAGCATTGCAAGTTATTGCCCAGGTGATGCCTTATGCCCAAGTCGCACTCCTTGGATGCATTATGCCCAAGGTGCACGCCTTAGACACCTTATGCCCAAGGCGCAAGCCTTATTAGATGCCTTATGCCCAAGGCGCATGCCTTAGATGCCTTATGTTGGATCGGCGAGACCAATTTATTAAAAGCCCGCGAGTCAAACCCATTAAAGGCTCGACATTTAAATTGCAAAAAACCCACCCAGGAGTCATAACCATCAGGTCGACTAAGCCAGATTGGGCTACACCTGAAAGAAGGCCACAATCTTCTTCTTCTAGTTCTCTTCAGCGACCTCGCTGCTTCGGATCTTCTTATTTTCGACTTCTGTTCTTTGTCTTCTCTTCTCTTTGCTTGGGTTCGATTTTGCCGGCTTTTATGTGAGTACATATTTTTCTAGTTTGCTACAGCCATCCTCTTCTTAATTCTTACTGCTATCTTTGCAGACTGTTCATAGCGATTGGCTTTGCTGACTCTTCTTGTTTTGTTTTAGTACATCTATTATTGCGAGTAGCACATTAATTGTGAATATTTATGTTACTATGTCCATATGTTATTGCTGACTTTGCTGCTTTATATGTTTTTTTTTAATATCCAAAGAAGTATCACACACAAGAAAATAGAGTTGGAAAGGGGCCTTTTGAACAAAATAAAAGCTCATTTATATACAATCTTTATTCTTATTATTTATAGTATGTGCGATTTGTTTTTTGTTTCTTAATGTACATACAGTACTAACAGTAGTAAGTGAACTGTTTTACTAGTTACTAGTATTTGATGTGATTTAATTTTTTTTTTTAATATGTACAATACTATAAGTCTGTATCAGTACATATGCATAGTATATTATAAATTATATTACTAGTATGTGCATAATATTTGTCTATGGAGTATGGACACTTACTAGTAATTGTTATTTATTATTTATTAAAATGCTAATGATTGCATTTGGGTACATAAGTAGGAACCACTCCTTTTAGGAAAAATAAAGATTCTTTATATATTTATATGGAACCAATTACGTCTCTCTCCTCTACTTTGATTTTTCTTAATTTGTGTGAAATATGTACTCAAGACATCTTTTGTGAGACGGAGAGATAGTTGATTAAATTCTTCGTTAAAAGATATAGTGTGTAACTAAAAGCTTATATAAATATACTTGCATAAATTAATTTTTGGGTAGTTTATCATAAAGAATTATTTGTAGGTATCTTATGTGGCATTTCTGTGTATCTTTAGTCTCTAATATTTTTCCTGAATTTATTAACGGCTTCAAATTGATCAATTAGGTTCATGAGGAGCTTGTTCAGGCTATCAAAGATGCAGAAGAAGGGCTTTTTCACCTGAAACGTGCAAGGTTGTTGCAAGAGACTAATTTGGCTCTACAAAGTACCAAATATACTGCTATAGATGTCAAAGTTGAGCCTTTGGATCCAACAGATGTCCAAGCAGAACCACTGGAAGATCTAAGTTACTCTGTTGGATCAAAATGTAGATTTCGACACACTGATGGGCGGTGGTATAACGGTATAATTATTGGGTTGGAAGAGTTTGATGATGCAAAAGTTTCTTTCCTGACTCCAACATCTGAAAACATGCTGGTGAGTATATATTTCTATTCATTTCTTTTACGTATATGATTGCAGGGTCTATTATGAAGGGTCTTCTCAATTGTTGCCTAGTTGAAATTTATATCATTATGCATTGCAGCCTTTAATCACTCAGGTTCCATTTAGGAGAGATTTCGTTATGGACATCCTATTGCATCCCCCCAAAGACTTTGAAGAGGGCAACAAGAAACTTGCCGACTCCCTCTTTTTGATAATGAGAACCCATTTGACTTTTCTCTACCCATTATCTTTTTGCCTGTGACACTGGTGTTTGTGAACTACTCATAAGTTAATCAAGCTGACTTATAAGTAATTTTGATGTTTGGAAACTGCTTACTTTTTGACATATAAGTAGGTGAATATGTGAAAAAGTAATAGCTTTTACTTACAAGTCACTTGGAGACAAGTAGGTTGACCAACTAAAAGATATTTATACCTTTTGCCTATTTGATTTGACAAATTACAACTTCACTATCATTATCACTATCCCTTCTATCAATTTGCCTAACAACTCTCTCTGTGATAAAATTTCTCACTTTTTGTGGTCAAACTTTCTCGTTCTCTCTCTCCTTTCACTTTTTCAAATGTTCTGTTTTTAGTCAGTTTGACATGTTATTTGAACTTATAGACCCTTATCAAACAGTTCCACAGCTTATATTAAACCTTAGAAGTCAAACAGTTACCAAACACTCAAGTTTGACTTCTAAGCCTTATAATGAGTTGTAGAACTGTTTGCCAAAAAAAATAATAATTAAAAAAAAATTATTTTTTAAAAATCAAAGTGACTATTAGAGACATTAAAAACATGTGAAAAGGGAATATTAGAGACATTAAAAACATGTGAAAAGGGAAGAGGAGAGAGAATGCGAGAGGAGAGAGAAAATTGTTGAGAGAAATTGAGAGAGAAAGTTGTAAGATAGAGAGTATTTACAGAGAGAAAGTTGCTAGAGTTAAAAAGTGAGAACAGAGTTTCTAGGGACTGAAACTGAGAGGAGAGATAAGAAGAGGAGAGAGAGGGACAATTTCTAGGTTTTCTGTAAAGCAAAGAGTAACAAAGTCTTTATTTGATCAAACCTACTTATCTAAAGTGAATTGTAGAAACTTAAGTGCAACTGACATGCCTATTATATGTGATTTTCTTCTGCTCAGTAAGTGTTTGCCTTTGTTTTCATCTATTTTACATGCTCGGTTTTCTGACTTTCCTAGTATTTATGGTTGAATTGCTAATTTTTAGATGTAGTGAAAAACATTAGTGCTGTTATCTGATCTCAGTTTAATTGAAATGTATATATTTTTATGTAGTTATTTTATGGGCTCCTGAGAGATACCCACTTCTTCAGCAGTAGGGTACCCCAGTTTTCAAACGGTGCCATTTCATCTCAATTTGGCAATCAAATTCTTATCCCAACATTTCAATTTGGCAATCAAATTCTTATCCCAAAAAGCTCATTCGTCTTCACAACCCATTATTCTTCTCCTCAGCTCTTCTCTCAACCCCTGTATATACTCTCTCTCGACCCCTCTATGTACTCTCTCTCGACCCCTCTATGTGCTCTCTCTCTCGATCCCTCTATGTGCTCTCTCGATCCCTCTATGTTATGGTTCAAAGTCGCGGTAGCAACCTAGGTTGCGGAAGCTTTTTTAGTGACTTGGTTTCAGTTTCGACTTCGGTTTTGGATGATACGCACCGTTACGTTAGAGCTTCAAATTTATTTATTATTATTTTTATTAGTTGATATGTAGATATATATATATATATATGTATTATTATGACTTATTTATATTCTACAAAAAGTGTCCTATTGTCTGATATTTCACAAAAGAGTCCCATTTGTTAATTTTCCTTTACACCATTATTTCACCTTGATTCTTCCGCTGCTTGAAATTACAATTCGTGACTCATTATTGGATTGGTAAGCAAGGAAACCAAACCGATACGCCAAGATTTCGGCAACTTGGCTGATACTTTGAACAATGCTCTATGTACTCTCTCTCTCTCTCTTTAACATACCCAATTTTACATTAAATTTTATAATGAAACCCATGGCTTGTTACAACTCCTGGATCTAAAGCCCCAAGCTTTCTTTGTTGTTGCTTTCAAAATTCAAAGTTCAAACTCCACAAACTTGGACAATTCTTCTATACAACATAATTCTTCCCACTACTTATACGTAAATGCTTTGATTGAAGAGGTGAGAGTAGGTAAATTCTATCGGACGTATTTTTGGCAGCAACAAATTTGATTGCAGAGACGAATGAGACTCCTCCTTCACTTTTCACAAGTCAAAAAACTATATATAAAATTCGGTGAATTATCATTTGCAAAAGCTTTTATGCAGATTGGAACTCAACACTGATATTTTTGTATATATTTACATATATATATATACATATATATTTTATTTTATTTTATTTTTTTGCTGCTAAACAAAGTCAAGTTTTATTGTAGCAAAGCACTAATTTCAACCAAATTCTTTTGGTGGACCAAATGGTCCTGGAGGGGTGGTATTTACATATTTTTGTTTGTGAAGATTTAATAGGTACCTATTTATACAAGTGTTATTTTCTTATGTTTATATATGTAAGTAAAGATTACCCATATATATATATATATACAGTCAGTCTCAGAAACGGATGGGTTCGTAAACGAACCGGGTTATGGCGACGGTACGTACCGTCGCCATAGCCTTGATAAGTGTCGCCATATGTTATGGCGATGGTATGTACCGTCGCCATAGCCCGGTTCGTTTACGAACCAGTCCGTTTTTGAGATTGACTGTATATATATATATATATATATATATATATATATATATATATATATATATACACAGTCCGGATCTTAAGTTCATCCCTTATCCGACTCATCCAAGCTCACCCCCTTTAGCGACGGACCCAGCGACGGTTCGATCATACAACCGTCGTCTATACTTTTAGCGACGGACAACATATAGCGTCGCTAAAAGTATAGACGACGGTTGTATGACCGAACCGTCGCCGGGTCCGTCGCTAAAGGGGGGTGAGCTTGGGTGAGTCGGATAAGGGGTGAGCTTAAGATCCCGACCGTGTGTGTATGTATATATATATATATATATATATATATATATATATATATATATATATATATATATATATATATATATATATATATGGGGAATGATCCATAGCATGTATTTGCTATGGATCAAAAATAAGCAAATACCATCCATAGCAATGATAAAGGGCCCAGATTAAAAAAGACATCCCAGCGTCCGCTAGAATGACTTGCGGACAGCATTAAAAACCCACTAACGCCAAGTCAATGAAACGAATCATTTTTAAATGGTCCGCTAGGATTTCTAGCGGACGTCTTAACTCATGTTTTAATGATTGCTGTACATTAAGAAGGCATGTTTTAATGATTGTTGTACATTAAGAAGGCTCATGTTTTAATGACCGCAGTACATTAGGAAGGCTCATGTTTTACTGACTGACCATGTAAGCATTATGTGGGACAGAGTAGACGTACTAGCAGGAAACATTAAACAATGTGATTGCAAGCCGGAACCATTAAACAATGTGAATACAAAGAACCGAAACCATTAAACAATGTGAATACAAAGAACCACGTGTTGCTTCATTGTGTTGAAGTCATCCGCTAGAATAACTAGCGGACCTATTAAAAAATGCTTCGTTCACTTTGGTCTGATGGAGGCATAATCGTCCAAAAATCATTTTAATCCAGTCCGCTAGAATTTCTAGCGGACTCTAGTAGCTCTTTTTCAATCCCAGCCGTTTATAATTGTATTGAAATTTGAAAGGTAGAGATGTTATTTGCTAATTTTTGATCCATAGCAAATAGATACTATGGATCATCTCCATAGACAAACGGTGACTATTGATCATTTCCTAGACAACTCATCCTCAGTCGTTCATTGCAATCATGGACGGCTAAGATTTAAGTATCTGCAAGAAGTTCTTGCGGATAGTTTACGTTAAAAAATGTCAGAACACTCTCTCTCTTAACCAAACTTTTTCTCTTTCTTCCATCAAATTTTAATTTCAATACCCTTTTTGTTACAAATCCAAAATTGTTAATCTATATATAGTTAAAAAGCTCTCGTTAACATCTTTAAAATAAGATCTATCGTTGATATCTTTTTATTTAGCTAAAATGATCAAAATTGGGATTAAAATTTTGTATTTTGAAATTCACCATTATAAACTTTGGTTGCAAATTTGGACATTTTAATTACATCTAAACATATCAATAATGCCTCTTATTTTGAAGATCTTTTCGAGATCTTTCCAATGACATAGAGATTGACAATTTTGAATTTCTAATGAAAAAGATATTGAATTTTGAAATTTGGTTGGAGAAAGAGAAAGTTTTGGGTTAGGAGAGAAAATGAGTGTTCTGACCCTTTATGGGTTTTTTAATGTAAAAAAAACTATTCGCAGGAAGTTGTTGCAGTAGGAACTTCTTGCAGATACTTGATCTTCCCTTTTAATCTTGGCCGTCAGTGATTGCAATAGACGGCTGAGGATGGGTTGGCTGGAAAATGATCCATAGCCAGCGGTGGCTATGGATCGTCTCCCATATATATATGGTAATAGGGAGTGGCCTTAAAAATTAACCTTAAATGTTGTTGGTTCCAATCCTCATACTTGGAGCCAAACTTGCCTATCAAAAAAACAAGAGCAAAAAGCATTTGTTATGGTTGTCATAGTTAATATGTTATTACAACAACCCCAAAACAATGTAGTTGGTGGGATTTCAATAATGACAATTTAGTCGGTTTGACTATTTTCATAGCATGTTTGTCATTTAACCATTTCATTCCTCAAAATTGCGTCATTTTGGGTGTTGCCACTGCCAACTAATTGTGGCAACACAGGCGCATTTTATATATCTTATTTATCCGTCTACTAGCAATTAGTTTTCTGTTTGGCTAGAAAACATTTCAGCACAACCTACATTAATCTAAGCATCGGTAAACTATTGTTGATTTGATTATTATTGTAACATCAAGTCCACTGATTTTAGTAAATTAACTTACTAATACTGGACCACCCGAGTGCAGATGTGCAAGTTTTTCCAACAGCAACGATGTCGATTTGGTTCTAACTGCCGCTTATCTCATGGTATGTTGCAATAGTTCTATGAACCCACAAATAAACCTTGGAAATGGTTCCAAAGACTTCCCACTCCAAAACTGTTTGTGTTTCTTTTATTGCTGAAACTGATGTGGAATACCTGGGTGAATGGGATTGTTTTGCCTATTACGAATATGACATTCATGAAAATAAGACACATGTTCTTTTTAGTTGGAATATTGGAAGAGCTTGTTCAGTAACAATCTTCTTCTGCTTCCCAATTTGAAAAGTTTAGTACACGTGCATTTGTTAGTCTACTTTTCTGCCTCACCTAATGCTGCCACATTCTTGATAGAGGCGTTGAACAATGGGTGCATTGGCGATTGTTATTATTTCTGTTATCCTTATTATTTCCAATAAAAATTGCTGCTATTTATTGGTCATAATTGCATTTTGCCATTTACTCAACTTCTTCAAGTTCTTTGTCATTTCCTGAAAAAGAAGCTTATTTTGGATATTAAGCTAGCGCTTATCTTCTCCTTCACTTGCTCTTATAAGTTTCCCAAGCATCTCTGAACTCAACTAATGTAGTGTCATTTGTGCATTAGGGGTTAATGTACCATTATATTCCCTGAAGAAGTATATACCCACAGTTTGGGATCAATCGCTGGTGGGTTCTAGTATTTGGGCTGCCCCAAACAGTAAAGCTGGCATTTGGCGTAAAGCTGAACTTGAATTATGGGATGAAAGACTCAGAGTGGGTCAAGTTGTTTTTCGAGACGATGGAAGCTCTTTAAGGCTTGGGACTGACGCTATTTCATTGTCTGAATATGCTCAAATGAGTGATGAAGACGGACAGGACTCGAGTTCGGAGCAATCCGATTTTAGTGACTATGATGAAGATAGCTCAGAAGGTATAGGGTTTCTTGAAAGCTCTACCTTGCAAAGGGGTATTCAGACTGAAACTGCTGTTTTTGCAAAGTGGGAGAATCACACTCGGGGCATTGCTTCGAAGATGATGGCTAATATGGGTTACAGCGAAGGAATGGGTCTCGGTGTTACAGGGCAAGGAATGCTGGATCCCATCTTGGTGAGAGTCCTTCCGCCAAAACAATCTCTTGATTATGCTCTCGAGCCTCGAGAGAATGCCGAGAAAAAAGATAATCCCGAAAAGAAACGAAGCAGAGGTGGGAAGAGAAAACGGGACAAGAAGTTTGCAACAGCAGCTAGGCTAGCCAAAGAGACGGAGGAATCAAGCCCCGACGTCTTTAGTCTCATCAATACACACCTTGCAAAGCATGGTGACGCGTTGAGTGGTGGGGGTTTGGGAAAATCGCAGCATAACAAAGGTTCCGGGGATGGGAAGAAAGAAGATAGGCGGGCTTTAGTTGCTTATGATGATGAGGTGAAGGAGTTGAGGCTGCGAATTGAGAAGCTGGAAGAAATGGTTAGCCGAAACAAGAAAGAGAAGGTGGTTTATGAGGCTGCTATGAGAAAACTGAACGAGACTCGCAAAGCTTTGGCACAGGTTGAGGAGGCTCATGCATCTGCTTCAAGTGCAGTTGCCAGCAAAGAAAGAGAGAAGAAATGGCTCAAGTTCTAATAGTTGCTTGATATTTGTATTCCTCTGCATTTTTTGTTTATTAATGTATTCATATTTTGCTTCCAAACTATGAAAATCTGAGTGAAGTTAATCTTTTGATCATGTCTAGCACACAAGGGGGTGGTGCATTGTTTTGGCTAAACGGACCCAGGGTATTAATATTTTAGATTGTACTTGACTTTTAACTAGGCAAATATTATATTTATTGGAAAATAAATTATTGTTTTTAAGGAAGATTAATGTTTGCATAATTTGATTACACAAAACGCATGGTCATAATTTTGAATTTTTTTTTACAACAATAAAATATCAAAATGTACATTTTGTGTGCATATAATAGTCAAATTGCATGGGAGAGTACAATAATTGTATTTTTTTAAAAATTTTTTTTGACAAAGCCTTGGAATAATATCACTGATAAATGAATCGAATTACAAAAATATTAGAGATACTTCCTCATCTCAAATTGAAAATCAAAACATGAGAATAGATATATATTTTTTTTAAAAAAAAAATAAATAGATTTGAGCAATTCTTTAACACGAGGAATGAAAAGGAGTCCGTCGTGATAACTTTACACCTAAATTTAAATAAATCTATTTTCACCTATTAATGTAAATCAAACTTCATCTACACACGGATCATGAACAAAAACTTCGCTGAATGAAAAAATCTCAAATTAGGAGAAGAAATGTTCCATAAATTAAAAAAAAATCCAAACTAGGGGAAATAAAACACGATAAAGGGTAAAGAAACCCCATAAAAGGACTTTTACCGACCAAAAAAATAAAAAACAAAATCCTATAAAGGGAAAAAATAAGAACAATTAAACGAAAAAATATAAAAAAAAAACTTGGGGAATGGTTTTTTTAATGTAGATCAGAGAAACCCCCCTCTCCCCCCTCCCCCCTCCCCCCAACCCCATATGAAAATATAGAGGCTAGGGTTTTTTGCATAGAGAAAAGAGGGAGAAACAAAAAAAAGAAAGGAAAAAAAAGGAAGGAAAAAAACGAGTAAAATAATTATTTTGTATATGCACTTTTGCTGTTAAAAAAATTCATTATTGTATGGGTTGGGCTAGTGTTTTTGTGGTTGGTTTGTAGTTTTGTGGGTTGGGCTGGTGGTTTTTACTTTCTAGTCTAATGTTTTTGTTATGTTTGGTTAGGGCTTGGGTTTTGTATAAGTTGTGCCGATAATTATGTTTGCAGGTGTTGGGCGGTTTGTTTGTGTTAAGTTTGGTGTAGATTGGTATAGTACGAAAGTGGCTAAAATTTATGTCATCTGACTCGTTAATGTTATTGACACAAATTATATATAAAAAATTATTTTAAAAAAATTAAAATTAAAATTTATCATTGATATTTTTACACATTTTATTGGTATGTCATACATGAATCCTACCATTTGTGCATAATTTTGTGTGTATAATTTATGCACAAAATTATTTCATTTGACCCTTTTATATCGCTTTGTTAGAATCTTATGGGCCATTTGGTTGGACAGAATCGTTTTAGGACGTAATGGATCGATGGTTGAAATCGGAATCGAAATCAGATCATAATGGAATTAGAATCAAATTCTTGATTCATGCGTTTGGTACGTTACTCATAAATTATATCGAAATTGAATGAAATAGAATATAATGACCAAAATATCCCTAACTAAGCAATTCATATAATAATATAATAATGCAAAATAAGTATAAGACCTATTAATATTATAATACTATACTAATATATAATATAATAATATTATATATTCATATATAATATTATTATATTATATATTACTATAACGTAATACAATAAAAAAATAATTATAACATATACTAATACATATACTATTATATATTATATTTGATCTATATGTTTATATACATAATTATAATATAATATAAAACAAATCTAATATTATATATTAAATATATAATATAATATATATCATATATTAGTCTATTATATTATAATATCATGTAATGTAATATAAATATAATACATATTAAAAATATAATATTAAATATGTTATATTATACATTAAATATATGTGTGTGTATATATATTGTATGTTATATAAAATATATATTTAATATATAATAATATATATTATAAACATATAATAATATATATTTAATATACAATATAATATGTCATATATATTCTATTAATATAATATAATACAAAATAAATATAATACCTATTAATATATATATATATATATATATATATATATGTATATATATATTTATGGGTGAGGGCATTTTTGTCTTAACATTTCCCCCCATTCCTTTACTTATAAGACTCGTGATTCTTTAAGAGGGGGAAGGCGAGGATAAGGAATCACGATTTCGTTGAAATGGTCATTCCGATCAAACTTAACATATCAAACGTCGGAAAGGAATTGTTAGTCAGAATGACCATTCCTTTCCTCCCTCCATTTTTGCCAGCCAAACGTTTCATTAGTGTTTTTTCTCCACCAACGACACTACGTAGCGAAATAAAGTATCAATAAGTACGTTAATATATAACTTTATTTTCACTTCGTCTGTATTATCTGTTATACTTTTGACATATAATAAATAAAGATTCAGCTCGAGCTTTAATGTTACACTCTCATCCTCTAATGAGGAGGTGTAGGGATCAAATATCTTCACGGATTTCATGGAGAATTATTATCTTGTTGATATTTTCAATAGCCATGGGCTTATTCTGGTAAGATTGATGTCAAGTTCTATATCCCCCTCAATCGTATTAATAATAATACATCATTTAAAAAAAAGAAAGAAAAGTAAATGATCGTTTTAATAATAATACATCATTTAGAAAAAAGAAAGAAAAGTAAATGATGAATAAAATTCTCAATGTTTGTTTTAAAAATAAAAAGCTGATAGTCAAACACATTCAGTTCAGAAAGTTTAGGAAACATAAAAGTGAAAATCAAGAATTTGCAAACAAAACAAAATACAAATAAAATTGAAAATCAAGAAAAAACCTAAAATACGATAACTTCCAAAAGTAAGTTGCAACTGTAACACTTCAGCCCGATGTTGAAATTTTTGAAGTAAATAAATTGTACATTGGGTCTCAATTTTACGATTAAAAAAAATACTAATAACTTAAAATGCCTTTTAGTTGGCCTAATGACCTAATGTGTATACTCTTGAAAAAATAGATCAAAAGTCTTTGATTCAGGTTATAGAGTTGGATATCAATATTTCAATATTGAAGTATTTATGTGACGCATCTAAATTCGGGTCAATGCTCACCATTCACATATCCATCACATCTATTTATACTTTAACGCAGAATAAATACAAATATTTATACTAATTAATATTACATAACCAAATATAATCTCAGGTTCTTACAATCTTTACTAATTACACTACATAACTTAGCTCAAAAGTTAACATAAGTCTTGACATCAATGTTGAATACACAAATGTCTTGAACATTATCATTGTTCGATCTTTTCTTTTCCTTTGTTTTTTCGGGATCCACCGGAGTTCTCGGGTTTAACTGAAAAATTTGTTTAAGCAAAAGTGAGCAACTAATTGCTCAACAAGTCTATAGCATACAATAAATAAGGATTCAAGTAAAGAATTATTTAACATTTTTGTAACTTCAACTATATTCAATGATGAGGAAGCAATAGGAACAATGAATTAATTCCATTAAAAGAAGAGTTTTAACATTCTTACTGAGAGGTCACTATGGACCGCGAACTCCTAAAGGGATTATCAGTGTTTCACTGAATTACCTCAAGAGTGTATGCTAATCACAAAGACTAGTTTCCACTATCTGCAAGTACTTAAGGTGATCAGCTTATTGTACCTTATGTTATGCATAACATTCAAACATAGCGCGCGAAGTCGGTCTCCTGTAATGCCCCCAAACCCGGGTCCCTTGAACTTCGGACCTGATGCGTCACTATACATCATATTTACAACTACTGCGGAAGATATAAACATAAATTGTTTATACAATAATATTTGCTACATATCCCAAGGTCTATGACCTTTATTTTAATACATATTTACCTTTAGATTCATAAAAGGTTTACATAATTAATTTACATCAAATAACTAATTTGGTTATCATGCATAACACTATAATCTTGTCCTTTGCTTCTGTCTCTGTCTTTCCTCGTACATTTGTATTAATCTAAAATTTGTTATCATGATATAGCAAGGGTGAGCAACTATTTTGCCCAACAAGTTTAAATGTAAGAAAGATATATCATGATTGAAAGAATGAATAATCTTTTGAATTTTCAACAATATAATAATTGTGAAAGAGCATGAATCAAAATTTTTAATGATTGAATGATTGGATTCAATAATACAAGGTGTCAATAATGACCATGAACTAATTTAACTGAACCTTATGGTAATGAAGGTGATCAGCCTTTCATACCTGATGGACATATGCAATATGCACTATGTGCGAATCAATAATTTAAGGAGGTAGAATAATTATAAAGAATTAAACCACTAGCATGCTTAAAACTTAACAACTCAAGTTTGAGTTAAGAGGAACTTGCTCAATATAAAAGTTGAGTAAGATGGGACTTGCTTGTACCGTCGATTACTGCTACACAATTTAACTTAATCTCTTATGAAAGACCTATCAGTTATAAGATTGATCTTTCAATTAGCATCACATATATCACCTTATAATATCACTTCTTTATAAATAATTTATCTAACATTTAACTACATAACTAAATATTAGATAACATCTTAGCACCATACGCATTCATAATTCTAAAGCTAACACACATCGAGTCTTTAACAGTGTTCAATATAGTATGCTGAGTAGTTTCCCACAAACAACCAACAAACTAGTTTTTGTCTCATCTACACTGTTTTCACAGTGAGTTAGATCGGTTGCTAATTCGTATATACCTCCGCTCCCTGAAGGAATTGTTTAACCCAGCTACTATACATCAACTATTAAAGAACATGACTATACTACTACTTTATCATAAATCTTATGACTTAACACTAAGTCTTTCATTTTATAAGTTATCTTTATAATCCATTAAGCCTGAATACCTAAACCAGCAAGTTGGATTATCTAAACATACTAATCTAGTAACCTGAATTCAAACTAGCATCCAATCCAGCACCCTGGATTCAAACTATCCTATAATTCAGCAAGCTAGATTCACTAATTCAGCAAACCGGATTCATTAATTCAGCAAACTATATTCACCAATTCAGCAAGCCGGATTCAATCAATTCAGCAAGCCGAAATATGGATACAACAAACCGTATTGGAAGCTGCATTCTTAAAATGACTTAACTTCTTTTAATCATCAATTTTTATTTTCTTCAAATCTTGCCACACATATGTACATATATTCCATACTCACAAATACTTTCCTTATGAAAGTTTTCAATTTCCTTTAACATTTTTCAAACGTCCGTTTTAACTTTCGAAACTAAGAAAAATGATCACTATCTTGCACAACTCCGATGACTCCAAATTTTTGATAGCATCTTATACATATTAACAGGTACTCCAAGTAAAAATTTTGTGGTCATCGGA
The DNA here is from genome assembly GCA_034770075.1 of Aralia elata. Lineage (NCBI taxonomy): Eukaryota > Viridiplantae > Streptophyta > Magnoliopsida > Apiales > Araliaceae > Aralia > Aralia elata. The sequence goes on along the minus strand of JAVJAP010000022.1, from coordinate 110,303 downwards.
TTTATAGAACTCCAATTTTAGCCATTTTTGTCGAAAAACTCTACGTTTTTATTTTAGCCGTAGATTCTTCGTTACAAGTCGGAATGCGGCGATTTTTGGGCAGGAGCTATATAACTTCCTATAGTTTCAGTGGTAAAAAGACCTAAATTTATTGCACTTGTTAAGTGGTCAAAACAGTGCACATAAGTAAGGGGTCAGCGGATTTTTGTCCCGTTTCTCGATTTGAGGTCCTTCGCCATAAAATCCATAACTTTCATTCTACAAGGCCAAAAATTCTCAAATTTTTACAAGACTCATATAACATCCCATATTATCACTCCAAATTTTTCTAGAAGTTTTAGAGCATAAAAAGTTGATGAAAATGCCCCTGGATGGGACTGCCCTGTAGCAGCCCTTTTTCCCCTTTGAACCACCTGGACTGTTTTGGTAAAAACAGTCTCTACGAATTTTGTACACATTATTTTTGACTTCTACCACTTGAATTTAATACTTAACTTATATATCTAGCACCTCTCTTTGACGGATCGTAAAAAGAGTGCATAGATTTCAAATGGTGCTCATATAAAGTGAGAGAAAGCTGGGGTTTTCTAACCCTTTTACATCAAACTAGTTTTCTTTTCTTTTCTTTTGCACAAATCAACACCCAACATGCAAGATCTACGCATAATACACTTATTAACATATAGATCAAGAGTTTTTAAGTTTGAAATCAAAGATCCAAGTTTTGATTGAAAGTAATCAAAATAAAATTACATAACTTAGAGTTAGGGTTTAAAGTTTTTATACTTTCTTCCTTCTTGGTTCTTTCTTCTTCTTCTCCTCCATGGCTTCCATGGCTATCCCTCTCTCTCTTCTCCTCTCTCATGGTCGACAGCCCCCTTTTTTTCTCTCTCTCTTTCTTTAGTTTTCTTTCTTTAGCAAAAAAAAGGAAGTGAGAGAAAAGAGAAAATAAAATAGATTTTGTGTTTTTAGGAAATATGTATAGATATATGTTGTATATCTATTCTAATCTCTCAATATCTTCCATCTTCTCTCTCTACCTTATCTCATCTTATCTCATTGTCTAGCTTGCAAATATAAAGTGGCCCAATAACAAGATGACACATGGAAGGTTTGGTAGCTTACTAAAGTAAACTAATCATTACACCACATGCATTCTTTTCCTCTTTCTCTACCCCTCCTTGTCGGCAGCCCTCTTCACATTAATGTCCACTTTTTGCTTTTCTTGTATAGCTTTATTGAATTAATTAAGTTGATCAAAATATTTATCAAGTGGGCTAGCAATTGGGCTTCCTTTAAAATCACTTTGGGCTCACTTTTAATAAGTTTGGCCACTAGTTTTTCAATATTATTCTTCCATGTTTGCTACTAGTTTATTTAATATTGGACTAATTTAATTAGTCCACTCATTAATTATTCAAGTTCATGATTCATTAAATGAGTGAGCTTGGTTAGTAAATTAATTAGACTAGTCCACTAGCATTTTCTTACTATTTGGACTATTAAAATAAATTATCCATATAATACATAATTTTTATTAATCAATACCCATATTAATTAATGTACAACCTTTATTCACTTACTATATTCACTTTAATTAAATATTTAATTATCTTATTATCTTATCAATTGTTTGATATTAAAATTCTTAGGTTAGTCCACTAAATTAAATAACTATTAGTGGAACCTCCTCTAACTAACAATAATTTAGGCCATGTAAATTAGCATGGTCCACCACTTTTAACTTTTATCCTACCCTAATTATTTAATTAGGGTTTCTATTCTCCTCCTTTGTAATTTAGATTCTTACTCACGTACATTTAAATTTCATAACTCAATTAGACTTGCTTTAATTAGGTTATAAAATTAATTCATTGAGATAATAAAATAAATCTCTTAAATTAGTCATTAGTATATAATTAAAATACTAAGACCACTAAATAACAACAATCCTTTTGTTCACATCAAATTTATAGGTATTGTAATACCTTATCCTTAATATTCATTCAAGTACATATAAATCCATTCCTAGGGTTTTGAAATTTATAACCCATATTATCTCTATTCTCTTTCAAAGAGTAAACCATATAGGTTTTTCTTAGAAATTTTAAATAAATCCACAAATTTTCATCTAGATTTTATTCTTTAACCTTTAATTTAATCATTCAAGATCTTATAAATAAATCTTATAAATTTTCGGGTTGTCACATCTCCCGACATAAAGTTTACCCCCTTTTAAAAGGGTTGTTCATCTCAGTCTCATTATAGAGTCCGCACCAACTATTTGTTTGGATTGTGATAGACTCCACGACACGCTTGCGTGAGGTGGTCGTCGCCCGAATCGTTTCTAGCAAAGTTAATTGGTGAGTTGCTTGCAACACCTTAACCCCTCGTCTATATGTAGACGGTATCTTGGTACAATTGCTCGCGTTCGAGAAATATGCGTTGAATGGACACCAACGACACCTTGACCCCTCGCTTATATGTAAGCGGTAATCTCGGTACAATCGACGATTAGTGTAGTAGAAGACGCCACACTCAACTATGAATTGTTGTATGATAAGTCAAAGATCGAGTCTCAAAGAAAACTAAGAAAACTTAACTTAGAAATTCTCAAAGAACCAAAAGATGAGAAAAACCTCTCAAGAATATTGATAAACTTAAATAAAATTGTTGATCATCATATTACATCATCTATGTATTCTATTTATACTAATAGAATTAAACCCTAGTTACTAAAGAAATTGAATTACTAATTAACAACCAATTAGGAAACCAAAAGAAGAGAATAGCTCTCAAGTATGAATAAACTCAGAATAATTGTAATGTGTTCTTGAATTACAAGCATAAAACTTATTTATACTAACTATGAAACCCTAGAATCCTAAAAGGAAATAACAATTGATTTGGAATCAAAATCCTATCTTAAAATATCATAATTACAACAGAATTATGAAAATATACTGAAATCCCTAAAATTAAGGAAAAGAAATCTGATAAAATATTCAAAAACGCGTCTGCCTCGAAAAATATGCCAACCAAATTCGACTGTTCTCGCCGGGGCGAGAAATTTGAACTAGAATCCTCGCCGGGGCAAGAATGGGCATAGAGGTTCTCGCCGGGGTGAGATTATTTCAGGCCGGGGCGAGAATTGGCAGAGAGGTTCTCGCCGGGGCGAGATATTTGGCCTTGATGTTCTCGCCGGGGTGAGAACTCTGCAAGTTAGAACTTTTCGTCTTCTTTTGTTTCCATCGTTCCCAACCTTGGCGTGTTTGCTTGTATCATCATGACCAAATGCAAAGCCTTAGAATCCTGCTCCTCGAACTCTACACTTGATCTATCCTCGCTCCACATGCCTTGTATCAACCCCTGAAGACCTTCTTTGAATCGTTTAGCCCGAGCTCTCGTCACAGGTCCATCTGGCATGCACATAGGATCCGCTCTATGGTTGTCATCCCTTCTCAAACCAAGGATACCCTCATCATCCCTCTACTCTTGAGAAAGATTTGTCCTCAAATCGTCACCTACATCAAATGGACTAAGATCAGTAACGTTGAAGGTTGCACTAACGTTATACTCACCAGGCAAATCCAATTTGTAGGCATTGTCATTGATGCATTCAAGCACTTGGAATGGACCATCTCCCCTCGGAAGCAATTTCGATCGTCTTTGAGCCGGAAACCTTTCCTTCCTCATATGAAGCCAAACCCACTCTCCCGGTTCAAAAATCACTTGACGTCGACCCTTGTTGGCTTGTTTAACATATTGCTCCGTCATCCTTTCAATGTTAAGTCTTGCCTTTTCATGTATCTGCTTAACAAATTCAGCCTTTTTCTTTCCATCCATGTTAGTCAATTCAAAAATAGGTAATGACAATAAATCCAACGGTGTCAAAGGATTAAAACCATAAACAATTTCAAATGGTGAAAATTATGTAGCAGAATGAACAGATCAATTATATGCAAACTCAACATGTGGTAGACACTCTTCCCAAACTTTAATGTTCTTTTTGATAATAGCTCTTAACAATGCAGATAAAGTTCTATTTACTACCTCGGTTTGACCGTCAGTTTGTGGATGACAAGTAGTTGAAAATAATAGTTTAGTACCTAACTTACACCACAATGTCTTCCAAAAATAACTCAAAAATTTAGAATCTCTATCTGAAACAATTGTTCTAGGCATGCCATGCAAACACACAATTTCTCTAAAGAACAAATCAGCAATATGGGATGCATCATCAGTTTTGTGACATGGAATAAAATGTGCCATCTTAGAAAATCTATCCACGACCACAAATATAGAATCATGACCACGCTTAGACCTAGGTAAACCCAATACAAAATCCATATACAAATCAATCTAAGGCTCACTAGATATAGGCAACGGTGTATACAATCCATGAGGTTGAACACGAGACTTAGCCTGCTTAAACGTAATGCATCTATCACAAATTCTTTCCACATCTCGTTTCATATGAGGCCAATAAAAATGCTCTTTTAAAATAGATAAAGTCTTTTCAACACCAAAATGACCCATTAGACCTCCCCCATGTGACTCTAATCAACAACTCACGCAAAGAACATGCAGGTATACATTACTTATTTTCTCGAAACAAAAAACCATCAACTTTAAAGTATTTACCTACAACATTCTTTTCACATGATTTAAACTCTTCACAAAATTCAAGGTCATTAACATACAACTCTTTAATTCGTTCAAACCCAAGCAATTTTGTATCAAGAGTATTTAATAACACGTACCTTCTCGAAAGAGCATCAGCAACAACATTCTCCTTACCCTGTTTGTATCGGATGACATATGGAAATGTCTCGATAAATTCCATCCACCGGGCATGTCACTTGTTCAACTTATGTTGTCCCTTCAAGTTTTTCAATGATTCATGATCCGTGTGAATCACGAACTCTTTAGGCCAAAGGTAGTACTGCCACGTCTCCAACGCTCGAACCAATGCATACAACTCCTTGTCATACGTCGGATAGTTCAAAGCGGCTCCACTCAACTTCTCACTGAAGTATGCTACTAGCTTCCCTTCTTGCATCAGCACCGCTCCAATCCCCAACCCTGAAGCATCACACTCAATTTCGAAAGTTTTAGTAAAGTTAGGCAAAACAAACAAAGGCGCATTAGTCAATTTATCCTTAATTAAATTAAATGTCTTTTCCTGTTCATCACCCCACTTAAATCCTACACTTTTCTTGATCACTTCAGTCAATGGTGCTGTGATGTCGCTAAAGTTCAGCACAAAGCGTCGGTAGAAACTCGCGAGTCCATGAAAATTACGAACTTGACTCACATTTGTCAGACTCGGCCACTCACGGATTGCACGTATCTTCTTATCATCAACCTGTATTCCCTGTGAACTGACAACAAAGCCAAGAAACACAACTCTATCCGTACAAAAAGTGCACTTTTCCATGTTAGCAAACAACTTCTCTTTTCGAAGAACATCTAAAACAGACTTTAAATGCAATGCATGTTCTCCCAAGTTTTTGCTATATATTAAGATATCATCAAAATAAACTACCACAAATTTGCCAATGAATGGTTGCAAAACATGGTTCATCAATCTCATGAAAGTACTAGGAGCGTTAGTTAAACCAAAAGGTAACACTAGCCACTCATAAAGACCATATTTTGTTTTGAAAGCAGTCTTCCATTCATCACCCTCTTGCATTCTAATTTGATGATAACCACTTATCAATTTTTGAGAATATACAAGACCCATGCAATTCATCTAACATATCATCTAAACGCGGAATGAGATGTCGATACTTTACCGTAATATTGTTCACCGCTCGACAATCTATGCACATGCGCCATCTCCCATCCTTTTTAGGCACTAAGATCACTGGAACTGCACAAGGACTCATGCTCTCCCTCACGAACCCTTTCTCCATTAGTTCGCCAACTTGTCTTCGTAACTCCTTTGTTTCCTCGGGATTGCTCCGATAAGCTGGACGATTTGGAATGGTTGCACCGGGTACGAAGTCAATTTGATGCTCAATTCCCCGGATAGGTGGTAATCCTTGTGGAAGCTCCTCGGGAAACACATCCTTATAATCCTACAAAAGAGATGAAATAACACTAGGCAAAGAAGAATCGTTAGCGTTAGTATTCAAAAGCGCCTCCTTATACCGAAGTATAATCATCAGCTGTTTAGCTTCTAAAGCTCGCCTCACGTCGCACTTTTTTGCATAGATATTGGTTTTTCGCTCATCATCTTTTCTTTTCTCTTTTTCTTTTTCTCTCTTATTTTTTCCCTCATTATTTTTCTTTTCTTCACTCTCTTTTCTTTTCTCATGATCTTTCTGCAAATGAAGTTGATCCTCATGCACCTGTTGTGGTGACATAGGACATAAAGTAACCTTCCTTTTATTATGAACAAAAGAGTACGCATTTAAAAAGCCATCATGCTTCACACGTCTATCAAATTGCCACGGTCGACCAAAAAATATGTGACCCGCCTGCATTGGAACTACGTCACACAAGATTTCATCCACATATTTCCCAATAGTAAACGGCACCAAAACCTGTTTAGTCACTTTAATCTCATTACTATCATTGAGCCATTGCAATCGATACGGTTGAGGATGTTTGGTTGTGGAAAGCCCCAATTTCTCTACCATAACCTTACTTGCCACATTCATGCAACTACCCCCATCTATCACGACACACCAAATTTTCCCATTCACAAGACACCTAGTAGAAGGGGGGGGGGGGGGGGGGGGGTAAATAAATTTTCACGCTGCTCGCTGCTTTCCTCCTTCACTTGTGCACTAAGAACCCTTCTTGTCACCAAAACTTCCCCAAATATTGCAACTTCCCTATCTTCTACCTCCTCTAATGGTGGCATAGAGTCATTATCACTGTCTTCCCCATCGGTCTCCACCTCTCCATTGTCAAGTAATAACATTGTTCTTTGATTCGGACATTGATTCGCAATATGTCCCCTACCTTGACATTTAAATCATTTAATATCTCGATTACGACTAAAAGAAGTAGGGTCAGTTTTACCTTGCACTCCTCTATTAGTCGTCTCCATTTTTGGCTCAAACTTGGGCTTGCTTACGGCTGGCTTCTCTTCTCGCTTCCCAACATTAGACTTCCATGATGATCCTGAATTAGGTATCGAACGTTGGCTACCTCTCCTCTTAAGCTGTTTCTCAATCTTGATAGTCATGTGAACCATATCCTCCAATACCAAGTAATGTTGTCGTTCCACTAAGTCTGCAATCTCCTCGTCGGGGCGAGATTATTTCAGGCCGGGGCGAGATTATTTCAAGCCGGGGCGGGAATTGGCAGAGAGGTTCTCGCCGGGGCGAGATATTTGGCCTTGATGTTCTCGTCGGGGTGAGAACTCTGCTAGTTAGAACTTTTCGTCTTCTTTTGTTTCCATCGTTCCCAACCTTGGCGTGTTTGCTTGTATCATCATGACCAAATGCAAAGCCTTAGAATCCTGCTCCTCGAACTCTACACTTGATAGACTCCACGACACGCTTGCGTGAGGTGGTCGTCACCCGGATCGTTTCTAGTAAGCAAATTGATGGACTCTTTTGAAATCTTAACCCAACGTCTAATTTGGAGACAAGAATCTTGATATATTCGATCAAGCAATTGAATTTTGCGTAGGATGGAACACCAACAACACTTAGACCCTCGTTTAGATGGAAAACGATAATCTCCATATGATTGTATGATGCAGTAGAATAACGCCACAGACAACTATGGTTTATTGTATGATAAGTTAAATATGAATCTCAAAAGAAAAACTAAGAAAATTAGCTTAGAAATTCTTCAAAGAACCAAAAGTAGAGAATAACTATCAAGTATGAATAAACTCAGAATATTATTGAATTGTGTTTTGAATTATAATCAAATGTCTATTTATACTAACTATAAAACCCTAGAATCCCTAAAGGAAATAGCAACTGATTTGGAATCAAAATCCTATCTTAAAATATCCTAATTACAATAGAACTATGAAAATATGCTGAAATTAAGGAAAGAAATCTGATCAAACGCAACTTTGGAATCCATGTACAGAGCCTAGCGCTTTAGGCGCTAGGTTGCTTCTTGATGCAGCACTTTAGGTGCTATCCTGCAGTGTCTCCACATTTGGCCAGCGCTCTAGGCGCTAGAAATACAAAGGAACGAGCGCTCTAGGCGCTAGAGTTGCTGAATCTCCCACATTTGGTGAGCGCCCTAGGCGCTTGAAACACAAGGCATGGAGCGCCTTAGGCGCTTGAACCAAGACTTAGATGAATTTTTTCCTCATTTGCTTCTTGGCTTGGATCCCTCACCTGTAGCACATTCACAAACCTAGGTTCCAACTCCAATGCCTTTGAACTCGCATCCTTGTCATTCCAAGCTTTTTGAATAAACCTAATAAGCCCTTCTCTGAGGCGCTTTGCTCGTGCTCTCATCACTGGTCCAACTGGAACTTGCGCTGGATCCGCTCCATAGCTCCCACCCTTGTCCTTGCTAGGTATATCCTCATCAACACTTGATCTATCCTCGCTCCACATGCCTTGTATCAACCCATGAAGACCTTCTTTGAATCGATTAGCCCGAGCTCTCATCACAGGTCCATCCGGCATGCACATAGGATCCGCTATATGGTTATCATCCCTTCTCGAACCAAGGATGACCTCATCAAGAACGAAGTAATAGGACTGACCTCTTTATTTTACATTTTGAAGGAACTAATAAAACAATAAGAAGGTCTCCCTAAATCATAACTTGTGCGAGATGTACACATCGTTTTGAATGCGATAGTGATGGGATTGCTCTTTTTGACGCTAATCAAACTTGAACGAACTAATAGGACTGCTAAACACCTCTTTCTTTGACAATTTGAAGGAATGAATAAAACAATAAGATGGTCTCCCTAAATCATGACTTGTGTGAGATGTACACATCGTTTTGAACGCGATAGTTGATGAGATCCTGACCAGGCTCACATCAAGCGTCATCGACTCAACTCAAGCTTCGAGGGTTCAACAAACGAATTCAAGTAATTGGACTAGAATCTACTCAAGGATGCTTACATTGGAGCTCAATTTATATGAACATCGAGGAGAGGGTCATTCATGTGATTTGGGATTGCTAGATACGATATATGTAGTAAGACCAAATCAATGCAAGTCAAGCGTTCGAGATAGTGTTCATCATGTTCGTTGGTATCGTCTAATCATTAATGAAGATATGTGTCAATTAATGCAAGGATTAGCGTTCTTACGACGTTATGGATATCTAAGAAAGCTGAAGAGGTTATGTTATATCATGGGACAACACGAGGTTGGATTGCACAGAAAACAAACTCAGAAGTTGGGATTCAGACTTCTCACCCCGGCGAGAATCGCAGGCTTATTTTTCTCGCCCCGGCGAGAACTCCTCTGTCCATTTTCGCCCCGGCCTGAAATGATGTCGCCCCGGCCAAGACCTCTCTGGCCATCCTCGCCCCGGCGAGGTTTCTAGTACAAGTTTCTCGCCCAGGCGAGAACAGCCAGATTTCATTGGCACGTTTTTCAAGACACGTGGTTTTTGGTAGATTTCTTCTTTTATTTTTTCTTCCTTAAACTTGTTACTTTTATTTCAGCAAGTTTATTTTCTTGAGCAAGTTAATTAACCTTAGCTTATTGTTATTCAAGCAAGGTTGATACCATGTTGAGTACTTATATTTTTTCTCAGTTATTATATATTCGATCATTGATTGTCATTTAAATTCCAAATATACACTTGGTTGTTTGACTTTATTGATGAATTAGACTAGCAAACCCTTATTGATTCAGCTAGTCCTTAGTTGATGAGCGATTTCAAAGACTTAGAATATTTTCTATACTTGTTCCAAGCCAAGTTCCTTTTGGTACGGATTCAGACGATAAACTGAGATGAACAACCCTAATATAGGGGACTACTTACGCGACAACGTTAAAATGTTTGTGCACAATACATTGTACAAAGGGCTGATCCCCCTGAGTACGAGATGGATGGTCCATAGTCTATAAGACTATTAAAGGTTACGGTAGAAATACTTGATAACCTAGGACATAGTTCGAGGTCTTGTGACCCTCAGATATAACTTAAAATCTTGAAATCTACTGTTCTTGATTTAAGCATTTAAACGAGTTTTCAAATCTTGATTCCTTATTGATTGAATTCAGAAACCTATTATATCTCAGTTGATAATTAATTCATTCAAATATTATTGTTATCACACTTGTGGGCAATTGTTTGCTCACTCTTGCATTAAACTTTGCAGCTAAGATAGAGAAGTCAGACGAACCGTTCACAAGTAAAGGCAAGGGCAAGATGATAAAGTAGCAAGAGATTTATTATCCACTTGATGTTTATTTGTATCAAATACTTATTTAATATTATGTTTTATTCCGCACAGATGTAATTAAGGTTAGATAACCTGGGATTTGTTTCATTTAGAGATTGGTGATGTAACCCCGTTTGAGGGAAGATATTTCTTTTAAGTTTATTTTAATTGTTCTTATTATGGGTAAATAGTTGTGAATGATTGATATAATGATCACCAAATCAGTGGAAATTAAGTACCCGGATTTGGGGTTGTCACAGAGACCTTCTTATTATTTCATTCGTTCCTTCAAATTGTCAAAAAAGAGGTGATTAGGAGTCCTATTACTTCGTTCTAGTTTGATTAGCATCAAAAGTAGCAATCCCATCACTATCGCGTTCAAAACGATGTGTACATCTCACACAAGTCATGATTTTAGGAGACTTTCTTATTGTTTTATTAGTTCCTTCAAATTGTCAAAGAAATAGGTGATACTTTGTTCTAGTTTGATTAGCATCAAAAGGAGCAATCGCATCACTATCGCGTTCAGAACGATGCTTACATCTCACACGAGACTTGATTTAGGGAGACCTTCTTATTGTTTAATTAGTTCAAATTGTCAAAAAAGAGGTGATTACGTGTCCTATTACTTCGTTCTAGTTTGCTTAGCATCAAAAGGAGTAATACCATCACTATCGCGTTCAAAACGATGTGGACATCTCACACAAGTTATGATTTAGGGAGACCATCTTATTGTTTGATTCATTCCTTCAAATTGTCTAAGAAAGAGTTGTTTAGCAGTCCTATTAATTCGTTCTAGTTTGATTAGCGTCAAAAAGAGCAATCCCATCACTATCACGTTCAAAACGATGTGTACATCTCGCACAAGTTATGATTTAGGGAGACCTTCTTATTGTTTCATTAGTTCCTTCAAAATGTAAAATAAAGAGGTCAGTCCTATTACTTCGTTCTAGTTTGATTAGCATCAAAAAGAGTAATCCCATCACTATCGCGTTCAAAACGATGTGTACATCTCACACAAGTCATGATTTAAGGAGACCTTCTTGTTGTTTCATTCGTTCTTTCAAATTGTCAAAGAAAGAGGTGATTAGGAGTCCTATTACTTCGTACTAGTTGGATTAGCATCAAAAGGAGCAATCACATCACTATCGTGTTCAAAACGATGTGTACATCTCACACAAGTCATGATTTAGGGAGACCTTCTTATTGTTTCATTCGTTCCTTCAAATTATCAAAAAAGAAGTGATTAGGAGTCCTATTACTTCGTTCTAGTTTGATTAGCATCAAAAGTAGCAATCCCATCACTATCGCGTTCAAAACGATGTGTATATGTCACACAAGTCATGATTTACGGAGACCTTCTTATTGTTTGATTCGTTCCTTCAAATTGTAAAATAAAGAGGTCAGTCCTATTACTTCATTCTAGTTTAATTAGCATTAAAAGGAGTAATCCCATCACTATTGCGTTCAAAACGATGTGTACATCTCACACAAGTCATACTTTAGGGATACCTTCTTATTATTTCATTCGTTCTTTCAAATTGTCAAAGAAAGAGGTGATTGGGAGTCCTATTATTTCGTTCTAGTTGGATTAGCATCAAAAGGAGCAATCCCATCACTATTGCATTCAAAACATTGTGTACATCTCACACAAGTCATGATTTAGGGAGATCTTCTTATTGTTTCATTCGTTCCTTCAAATTATCAAAAAAGACGTGATTAGGAGTCCTATTACTTCGTTCTAGTTTGATTAGCATCAAAAGTAGCAATCCTATCACTATCGCATTCAAAACGATGTGTACATCTCACACAAGTCATGATTTTAGGAGACTTTCTTATTGTTTTATTAGTTCCTTCAAATTGTCAAAGAAATAGGTGATACTTTGTTCTAGTTTGATTAGCATCAAAAGGAGCAATCGCATCACTATCGCCTTCAAAACGATGCTCACATCTCACACGAGACTTGATTTAGGGAGACCTTCTTATTGTTTAATTAGTTCCTTCAAATTGTCAAAAAAGAGGTGATTACGAGTCCTATTACTTCGTTCTTGTTTGCTTAGCATCAAAAGGAGTAACACCATCACTATCGCATTCAAAACGATATGGACATCTCACACAAGTCATGATTTAGGGAGACCATCTTATTGTTTGATTCATTCCTTCAAATTGTCAAAGAAAGAGGTGTTTAGCAGTCTTATTAGTTCGTTCTAGTTTGATTAGCGTCAAAAAGAGCAATCACATCACTATCGCGTTCAAAACGATGTGTACATCTCGCACAAGTTATGATTTAGGGAGACCTTCTTATTGTTTCATTAGTTCCTTCAAATTGTAAAATAAAGAGGTCAGTCCTATTACTTCGTTCTAGTTTGATTAGCATCAAAAGGAGTACTCCCATCACTATCGCGCTCAAAACGATGTGTACATCTCACACAAGTCATGATTTAGGGAGACCTTCTTGTTGTTTTATTCGTTCTTTCAAATTGTCAAAGAAAGAGGTGATTAGGAGTCCTATTACTTCGTACTAGTTGGATTAGCATCAAAAGGAGCAATCACATCACTATCGCGTTCAAAACGACGTGTACATCTCACACAAGTTATGATTTAGGGAGACCTTCTTATTGTTTCATTCGTTCCTTCAAATTGTCAAAAAAGAAGTGATTAGGAATCCTATTACTTCATTTTAGTTGGATTAGCATCAAAAGGAGCAATCCCATCACTATCGAATTAAAACCAATGTGTACATCTCACACAAGTCATGATTTAGGGAGACCTTCTTATTGTTTGATTCGTTCCTTCAAATTATCAAAGAAAGAGGTGATTAGGAGTCCTATTACTTCGTTCTAGGTTGATTAGCATCAAAAGTAGCAATCCCATCAATATCGCGTTCAAAACGATGTGTACATCTCACATAAGTCATGATTTTAGGAGACTTTCTTATTGTTTTATTAGTTCCTTCAAATTATCAAAGAAATAGGTGATACTTCGTCTAGTTTGATTAGCATCAAAAGGAGCAATCGCATCACTATCGCATTCAAAACGATGCTTACATCTCACACGAAACTTGATTTAGGGAGACCTTCTTATTATTTAAATAGTCCTTTAAATTGTCAAAAAAGAGGTGATTAGGAGTCCTATTACTTCGTTCTAGTTTGATTAGCATCAAAAGGAGTAATACCATCACTATCATGTTCGAAACGATGTGCACATCTCACACAAGTCATGATTTAGGGAGACCTTCTTATTGTTTGATTCGTTCCTTTAAATTGTCAAAGAAAGAGGTGATTAGCAGTCCTATTAGTTCATTCTAGTTTGATTAGAGTCGAAAAGAGCAATCCCATCACTATTGCGTTCAAAACGATGTGTACATCTCGCATAAGTTATGATTTAGGGAGACCTTCTTATTGTTTCATTAGTTCTTTCAAATTGTAAAATAAAGAGGTCAGTCCTATTACTTCGTTCTAGTTTGATTAGCATCAAATGGAGTAATCCCATCCCTGTCACGTTCAAAACGATGTGTACATCTCACACAAGTCATGATTTACGGAGATCTTCTTATTATTTCGTTCGTTCTCTCAAATTGTCAAAGAAAGAGGTGATTAGGAGTCCTATTACTTTGTTTTAGTTGGATTAGCATCAAAAGGAGCAATCCCATCACTATCGCGTTCAAAATGATGTGTACATCTCACACAAGTCATGATTTAGGGAGACCTTCTTATTATTGCATTCGTTCCTTCAAATTGTCAAAGAAAGAGGTGATTAGAAGTCCTATTACTTCGCTTTAGTTTGATTGACATCAAAAGGAGCAATTCCATCACAATCGCGTTCAAAACGATGTGTACATCTCACACAAGTCATGATTTTAGGAGACTTTCTTATTGTTTTATTAGTTCCTTCAAATTGTCAAAGAAAGAGGTGATACTTTGTTCTAGTTTGATTAGCATCAAAAGGAGCAATCGCATCACTATCGCGTTCAAAACGATGCTTACATCTCACATGACACTTGATTTAGGGATCTTATTGTTTAATTAGTTCCTTCAAATTGTCAAAAAAGAGGTGATTACGAGTCCTATTACTTCGTTCTAGTTTGCTTAGCATCAAAAGGAGTAATACCATCACTATCGCGTTCAAAACGATGTGGACATCTCACACAAGTCATGATTTAGGGAGACCATCTTATTGTTTGATTCATTCCTTCAAATTGTCTAAGAAAGAGGTGTTTAGCAGTCCTATTAGTTCGTTCTAGTTTGATTAGCGTCAAAAAGAGCAATCCCATCACTATCGCGTTCAAAACGATGTATACATCTCGCATAAGTTATGATTTAGGGAGACCTTCTTATTGTTTCATTAGTTCCTCCAAATTGTAAAATAAAGAGCTTGATCCTATTACTTCGTTCTAGTTTGATTAGCATCAAAAGGAGTAATCCCATCACTATTGCGTTCAAAACGATGTGTACATCTCACACAAGTCATAATTTAGGGATACCTTCTTATTGTTTCATTCGTTCTTTCAAATTGTCAAAGAAAGAGGTGATTGGGAGTCCTATTATTTCGTTCTAGTTGGATTAGCGTCAAAAGGAGCAATCCCATCACTATTGCGTTCAAAACGATGTGTACATCTCACACAAGTCATGATTTAGGGAGACCTTCTTATTGTTTCATTCGTTCCTTCAAATTGTCAAAAAAGAGGTGATTAGGAGTCCTATTACTTCGTTCTAGTTTGATTAGCATCAAAAGTAGCAATCCCATCACTATCGCGTTCAAAACGATGTGTATATCTCACACAAGTCATGATTTTAGGAGACTTTCTTATTGTTTTATTAGTTCCTTCAAATTGTCAAAGAAATTGGTGATACTTCGTTCTAGTTTGATTAGCATCAAAAGGAGCAATCGCATCACTATTGCGTTCAAAACGATGCTCACATCTCACACGAGACTTGATTTAGGGAGACATTCTTATTGTTTAATTAGTTCCTTCAAATTGTCAAAAAAGGGGTCATTAGGAGTCCTTTTACTTCGTTCTAGTTTGATTAGCATCAAAAGGAGTAATACCATCACTATCGCGTTCGAAACGATGTGTACATCTCACACAAGTCATGATTTAGGGAGGCCTTCTTATTGTTTGTTTCGTTCCTTCAAATTGTCAAAGAAAGAGGTAATTAGCAGTCCTATTAGTTCGTTCAAGTTTGATTAGCATCGAAAAGCGCAATCCTATCACTATCGCGTTCAAAATGATGTGTACATCTCGCACAAGTTATGATTTAGAGAGACCTTTGATGAGGACATCCCTAGCTCGGGAGTGATTGACACTGATACATCAGATTCGGTTCGCTTCCCGGTTGGACCCGTAATAAGTGCTCGGGCTAAACGCTTCAAGGATTCAATGGGTTGATTCAAATAATTTGGAACGAGGTTAGAATGACTTCAAAACCGAGTATGACAAATTCCAAGTTCGTGAATTTGTTACAAATGGATGAGCCAATTTAGGAGCTAAATTCCTAGCCAATTGCTGAATATTCTGCATCAGCCAATTTAGAAGCTAAATTCCAAGCCAATTGTGTTACAAATGGATGAGTCAATTTAGGAGCTAAATTCCAAGCCAATTGCTGAATATTCTGCATTAGCCAAATCATAAGCTAAATTCCAAGCCAATTGTGTTACAAAAGGATGAGCCAATTCAGAAGCTAAATTCCAAGCCATTTGTTGAATATTCTGCAGCACATTTTTGGCATGGGATTCCTAATGTTTCAGCACTTTCTTTTTATTCAGCACTTTCCAGCAGATTTTTATGTTACCTTGTAATAAAATTAATCCTAGATGGGATTTAACTCTAAGTTAATTGCTATTTCCTTGTTCAGATTTAGGGTTTCATAGCCACCACCCTAGCCTCCTTATATAAGTCTTATGATTGTAATGGAGGCAGCAACATTCATATTTTCAGATTTTATCAAACTCTTTGAGTTATTCTCTACTATTGATTCTTTGAAGGATTCCTAAGTATTTCCTTAGTTTTCTTTGAGAATTCAACTTGACTTATTATACAACAATCCATAGTTGTGTGTGGCGTCCTCTACCACATCAAGCGTCGATTGTACCAAGATTACCGCTTACATATAAGCGAGGGGTCAAGATGTCGTTGGTGTTCATTTAACAAAGATTTCTAAACGTAAGCAATTGTACCAAGATTACCGTCTTCATATAGGCGAGGGGTTGAGGTGTTGCAAGCAATCCACCACCCAATTTTTGCTAGAAAATGATTTGGGCGACGACCACCTCACGCAAGCGTGCCGTAGAGTCTATCATTTGGTATCAAAGCTAAGTTCTCTAGCAAAATCTATCCTTAATTTTCGGATCTGAGTCATTCTCTAAAAAAAAAAGTGGCGAAAATTTTGCATTATTTCTAATTGTTGCTATCACTATAGTTAGCAGCGATTAGCTCTTAAATTTATTGTGAATCCCATAATCGTGATGTTGGTATTTGGAGGTTCACGCCTATTGTAATTGTTTGTTTTAAAGGATTCATTTGATTGTAATTGTTTGTGATAAGTTTTTTTTTTTTAATTTTTTTTTGCTAAATTTGTGATAAGTTATTTCATTGAACTGAATTGGAAACTTTGATAGTATTTAGTGAATTCAAACAGAATCTATTTAGAGAGAATATTGTGAGGTAAAAGGCAAAGTGTGAGTATAATTGAGGGTAAAAGCCTATTGAGTACAAACACGAGCGGTACCTTAATTTGAGAGAAACACGTAAGGGAGTGGTGAGGAAATTGTTTTCTACTAATCTTTATTGTGCAGGAAATTATGTCTCATTCAAATTATAAAATTGTTCTTGAAGAGCCAACATCTAATTTTGATTCAAAATTTATGATGGAGGCTATGATGAAAGAATTTTCTAGACAATTGGGAATAGCAATGGAACAAGTACACGAACGCATTGATCAATTAAGTGACACCCGAGGAGAACCCTCTTAAAACCCTATTGGTGGGAGACCAAAGGGCAGAACTAAGCAAAAGAAAATTAGAACAGAGGAGACTTACTTTGATGTTGAACTTAGCGAGGAGGAAGAACGTGAGGCTGATTCCATACATCGGAGACAAGGGGGTGCTAGAGAAAGAGGAGGTCGAGATAGAGAGGATAACAACTTGGATAGCATTAGAATGAAAATTCCAGCTTTTCAAGGAAGGAGTGATCCTGAGGCTTACAATGAATGGGAACGAAAAATGGAGTGGGTATTTGATTGTCATAACTACTCAGAGCTTAGGAAAGTTAAACTTGCTGCCACTGAATTTTCAGATTATGCAGTTACTTGGTGGGATCAAAAATTTTAATAAGTGCCTGTAGCTCAGTGGATAGAGCGTCTGTTTCCTAAGCAGAAAGTCGTAGGTTCGACCCCTACCTGGCGCGTTTTATATTATTTTAACCACAACAAGTGGCGCAGTGGTGCAAGCCGCCTTGGGAACGAACCGTAAACCCGGACGACTCAGGATCGACTCCCACTAGCAACATTTGGAGGGGCACTAATAATGCTCCGCTGTGGCCACGGGCCCCCCTTAAGCGTAAGTTGGGAAGCAGACCGCCTGGGCTCGGGCTGGGGAGATTAGTCGGGTTGCGACCCGGAAACTCCACATTATCAAAATAAAAATAAAAATGAGAAAGCGGTTCGTGCCGAGCCATTATCATCGGGATTTGTTTCGTAATTTGCAGAATTTGAAGCAAGGAAGTAAAAGTGTAAAGGATTACTTCAAGGAGATGGAAATGTTGATGGCTAGGGCTAACATTGTTGAGGATAATGAGGCTACAATGGCTCAATTTTCAGCGGGGTTAAATTGGGACATTGCAGATTTGGTGGAACGACAACATTATATGGAGTTGGAAGATATGGTGCACATGGTTATCAAAATTGAGAAGCAACTTAAGAGGAGATGTGGCCAACGATCAAATTCTACTACAACTTCATCGTGGAAACCTAATGTTGGAAGGCGAGAGGAGAGACTAGCGAGCAACAAGCCTAAAGTAGAGTTTAAACCAGAAACGACTAATCGTGGAACACAAGGTAAAATTGAAAAACCTTCTTTTAGTCGTAATCATGATATTGTATGTTTTAAATGTCAAAGCAGGGGACATATTTCAAATCAATGTCCAAATCAAAGAACTATGTTGTTACTTGACAATGGAGAGGTGGAAACCGAGGGAGAAGATAGTGACACGGATTCTATGCCACCATTAGAGGAGGTAAATGATAGGGAGGTTGCTATACATGGTGAGATTTTAGTCGCAAGGAGAGCCCTTAGTACACAGGTGAAAGAAGAAAGTAGTGAGCAATGGGAAAATCTGTTTCATACTCGTTGTATGGTGAATGGGAAGATTTGTTATGTTGTGATAGATGGAGGGAGCTGTACTAACGTGGCAAGTACTACCATGGTGGATAAATTAGGGCTGACTACATCCAAGCATCCACGACCGTATCGTTTACAATGGCTTAATGACAGTGCTGATATAAAGGTGACCAAACAGGTGCTGGTTCCATTTTCTATTGGTCAATATGTTGATGAGATATTATGTGATGTGGTTCCTATGCAAGCGGGACACTTGTTACTTGGTAGGCCATGGCAGTTCGATAGAAAGGTTAAACATGATGGTTTTACTAATGAATATTCCTTTGCACACAATAAAAGGAAAGTTACTTTGTGTCCTATGTCACCAAAACAAGTGCATGAGGATCAAATTCATTTGCAAAGAGATGTCCCAAAAAAAGAGAGCGAAGAAAAGAAAAATTCAGAAGGGAAAAACAAGAGAGAACAAGAAAGAGAGAAAAGAAAGGATGTTGAGAGAAAAACAAATATCTATGCAAAAAGAAGTGATATGAGGAGAGCTTTGGTTTCTAAACTGCCGATGATTATACTTTGGTATAAGGAGGCGTTTTTAACTACTAACGCTAACGATTTAGTTTTGCCTAGTGTTATTTCATCTCTATTGCAGGATTATGCGGACGTATTTCCCAAGGAATTACCACAAGGATTACCACCAATTCGAGGAATTAAACATCAAATTGATTTCGTACCCGGTGCTACCATTCCAAACCGTCCAGCTTATCGGAGCAATCCCGAGGAGACAAAGGAGTTGCAAAAGCAAGTTGGTGAACTAATGGAGAAGGGGTTCGTGAGGGAGAACGTGAGTCTATGTGCGGTTCCGGTGATTTTAGTGCCAAAGAAGGATGGAAGGTGGCGGATGTGCATCGATTGTCGAGCGGTAAATAATATTACGGTTAAATATCGACATCCCATTCCTCGATTAGATGACACGTTAGATGAATTACATGGGTCATGTGTGTTTTCAAAAATTGACTTAAAAAGTGGATATCATCAAATTAGGACGAAAGAAGGTGATGAATGGAAAACTGCTTTTAAAATGAAGTATGGTTTGTATGAGTGGTTAGTGTTACCTTTCGGTTTAACTAATTCTCCTAGTACTTTCATGCGTTTAATGAATCATGTTTTGTGATCATTTATTGGGAAATTTGTTGTGGTATATTTTGATGATATTCTAATCTATAGCAAAAACATGGGTAAGCATGCGTTGCATTTAAAATCTGTTTAGATGTGCTTAGAGAAGAAAAGTTATTTGCTAACATGGAAAAGTGCACATTTTGTACGGATCAAGTTGTGTTTCTTGGTTTTGTTGTTAGTATGCAGGGAGTACAGGTTGATGAGGAGAAAATACGTGCTATTCGAGAATGGTCGAGTCCTACGAATGTAAGTCAAGTGCGTAGTTTTCATGGGCTAGCAAATTTTTACCGTCGATTTGTGAGGAACTTCAGCGACATCACAACACCGATAACGGAAGTGATCAAAAAGAGTGTGGGGTTTAAGTGGGGTGATGAATAAGAAAAGGCATTCCAAGCTGATTAAAGACAAATTGACTAATGCACCTTTACTGGTTTTACCTGATTTTACTAAAACTTTTGAAATTGAGTGTGATGCTTCAGGGTTAGGAATTGGAGCTGTGTTGATGCAAGAAAGGAAGCCAGTGGCGTACTTTAGTGAAAAGTTGAACGGGGCAGCCTTGAACTATCTTACTTACGACAAGGAGTTGTACACTTTGGTTCGAGCATTGGAGACATGACAACACTACCTTTTGCCTAAGGAGTTCGTGATACACACAGATCATGAATCATTGAAGTACTTGAAAGGCCAACACAAATTGAACAAGAGGCATGCGCGATGGATGGAATTTATCGAAACATTTCCATATATCATTCGATATAAACAAGGTAAAGAGAATGTCATTGCTGATGCATTGTCTCGAAGGTATGTGTTATTGTCTACTCTTGATACAAAATTGCTTAGATTTGAGAGAATTAAGGAAATATATGTTGATGACCCTGATTTTTGTGAGAAGTTCAAATCTTGTGAAAAGAATGCTGTAGGCAAATACTTTAAAATTGATGGATTCTTGTTTCGAGAAAATAGATTGTGTATGCCTGCATGTTCGTTACGTGAGTTGTTGGTTAGAGAATCACATGGGGGCAGTTTGATGGGTCACTTCGGTGTTGAAAAGACCTTATCTGTTTTAAAAGAACATTTTTATTGGCCTCATATGAAGCGAGATGTAGAAAGAATTTGTGATAGATGCATTACTTGTCGTCAAGCTAAGTCTCGTGTTCAACCGCATGGATTGTATACACCATTGCCTATATCTAGTGGACCTTGGATTGATTTATCTATGGACTTTGTGTTAGGTTTACCTGGGTCTAAGCGTGGTCATGATTCTGTATTTGTGGTCGTGGATAGGTTTTCAAAGATGGCACATTTTATTCCATGTCACAAGACTGATGATGCATCCCATGTTGCTGATTTATTCTTTAAAAAAATTGTGTGTTTGCATGGCATGCCTAAAACGATTGTTTCTGATCGAGATACTAAGTTCTTGAGTTATTTTTGGAAGACATTGTGGTGTAAATTGGGCACTAAACTGCTATTTTTAACTACTTGTCACCCACAGACTGATGGCCAAACTAAAGTAGTAAATAGGACTTTATAAGCATTGTTACGTGCTATCATTAAAAAGAATATTAAGCATTGGGAGGAGTCTTTACCACATGTTGAGTTTGCATATAATAGATCTGTTCATTCTGCTACTAAGTTCTCACCTTTTGAGATTGTATATGGTTTTAATCCTTTGACACCGTTGGATGTATCACCATTACCTGTTTCTGAATTTACTAACATGGATGGAAAGAAAAAAGCTGAATTTGTTAAGCAAATACATGAGAAGGCGAGACTTAACATTGAAAGGAGGACGGAGCAATATGCCAAACAAGCCAACAAGGGTCGACGTTGAGTTGTCTTTGAAGCAGGAGATTGGGTATGGTTACACATGCGAAAAGAGAGATTCCCAGCTCAAAGACGCTCAAAGATGCTTCCAAGAGGAGATGGGTCGTTTCAAGTTCTTGAGCGCATTAACGACAATGCCTACAAACTAGATTTACCTGGTGAGTATAATGTTAGTGCCACATTCAATGTTACTAATCTAAGTCCGTTTGATGTAGGCGACGATTTGAGGTCAAATCCTTCTCAAGAGGAGGGGAATAATGAGGACATCCCTAGCTCGGGAGTGATTGACACCCATACATCAGATTCGGTTCACTTCCCGGTTGGACCCGTAACAAGAGCTCGGGCTAAACGCTTCAAGGAGGGACTCAATGGGTTGATTCAAATAATTTGGAATGAGGTTGGAATGACTTCAAAACCGAGTATGACAGATTCCAAGTTAGTGAATTTGTTACAAATGGATGAGCCAATTTAGGAGCTAAATTCCAAGCCAATTGCTAAATATTCTGCATCAGCCAATTTAGAAGCTAAATTCCAAGCCAATTGTGTTACAAATGGATGAGCCAATTTAGGAGCTAAATTCCAAGCCAATTGCTGAATATTCTGCACCAGCTAAATCATAAGCTAAATTCCAAGCCAATTGTGTTACAAAAGGATGAGCCAATTCAAAAGCTAAATTCCAAGCCATTTGTTGAATATTCTGCAGCACATTTTTGGCATGGGATTCCCTCATGTTTCAGCACTTTCTTTTTATTCAGTACTTTCCAGTAGATTTTTATGTTACCTTGTAATAAAATTAATCCTAGATGGGATTTAACTCTAAGGTAATTGCTATTTCTTTGTTCAGATTTAGGGTTTCATAGCCACCACCCTAGCCTCCATATATAAGTCTTATGATTGTAATGGAGGCAGCAACATTCATATTTTCAGATTTTATCAAACTCTTTGAGTTATTCTCTACTATTGATTCTTTGAAAGATTCCTAAGTATTTCCTTAGTATTCTTTGAGACTTCAACTTGACTTATCATACAACAGTCCATAGTTGTGTGTGGCGTCCTCTACCACATCAAGCGTTGATCGTACCAAGATTACCGCTTACATATAAGCGAGGGGTCAAGATGTCGTTGGTGTTCATTTAACGCAGATTTCCAAACGTGAGCAATTGTACCAAGATTACCGTCTTCATATAGGCGAGGGGTTGAGGTGTTGCAAGCAATCCACCATCCAATTTTTGCTAGAAAACGATTTGGGCGACGACCACCTCACGCAAGCGTGCCATGGAGTCTATCAACCTTCTTATTGTTTCATTAGTTCTTTCAAATTGTAAAATAAAAAGGTCAGTCCTATTACTTCGTTCTAGTTTGATTAGCATCAAAAGGAGTAATCCCATCACTGTCGCGTTCAAAACGATGTGTACATCTCACACAAGTCATGATTTAGGGAGACCTTCTTATTGTTTCATTTATTCTCTCAAATTGTCAAAGAAAGAGGTGATTAGGAGTCCTATTACTTCGTTTTAGTTGGATTAGCATCAAAAGAAGCAATCCCATCACTATAGTGTTCAAAACGATGTGTACATCTCACACAAGTCATGATTTAGGGAGACCTTCTTATTGTTTCATTCGCTCCTTCAAATTGTCAAAGAAAGAGGAGATTAAAAGTCCTATTACTTCACTTTAGTTAGATTGACATCAAAAGGAGCAATCCTATCACTATCACGTTCAAAACGATGTGTAATCCCATCACTATCGCGTTCAAAACGATGTGTACATCTCACACAAGTCATGATTTAGGGAGACCATCTTATTGTTTGATTCATTCCTTCAAATTGTCAAAGAAAGAGGTGTTTAGCAGTCCTATTAGTTCGTTTTAGTTGGATTAGCATCAAAAAGAGCAATCCCATCACTATCGCATTAAAAACGATGTGTACGAAGCACAAGTTATGATTTAGGGAGACCTTCTTATTGTTTCATTAGTTCCTTCAAATTGTAAAATAAAGAGGTCAGTCCTAGTACTTCGTTCTAGTTTGATTAGCATCAAAAGGAGTAGTCCCATGACTATCGCGTTCAAAACGATGTGTACATCTTACACAAGTCATGATTTAGGGAGACCTTCTTATTGTTTCATTCGTTCTTTCAAATTGTCAAAGAAAGAGGTGATTAGGAGTCCTATTACTTTGTACTAGTTGGATTAGCATCAAAAGGAGCAATCCCATCACTATCGCGTTCAAAACGATGTGTACATCTCACACAAGTAATGATTTACGGAGACCTTCTTATTGTTTCATTCGTTCCTTCAAATTGTCAAAAAAAGAAGTATTTAGCAGTCCTATTAGTTCGTTCTAGTTTGATTAGCATAAAAAAGAGCAATCCCATCACTATCGCGTTCAAAACGATGTGTACATCTCGTACAAGTTATGATTTAGGGAGACCTTCTTATTGTTTCATTAGTTCTTTCAAATTATAAAATAAAGAGGTCAATCCTATTACTTCGTTCTAGTTTGATTAACATCAAAAGGAGTAATCTCATCACTGTCGCGTTCAAAACGATGTGTACATCTCACAGAAGTCATGATTTAATGAGACCTTCTTATTGTTTCATTCGTTCTCTCAAATTGTCAAAGAAAGAGGTGATTAGGGGTCCTATTACTTCGTTTTAGTTGGATTAGCATCAAAAGGAGCAATCCCATCACTATCGCGTTCAAAACGATGTGTACATCTCACATAAGTCATGATTTAGGGAGACCTTCTTTTTTTTTTTTTTGCTAAATTTAAATTATATTAAAAAGAGAAGAATGTACAAAACATGGGAAGGACCCAAACAAAAAATAGCACAGACATCATAGGACATACCCTCATGATGTTATGACTATAAAAGGTGATACAATCCTGTCCAGGCTCGCATTAAGCGTAATCGACTCAACTCAAGCTTCGTTGGTTCAACAAACGAATTCAAGTAATTGGGCTAGAATCTACTCAAGGATGCTTACATTGGAGCTCAATTCATATGAACATTGAGGAGATGGTCATTCATGTGATTTGGGATTGCTAGATACGATCTATGTAGTGAGACCAAATCAATGCAAGTCAAGCGTTCGGAATAGTGTTCATCATGTTCGTTGGTATCGTCTAATCATTAATGAAGATATGTGTCAATTAATGTAAGGATTAACGTTCTTACGACGTTATGGATGTCCAAGAAAGCTGGAGAGGTTATGTTATATCATGGGACAACACGAGGTTGGATTGCACGAAAAACAAACTCAGAAGTTGGAATTCAGGGTTCTCGCCCCGGCGAGAACTCCTCTGGATATTTTCGCCCCGGCCCAAACTGAAGCCGCCCCGGCCAAGACCTTGTTAGGTTTGTACATAGCGCGAATATGCAATCAAATTACATAAATAGTGCGGAAGCGCGATAAAATCAGATTTTAAAATTTTATACAAACCATCACCATGATCTTTCTTTATGCACAATTATTAATTAAACGAAAGAGATGGAGAATAAGAATTATACCGTTGTAGAATTATAGCTTCCTCAGGTACAAGTTCACCTCCAATTCCTTCGCGTTCTCCTTGAATTCCACTGATTAAATTCCTTCATTTGATCAACGTTAGCCACCCAAGTGTTTGGCCTCTAGAGGTGATCCACCAAGGAATAATACTTGTTCAAGAAGATGGGTGTTGGCAAAACCCTAGTTTCTATCTCTATAGAAATTGTAAGTACTCTCTACAATTCTTATGCAAGAGTGTGTAACCCTAATCTATGATAAGACTTCTCTTATTTATAGATGTAGGAAAACCCTTCCCTAAACTATTTAGGATTAGGGTTTCTATTCTAATTAAACTCCTTTAATTAAATTAAACTCCTAATCCAATTAGGAATTCATGTGAGAGTACTTCTATTAATTAATTCCCAATCCCTATTAGGAATTAAATAATAGTAATAGTAATAATAATAATAAGACTCCTCTTATTAATTTATATTTAATATTTCTAAAATATTTAATAATAAATATTAAGCTATTTAATTTATTCTATCTCCATAGACTAAATTAAATACACTTAACTTATTATTACAATTATGCCATTTACTTCTTAAATAAATATTTTCCTTTTGCGGGGTGACCCTTTAGGTTCTCCATATTAAACCGGTTGTGAATAAATCAACTAGAACAATTCTAATCTTATTTAAATAAATAAATTAAACTATTTAATTCATTTAAATAAATAATATTTATTCTACAATAAGGGTAAGCCCCCTTAGCGATCAACGACTTTCCAGATAATATTGATTTCAACATTAATCATAAAAGAACCTTTCAGTGCATAGTTACCGTACAATTCAATCCTTCTACCATACAATGTCCCAATTAAATATAAGACATGGAATTACTGTCAAGTCTTATTTTATTTAATTATATGTATTTCGATTCTCAAATGCACAACTCTAATTAATGTAAATTAGAAACTCTTTTCTAATTTCATTCTGCTTTGGCCAAAGACTTCTGAGTCGTCATTTATCGAATCACATAGGACATTCTCTCCTTTTACTAGAAGTGGTAGATTCTTTATTGATCATTCACCTATCTCCATGTATAACTTATTATACCCAATTATACCCTTTGATATACCCTAAAGGTCTTAAGGGACATGTCAAAGTATAACTCATCATACACAAGATACTATGATGATCTCAAGTCCAAGGATCACTTGTACTACTATCACTAGAGGAATTCCTATTGACAGGCGAGTAAAACTCCATTAGGTATTCCTTAGCGAGCCACGTTCAGTGAACTTATTCTCTAATAAGCACCTACATACTTGCTTTAGTGTCTCCACAAAAATGATTATGAGATCAATCATCCTCTTCATAAGAGCAAGCAACGTATGTACTAATCTATCCGGATTCACTAATCCCCTTTTTAGTAATCCAACGATTAGGAACAATTTTAGTTTGTGAGCTATCTAGAATTTAGATCTCATTAGCATGATCACCATCATGATTCTAAAAACATTGCTCAAAACTCTGGGTTTATCACATTTAATATAACAGCACCATGTAGATAAAGTAAAATGCCTTTAACAAACGAATAAGATTACAAAGTATATGCTACATCATATCAAATATGATTGGCTTGTGTGCATACTACTTTCAGACCTCTCTGCCCATCCTCGCCCCGGCGAGGTTTTCTAGTACAAGTTTCTCACCCCGGCAAGAACAACCAGATTTCATTGGCGCGTTTTTCGAGGCACGCGGTTTTTGGCAGATTTCTTTCCTTTATTTTAGGGATTTACATATCTTTTAGATTTCTATTGTAATTATGATATTTATTAGATATGATTTAGTAGAATTTGATTTCCAATTGGATTTCTATTCCTTTTAGGATTTAGGGTTTTTTTAGGGTTTTATTCTATTAGTATAAATAAAATACATGGCTGATGTTATGGGGGATATACATACTTTTTGATTAATGAAATTATTGTGAGATTCTTCTCATCTTTTGGTTCTTTAAGAATTCCTAGACTATTTTCTTAGTTTTCTTAAGATTCAACTATCAACTTATCATACAACAAATCACAGTTGTGTGTGGCGTTATTCTACCGCATCATTCAATCATACGGAGATTATCGTTTGAATTAAACGAGGGTCAAAGTGTTGTTAGTGTTTCATCCTTCATACATTCAAATTGCTTGATCGACTATTCCAAGGTTTATCGTCTATATTCAGGCGAGGGATTAAGGATTCGAACGAGTTCCACCTTTATAACTTGCTGGAAACGATCCGGGCGACGACCACCTCACGCAAGCGTGCCGTGGAGTCTATCATTTGGCATCAGAGCTAAGTTCCTAGCAGGTTACTTATCCTTTATTTTCTTGTTGAAAAGTAAAAAAAAGAGAAAAAAGAAAAAAAAAGTATAAAAAAAAATTCAGTTATTTCGTTTGATTGATATTATTGGGCAAAATTATTATTGTTGTAATTGCTTGGGTTTCATAAGTTCATGATTATTGGGATCGTATTGAAGAAGTTATTATTTGATTCTATTGTTGGAATTTGTGAATTTTGAGGATATTGGGATTTCACTCAAGAGGATTTTAATTGGTGATCGTGAAAATTTGGTGGTTATCGTACGTCACACTTGCTATATTTTGTTTTGTGATAAGTTCTTGTTGGATTGATAGAAAAGCTGAGATATTTATTTAGTGAATTCAAAAAGAACCTATAAGAGGGAATTAGAGTGGTAAAAGGCAAGAGTGTGAGGTCAATTGAGGGTAAAAGCCTAAATTGTGTGATACACGAGCGTTTCATAATTGTGGGATATATTGTTTGAGCAAAACACGTAAGGGAGTGTGTGAGGAAAAATTTTCTTTATCTACTAACCTTTGTTTTGCAGCGAACATGTATAATTATGGTTATGAAAATAATTATGAGTGGCAAAAGAGATCTTTTCAAGGAAGGCGCGATTCTGAAGCTTATTTGAGTTGGGAGGAAAGGAAGGAACGAGAGTTTGGCTATCATAAATATTCCGAGCAAAAGAAGTTCAAACTTGCAGTTCTAGATTTTTCAGGACATGCAGCAACATGGTGGGCTCAATTTGAACGTGATAGGAGAAAATATGGAGAACATCCGATCGAGACTTGGGAAGAATTGAAAACCGTGATGAGAAAGCGGTATGCTCCAGGACAACCTAGTAGGAGGTATGAACATGCATCTCCGAAACATGTAGAGCAACTTTCAAGGCGTTCAACTTGTGATAATGAAAAGAAGGTTCGTAGACATGAAGATTTGCAGTGGAGACAGCGAAGAGAAACTCCTAAGGCGTATATTGAACCGGTATCAATTGAGGATATCATGAGAACATATAATGAGATAAGGGACGATCATTTGAAGCGGTGTCAAAACATCTCTAAGGCACAAAAGGAGCAAAATCAGCCGAGGGAGGTGGACGATGGAATAGAATATGCGGTCCAAGGAGAGTTGTTAGGTTTCGATGTTCGAGATGAAGTCCATGATTCAAAGAAAGAAAATACCTGTGAAAGTGAACGACAAAAAGAAAGTGAAAAGGAAATTAAAAAAAAGATTGATTGTGAAAAAGAAAAGTGTGAAAAAGAAAATGAAAAGAGAGATGAGAATGAAAAGAATGAGAGCAAAAATAAACGAGAGAAAGAAATAGTGGAGAGTAAGAGTGAAAAAAGAGAGGAGAGTGAGTTGAAAAGTGAGTTGTATTTTGAAAAGCCAATGACTGTACATTCGTACAAGACGGCGCTTTTGAATACTAACCGGATTAACTCTTCTTTGTCTAGTTCTGTTGTTTCTCTTATACAGGTGATTGAGGATATACCCCGAGCTATCATTCCATATCAGCCAGCTTGTAGTATTCCCGAGGAGACGATGGAGTTACCAAGGCGGGTTGGAGAGTTGATGGAGTCTAACTTCATCAAAGCGGGTATCGTGGATGAAGTCATTAGTGCATGTGCTATTCCGGAGATCATAGTACCTAAGGAAGATAGAATGTCGAGCTTGTTCGTTGATTTTGAGTTGGTAAACAAGTATCGTTATTATTTTCTTTGCTTAGATAATATGTGTGATAAATTGCATAGTACTTATGTTTTGTTTACATTGGGTGATGACCATGTGATGTTTATGCCTAATCAAATTAGCATGAGATATTGTGATAAATAGAAAATTGTGTTAACATGTGAATTATATAGGTGGATAGTTATTTCTGTTAGATTAATTAATGCATCTAGTATGTTCATGAGTTTATTAAAACTTGTTTTGCATGCTTCCATGGATAAATTTGTGTTTGGCTATTTTGATGGTAGAATCGTCTTTATCATAAACTATGGAGGATATTTGATATTTGTCGAGTTAGTTTATGAGCATGCGATATATTCTCGTTGTCAATATTCCTACTATCATTTGGTAAATTCTCATTGTCAAAGTGCATATCTTCGTAGAATTTATTCTAGTGATTATTGTGGGAATTCTCGTTTTCAACGTTTGTATTTGCATGAAATTCATTCTAGGGTTTTTCATTCATATGTTGCATTAGGTTTTGAAGTTAATCAATCTTTACATGGCATGTCGTTAATTGATAATAGTCATGATTCTTCAATAGAGAAATTTTCATTGCATGATTTGTTAACATTTGGTAATGTCTTTCCATTAGAGTTGTTATCATTGTATGATTTTGAGAATGTTGTCTTGAATAAGAAAGAATTACTATCATTGGGTATTGAATTGAAAAGTGTTTATCATCAAATTGAAGTGAGATATGGTTTATATGCATATTTAGTTAAGTCTTTTGGATTAGCTACTGCGTTAAATATTTTCATGTTAAATCATGTGTTGCATTCTTTTATGGGAAAATTTGCTAATATCTGTGTTGTCACTTCGACTTTTGTTAACACTTGGAAAAATTATTTGGTATATGTTGAGTTTGATTGTGAGTATCATAAGTATGCTAGTGAGTTTTTATCTTGTGGTGTTGGTTTTGATCTTTCAATTCCATTGATGTCGTTATCTGATGTTGCATTGGTTAATGTCAACGGGAAGGGAAAGGTTAGTTTTGTTGTGTAGGTTCAAGATGGGTTCGTACTCATCAAGGGGGAAAATATGGATCAATGTGCACATCAAATGGAACAATGCGTGGAAAGTCTAAAGGGAAGTGTTTTGGATTTTGTTTTAGTAGACTTTACATGTAATTTTGAGTTATTTGATTTCTTTGTGATTAAACAAAAGGAACTTGTTGATTTGTTTTGTTTTGTGTTTAATCCAGGAATTCAAAGGTGCTTGCAAATGCAACGTATCAAGTTTCAAATTTTGACATTTGATCCGGGTGCATTGAAGTGGATGTTAGTGCAAATGGTCGAGATCATAAGGTTTACTTTTGATCCGGGAACTCGTCATTGGGAGTATTTGCGAATACACGAGATCATCACGTTGGTTTTTGATCTGGGAATTCATGGATGGAAGTTGATGAAGTGTGAAGGGTTCTACATGTTGATATTTGATTTAGGAGGATATAGAACTTTTCATAGTTTTATTTGCTTTTATTTTATTATACATGCATTTGATTTCTTAGGTAGAAATTTTGATTGCGTGTTAGTTTTAGTTGCTTATTTAGTTTGTTTTGGTGTAGTTAATACTTTGGAAGTGTCTGGAATACGTGTGGCAGAGTATTGTATTGATGTGGACAAGATCGTGCGTAAAGGAGTTCGAAAATTTGAGTTTCCAAGTTGTGTTACGAGGAGCTTGCAGGGTGTTATGCTGATTCGATCACTGCTTGGAAAGAGATGTTTACAAGTTGTTCATGTTGATACGTCGGAGTTGCCAGATGTTACTATGTTCTTTGCAGGAGTTGGAAGTTCAATTGATTATTTTCATATTCTTACATACTTTATTTATATATTTCATGTGAGTGGTGAGAATTATGATTATGTTTTGTTTGACGCTTCTAACTTGGTTTGTTTGGGTGTAGGATCAGTTTTGTGGATATATCCTTTTCAAGGGGAGATGCTGGATTTGAGGACAAATCCTTTTGAAGAGGAGGGGAATGATACAATCCTGTCCAGGCTCGCATTAAGCGTCATCGACTCAACTCAAGCTTCGTGGGTTCAACAAACGAATTCAAGTAATTGGGCTAGAATCTACTTAAGGATGCTTACATTGGAGCTCAATTCATATGAACATCGAGGAGAGGGTCATTCATGTGATTTGGGATTGCTAGATACGATCTATATAGTGAGACCAAATCAATGCAAGTCAAGCGTTCGAAATAGTGTTCATCATGTTCGTTGGTATCGTCTAATCATTAATGAAGATATGTGTCAATTAATGTAAGGATTAGCGTTCTTATGACGTTATGGATGTCCAAGAAAGCTGGAGAGGTTATGTTATATCATGGGACAACACGAGGTTGGATTGCACGGAAAACAAACTCAGAAGTTGGAATTCAGGGTTCTCGCCCCGGCGAGAATTGCAGGTTTATTTTTCTCGCCCCGGCGAGAACTCCTCTGGATATTTTCGCCCCGGCCCAAACTGACGCCGCCCCGACCAAGATCTCTCTGCCCATCCTCGCCCCGGCGAGGTTTTCTAGTACAAGTTTCTCGCCCCGGCGAGAACAACCAGATTTCATTGGCGCGTTTTTTGAGGCACACGGTTTTTGGCAGATTTCTTTCCTTTATTTTAGGGATTTACATATCTTTTAGATTTCTATTGTAATTAGGATATTTATTAGATATGATTTAGTAGAATTTGATTTCCAATTGGATTTCTATTCCTTTTAGGATTTAGAGTTTTTTTTTAGGGTTTTATTCTATTAGTATAAATAGAATACATGGCTGATGTTATGGGGGATATACACACTTTTTGATTAATGAAATTATTGTG
Source organism: Aralia elata (assembly GCA_034770075.1). Lineage (NCBI taxonomy): Eukaryota > Viridiplantae > Streptophyta > Magnoliopsida > Apiales > Araliaceae > Aralia > Aralia elata. The sequence goes on along the minus strand of JAVJAP010000022.1, from coordinate 78,231 downwards.
AGATTCTTCTCATCTTTTGGTTCTTTAAGAATTCCTAGACTATTTTCTTAGTTTTCTTAAGATTCAACTATCAACTTATCATACAACAAATCACAGTTGTGTGTGGCGTTATTCTACCGCATCATTCAATCATACGGAGATTATCGTTTGAATTAAACGAGGGTCAAAGTGTTGTTGGTGTTTCATCCTTCATACATTCAAATTGCTTGATCGACTATTCCAAGGTTTATCGTCTATATTCAGGCGAGGGATTAAGGATTCGAACGAGCTCCACCTTTATAACTTGCTGGAAACGATCCGGGCGACGACCACCTCACGCAAGCGTGCCGTGGAGTCTATCAAAAGGAAAACAAGATCATAGGCTAAACAAAGAAAGCAGCCGCCAATAGGGACAAAAGAACAATTGAACAATTTAAGAACAAAATACAATTAAAGAACAATTAACAATTAAAGAACAGTAACAGCCCAAACAACCGAACAAAAAACAGAACCATGAGAAACCAGCTGGCAGTGCAAAAAAGAAGACAGTCAGCAGCCTAGGAGAACCATGCATACGTCCAGCAGCAAGAACAAGAGAAAACCCCCAGCAGCAGCCACTACCAGGAACGACAACCCAACACTAAACACAGACCTGCAGCAAAACCGCAACAACTAAGCCCTAGCAGAAACCTGCCCAAAACCAGCATTACAACAGAGGCAGGAAGAAGACCAGCAGAAGCACCAAAAGAAATAGAAGAAAAGGGAACGGCCCAGGACCAACACCAAAGAAGACCCAGCAGCAGACAAGTGGAACCAAACAGGCAGCAACCAAACACGGCCCCCAGCGGCGGGAAGAGGACTACAACAGCATAGAAGCAAACTGCTACAGCAGCACCCGACCAAAGATAGGACGCAGCAGGCAGCCAAACTGCAGCAGGACCAAAATCGCTGCTGCAAACCAGCAACCAAGAAGCACATCAACCGTAGCAAAAGAACCAAACCAAGCCAACCGTAGTAACCCAGGCAGGGAAAACAGCATCAGCAGCCAAGCCACACACCCAACAACACCACCTAATAGCAGAAAAGCACAACCAGCAACAGCAGCGAGATAGCAGCAACAACAGCAACAACCACCAAGAAACCATATCAGCAGCCATCTAACACAGAACCAGAACCCAGCAAAACAGCAGCCAGGCAGCAGCACAAAGACACCCGACGCCCAGCAAACATGAGATTAAGGGCAGCGAAAACAGGTCAAAGGAGCCCAGTCGCACCAAACAACACAACCCAGAGCATGGCCAACAAACAGACACACCCCCACCAGAATACCAAAAGACCAAGCTGCAAGAAACCAGCAGACAGAGCCCAGCTCCACCAACACAGCAGCAAAGAGCAACCAGAGCAGCAAAGGCAAGGAGCAAAAGCAGAACCCCAAAAGCCAGCAAACATAGGCCAAAAGCCCAGCCCAAACCAGCAAAACAATAGATGCAAGGATACAATCAAAACCGAAACCTACGTGGAGGCTAAACAGTAGTAATGATCATCAAATGACTAAGCCTAACATATTGCTTCCTAACCATAGTGGAAGAGTGTAGCCGACATTTAATGACATGCAGAATTTCACGACCAAGACTGGCGGCCGGCATTGAAGATTTGCCATGACATCTAGCATTTCGCTCTCTCCAAATGTGGTAAACAGTTGCGGCCAGCCCAAGAGAAAGAATAGAGCGCCTTAATTTCGAGGGGGGAATAAGGAGCACATAGTTTACAATAGAAACCCAGTCCTTAAGGAACCCCCGCTAACCACAGCGACGCATGACATAGAAGAGGACTTGGAAAGCATACGGGCATTGGAAAAAAAGGTGAGGAAAACTTTCCAAATTATTGGAGCAAAGCTAGCATTCGGGAGGAATGTCGATACCATAACGAACCAGGACATCTTTAGTCTTGAAACCCTTGTGAAAGGCAAGCCATAAATAGAAGGAGAATCTAGGAACATGGAGCTTGTGCCACACCAGAGAAGACCAATCAACCTCAATACCCCTCCTACGAATAGAATTCCAAATAGAGCATGTAGAAACAGAAGAAGAGGAATCCCAAAGGAGGCAATCCTGCTTAGAAGCATCATGAAGTCTAGAGACGTCAAAGGAGCGACGAAACTCCATAACAACAGAGTGGTTAGAGGATGGTAACTTCCATCCAGAGTCTCCTAAAATTGCGGCCACCGTAGCCATAGGACCCAAACCAGAGTTAACAATGAGGCAGTCATGAACAGAGCGAGCAAGAGGCCGATGGTTCATCCACGGGTCAAACCAAAGACTAACAAGAGAGCCATTGCAAATAACATAATTAATGTGATTGATGGCCACACTCCGAAGTCTTAAAACCTTTCTCCAGATCCAGGAATAGTCAGAAGGGATAGGAATAGACCAGAAGTTTCGATCCTTAGTAACAGTATCCCTTGTCCATTTAGCCCACAAGGAGGAACTCTGAGGGTTAATAATATTCCACAAGTGCAATAAAATACTAGCATTGTTCCAATCATCAAGATGCTTAAGATTTTAGCCCCCTTCAGAAACTGGCAAGGCAATTTTATCCCAAGCAACCTTAACACCAAACTTTTGCAAAGAGGAACTTCCAAAGAAATCTGGAAAGAATAGATTTGATGGATTTCAAGATGTAGGAAGACAAAATGAAGAAAGAGGACCAATAACTTTGAACAGCAAAAAGAACAGTCCGAATCAATTGAAGCCTGCCAGAGAAAGAGAGAAGCTTTGAGGTCCAAGATGTAACTTTAGAGGTAATTCTGTCAAGGAGAGGCCTACAATCTATAGTAGAGAGCTTTGAAGAGATAAGGGGGACACCGAGGAATTTGGTAGGGGTGTATCCCCTCTCAAAATGAAGAATATTCAGAATGGCAGTTTCATCCTCAGGGATAACATTGGCAAGAAAGCATTGACTCTTCACCTCATTAGGAGAGAGACCCGAGATGTGAGAGAAGAGGGTCAAGCAGGATGATAAAGTAGAGACGGAGGCCCGATCCCCATGACAGAAAAGCATTAGATAATCCGCAAAATAGAGATTAGTAATCCTATTATGGACAGTTCTCCAGTGAAACTTGAAGGGGAGGGTTTTAATTTTATCAGTAATAATCAGAGAAAGAGTTTCCATGATAATGACAAAAAGGTAAGGCAAAAGCGGATCACCTTGACGAAGACCCCTAGCCCCAGGGAAAAAACCACATAACGCCCCATTAACCTTAACAGAGAAATTAGGAGTAGAAATATATGTCCTGATCCAATAAATGAATTTCGGAGGGAATTTGAGGTGATATAGCACATCGAACAGATAATCCCAGCGGATGGAGTCAAAAGCTTTCCTCAAGTCAATCTTAAGAGTACATCTAGGAGGCCCAGATCTTCTGTGGTAATTCCTCATTAAATCTTGGGCAAGCAGAATATTATCACCAATCCGTCTACCCGGAATAAAGGCAGCTTGAGTAGGGGAGATGAGGGATGATAGAGTGCACCTAAGTCTACTTGCAATGATCTTAGAGATGCATTTATAAGTAGTATTACAACAGGAAATAGGCCTAAAGTCCCCCATAGAGGAAGGATTAGGGACCTTAGGGATGAGAGCAATGGCAGTAGCATTAGTACCTTTCAAGAGGCAGCCCTGCCTAAAAAAAGAATTAATGGCCGCAAGAAAATCTGGCCCCACAATATCCCAGTTGTGAGTGAAAAAGTTAACATTGAAACCATCAGGCCCCGGACTTTTATTTTTCTTCAAAGAATGAAGGGTAGTCAAAATTTCATCATCAGACACATCTCTATCCAAAAGACGAGCTTGGTCAGAAGATAGGGTCCTAGTGAAAATATGAACCAAATCATTTAGCCCTAGATAACAAGAGGAGGGGGAAGAGCCCAGCAGATTTAAAAAATAGTCACCTGCAACCTTTTGGACTTGGTCATGCCCCTGTACCATTATGCCACTATCATTATTAATAGATAAAATTTTGTTAGTATTCCACCTACTTTTTACCATGCTGTGAAAAAACCTAGAGTTTGAGTCCCCTTCCTTAAGCCACAACACCCGGGATTTTTGTTTGAGAAGAGATTACTCTTTAACCATAGCATCCCACAAATTAGTAGAGTAATCTCTCTGAAGCTTTAAGAGCTGCCCATCTCTTGGATTATTAATCAGCTCAATCTGAATATCATGCAGCTTCTGCCTGGCCTGGGCAACATTATTAGTAAGATTACCAACCGTCTTGTTCAGGTCACAAATCACCCTTTTTGCCCTCCTAAGTTTTTCGGCAAGGACAAAGATAGGATCCCCAGAGACATGACAATTCCAAGAGATCCTAAGAGAGTCCTTGAAATCCTCCAAATCCAGCATGAAATTAAAAAATTGGAATGGTTTTGGAATTTTTGGGGGGACAAGCCCAGTGAAAATAATAGCAGGACTGTGATCCGAGAGATCCCTAGGACTAAAGTGAGCATAAGAGGAGCCAAGTAAGGTTGACCAACCACAATTCACAAGAACACGATCAAGTTTTTTATAAGTGGGATCATCATCCTAGGAGTCCCACCAGGTATAGAAAGCGCCAGTGGCGCGAAGATCCTCAACAGAAATATTCTCCAGACATGTTTTAAATTCAGCATTACCATGGTCCCAAGAAGCACTACCACCGTCCACTTCATTCAGACTAATAGTTTCATTAAAATCCCCCAGCAACACCCAAGGAGAGGACAGAGGAACAGCCAGAGAGATTAAGTCCTTCCAAAGAGCCCTACGATCAACAGGCGTATGCAAAGCATAAATAATAGAGACAAAAATGGGTATTAAGAGCTGTAGAAGCAACCGAGCAGTGAATGAGTTGAGAAGATTTGAACATGATGTTGACACCCCAGAAATTAGGGTCCCAGCCCAGCCAGATTTTGCCATTGTCATGGTACTCATAATTAAACTCCTACCTCCATCGACTGCAGATTCTGTTAGAAATAGATGGAGCATGCTGAGCTTTCACCCTAGTTTCAATGAGGCCAACAAAAGAGATGTTATTAGAACGTAAGAAATCACGAACCGAGGACTGCTCAGGCCCTCAATTTACCCCTCTAATATTGAAAGAGCAAATATTAATCATTTAAAAAGAGGAGAAGATTTGAAGGAATAGATCTCCCTGCTTTTTTTGTTAATCTTTTTAGGCACAACCAGAGACACATTGACAGGAACCATAGCCGAAACAGATTTGGTATTTTGATCTTTTCCCACATTTCCATCAATAAGCTTGAGCTTAGACACTAGAGGATTTGGAGACGGAGTAACATCAGTACTGGAAGGTGAGAAAGGCATATCCTTTGATGGTGCAGGGATAGGAGTAAGATTGCCCAAGAAGGCCTGATTGGGCGAAGGAACTGGGACAGTACCTTTACCCCTGTCCACCTCAGTTTCGTCCAAAGGTTTCAGCATATCAGCACGGGGGTTGTGTAGAGGGGTGATAGAGGTGATGGAAGAAGAGGGTTCCAGAAGATCAGAAATCAATAAGAAAGAGTTTGAGACAGGAACAACAGGTAAAGAAGGAGGAGAAACATGGGATTTTTCAGTGACGTGACCCTTAGCTCTGGCCACTGTCGTCCATTCCTCCTTGGAAGATGTAATAGTAAGAGTAGGAGAGGCAAGGGCTTTAAGGTCAGAAACCTTCATAACCGGCTTAGATTGAGGGACCTGGACAGAGCCAGGAGTGCCATCTTCAGCGTCGACTTTAGAAGAGCAAGAAGTTTTCTCCAGTGAAACAGAAGACTTTGGAACCCATTTATAATTAGCTTTTGTGCACTTAATCAAAGAATGTCCGAAGGTCTTGCATAAGGTGCATAAAGAAGGCTTATTTTGGTACTCGACCTTAATCTCAACCCATTTTTTTCCACCATTGACTTCGTCATTAACACACAACCAGAGTTGATCATGCAGCATAGAATTAACACCAATTTCAAGGCATACCCTAGCAAAATTCATAGGTTCCATCTTTTCAGTAATAGGATCAGCAAACAGAGGTCTCCTAATACTACTGGCAAGGTAACTTATTCCCTCCGAGGTGCAGTAAGATAAAGGAACACCGTGGAATTTAACCCAAACATTGGTTTTCAAACAAGGTTCCGTAGTAAAATCAGTCCCCTCCTTCCAAGGTTTAAGAGTGATGAGTTTATTAGCAATATACCAAGGGCCTAGAGCAAGAACATTGTCTCTGTTGGATATATTATGAAATTTGAAAAGGAAAAAACTATTGGCATGAAGATAGACTTTTTGCAGGCCATATTTGCCCCAAATTTTGGGGGGCAGTGGCTTCAACTATTTTAAAGGGCAACCGAGCATGGAAAAAATATCCCACCAAACTAGTAGACCACAAAGAGCTACCCTTGTCAAAGATGTCCGAAGGGGGCTGCATCATCACTCTGCCATTTACCAGAGACGAAGGGTGGTAAGTTAGGTTACGCTTAGGCGAAGCAAGATCACCCGCAACAATATTTTTCCAAGAAGTATGAAATGAATCAGGCCTTGGCAGTAAGCCCTTTACAGATACACCTTTTACCTCTTCCAGCTCATTAGCAACCGTCAAGTTCGCTGCATTACCCAATTCGCTTATTACAATAGAAGAGGGTACAGTAGCAGCAACCTGCCGTGAAGACAATACATCATCAGTTTCAGAGAGTTCTCCTTCTTCAAGACCATCTTTTGGGATAATACCAGACGACAGAAGCTGGCAATCAGAAAGGGGGTGAGCACCAGCTGATCCTTTAGTATCGTTTCTCAGAGGACTTTTAACAAACATATTATCGGCATTAACAGTTCTTGGCAAAATTCCATTACAAGAAAATTCATTAACCTCCTGCAAGGAATGCCCACGAGATGAAATAAAATTTAACAACATTTGGTTTCTTTTATGTTCGTCAATAGCATCAGAACGATCATGGCGCGAGAAATGCTGAACCGCTTTGAAAAAGTCTTGCAGAACCGAGTCTGACTCAAGGCCCGTACAAGCTTCCTCCTTATGGTTATCAATCAAAACAGCCAAGTCAGCCATGAACGAGGAAGAGGCGGCCAAAGCAGAACAGATCTTTCCTAACCCTAGTAGAGCAAAATCCTCTATGCCAGGTAGCACAATAGACTGCCCAAGATTGGCATGGTTCTGCGGGACCCCAGAGACAATAGAAGAAAGGACAAAAAAAATTTCGGATGGGGGGACTATTTGTCGATTTAGCAATCAATAAATACGTGCAAGTGTACACGATCAACAAGTAATAAAGTGATAAGAGAGTGTCGAACCCACATAGAATTATTTAATAATAATTACCAAATACTAACTCATAATCAAATTAACTTTATTTAAACAATTGATTAAGACTGTGAATTTTAGATAATAAAATACTAAATTAACTAATTACTAACTACCAAGAATCGAATTCAGATAAAAGGCTTAAGATTACAATTTTTCTTAATGTTTCCCTTGAATTAATACACTACCTGTTAAGTTATATTAATTATTCCGGATTGTTAATCAAGAACTCATCAATATTTATAACTATCTCTCGATGTATCATAAACGAATCAACTTAAATCCACAAAAGATAGAATTAAGATGAACACCCTAGTTAACTAATTCACTATATCTCTATGTGAATTACAATTAAAAAGGATTTAAAGCTCAGGTTCTATTTCAGATTACATGCGGCGTATAGGTATATCTCTATCCTAAACACAAATCATGAGTTCCATTACCATGCAGAAAACACAATCACATGCTATTATGACTAGGTCTAAATCTATAATCCATCTCTCGAGTTCATATAGATTACCACGGTAATTGTTGATCAAACAATTAAGCAATTAATCACAAATCATAATAGACAATCTGATAATAATCAACAATAATTAACAAGGAAGCATATTAATAAAAGCTACGCAATAAGATCCATTGTAATCTTAAAAAGAAATTAGTTCATGATTGAATTAAAATCCATAATCCACAATTGATAAAGCATTCAAGAATACAAAATAAAAGATTAGGGAAGAGAATAGAATCTGTAATTCCAATCCTTGAGTCTCCCCTTCAGCTCTTGTGATGAATCCTACTTGCTTGCTCAATTGCTTCAAGCCTCCCTCTCTTTCTCCCAAACTAGGGTTAGCAAAAAGTAGCAAAATCCCTCCTATTCTATGTCTCACATCATGTATTTATAGGTTCTAGTTAAAGTCCTAAACCAATTAGAAGTTACAATCCTTATTTCATTCAAGTTGGGTCAAAAATAAGCTTTTCAAAAACCCGACGCAGCGCGGCCGCACCCATATTTGGCCTAGGAAGCAGTGCGGCTGCGCCCAAGTGCCAGAAATTAAGTTTTTTCTTCTGCAGAGCAGCGCGGCCGCGCCCAAAATACACTAGGAACCGGCGCGGCCGCGCCCGACCAAATTCTGCTCGGACATCTGTTGGTAAAATGGTCATAACTTTTGATCCGGAAAGAGTTACGGGGCCTGCCACCTATCAAATCGAAGCTCTCGACGAGATCTACATCTTTCCTTCGTTGAGAATTGAGAGATCTGGGCTGGAGAATGGTTGAAATTGAGCTTCAAGTGACTGCTATGTAAATGACAACTCCAAACCTTGATCTCTGTTGATAAAAATGTCATAACTCTAGCATCCGAACTCCGATTAGGGTGATTCAAGATGTTCTGGAAAGATAAGAAATAAATATATAATAAAATCCAAGTTCCAATCCAAGAACATGCATCCATTTTAATGTTAAAAGCTCTGTAATCTTCCCTTCTCGCATTTGCTCGCATGTTGTACTCCAAAAGATATTCGGATTGCGTTTCCTTGCCCATTCTACAAAATAACATAAAAACACTATAAATACCTAATACTAACTTAAAATACTTAAGAACTAAGAAATTATCAAGCCAAACGTACTCAATTCATAGATGTAAAACTCACTCATCAAGGACAACCATGGAGAAGAGTCGGGAGAAGAAAGAGGCAAGATGAAAAAAGAATCTGCGAAAATGAACAGTAGAGAAAGCGATGTGATTATGGGGTTAAAAGAGGAGGATATGAGGAACAGTGATCGGAATCGGAATAAAGTAAAGGCGGCGGGATTAGGGCTTGGGATGGTTAGAGAGAAGATAGAGAACGGAGTTTAGAGAGAGAAACATCTCTTTGAGGTAGAAGGATTACCTTCTTATTGTTTCATTCGTTCCTTCAAATTGTCAAAGAAAGGGGTGATTAGAAGTCCTATTACTTCGCTTTAGTTTGATTGGCATCAAAAAGAGCAATCCCATCACTATCGCGTTCAAAACGATGTGTACATCTCACACAAGTCATGATTTTAGGAGACTTTCTTAATGTTTTATTAGTTCCTTCAAATTGTCAAAGAAAGAGGTGATACTTTGTTCTAGTTTGATTAGCATCAAAAGGAGTAATCGCATCACTATCGCGTTCAAAACGATGCTCACATCTCACACGAGACTTGATTTAGGGAGACCTTCTTATTGTTTAATTAGTTCCTTCAAATTGTCAAAAAAGAGGTGATTACGAGTCCTATTACTTCGTTCTAGTTTGCTTAGCATCAAAAGGAGTAATACCATCACTATCGCGTTCAAAACGATGCTTACATCCCACACAAGTCATGATTTAGGGAGACCATTGTTGCCCGATTTCACAATCGACAATTACGTGCAAGTGTACACGATCAACAAGTAATAAAGTGATAAGAGAGAGTGTCGAACCCACAGGAATTACTATGTTATTAATCTCCAATTGTCAATCTAAATTATGCCTATTCTATTAAACAATCACAATTTGGGTTTTTAATTGGAAATAATTGAAATTAAACTAACACAAACAATAATTCAAAGGTTGAAATTCAGATTTAAAATGATTAAGACTACAATATCCCCAGTTATTTATCATAAACCAATCTATGTATATCTTCCAATTATGCACTTCACTGGAGTTGTTAACAGAAATTTCAAATGCATTTATAAGCCCTTTTCCAAGTGATCAAATAAATCTTTCTAATCCAATTACTTTACGATATTCCTATGCAAAGTTAAAGGATTAAATTCATTAAGTTCCAATTTCCAATTGTTACATGCAGCAAAGAGATATCCCTATTCACTTCACAAATCAAATTATTCAACACATGCAAATAATTAAGATTACACGCTATCTTATCCAGTCCTAACCCTAGATTTTATCTCCCGAATTCATCTAAGGTAACCCGCTAATTGTCGGCCAAACAATTAATCAACAAGCATAAAATAAGATAGACAACTCCCATCAAATTGAACAATTGAAATCAAATAGATAATCAACTCATAATTATAACTGGTTCCATTGTAGCCTTAACTAAGAATTTAGTTCATACTAGCAATTAAAACTAGAATACCAAAATAAGTCATCATAATTAATTACAAATCAGAGGATAAAGATTAAAAGAAAACTCAGTATAATCTCTACCTCTCCAATCTGAACTTCTCACGATGCTTGACTTGTCCTCCAATCTCCTTGCTTAGCTCTGAAAGTTCAATCTCTGAATAATAATCTCTCAATCCAAGTCTGGATGTTCTATTTATATCCTCCTTCTGTTCCTCAATAGCAAGAGTCCTTGATCACTTCTATCTTTCCAAAATAACAGCATTCCAACAAAATCAGGATTCCTATCTGCCGCTTTCTCGCCCCGACGAGAAGTTCAAGGCAAAAGTTCTCGCCCCGGCCAGCTTCTGCCCCGACGAGAAATATAACATACGAGTTCTCGCCCCGGCGAGAATGCCCTGCGCCCAGCCAATTTTCTTCTTTTCAATCCACAGCCAGCCATGACCTACAATAGCAACATGAAAGCAAATAAAAGATACCAAAAACACTTAAAAACAAGTAAAGAACTAAGCCATAGACATATCAAACTCGTAGGTTAAAAACCTACTCATCAAATACCCCCAAACTCAAAACTTTGCTTGTCCTCAAGCAAAACACAAAACAAACCAAAATCACATCTAAGCTAACTACCAATCATGAATGCAAATGCATAACTAAACATATTCAAGCAATTACTTAACAGACATCATAAATATCCGGCCTCAGAAATCAGTAACTACCAATTTAACAGAATTTCAACCTCACACTATCCAAGAGCCAACTATTAGCAATTATGAATCACTCTCAACCCTTCCATAAGTATGCAACATATATTAAACCAATCGGAGTATGCATCCAACTCTAAGTATCACAATGCTCAACAAGAGACAAATTCACAGATTTTACTTTTAAGCTCAACTTGCTATTCACTTGTCTTCTCAGTTTTTTCTCTTTTTCTTTAACGAGTGCGTTTTACGCTCCATCTCGTCATATATCCTGACTAGTGCAATGTTCATCTTTATTAGGCTATTCAGTGCCACCCGTGTAGCGAACTTTCAACTAACGACTCCCAAACCGGACGATTTTAGGGCGCTGAGTGTAAAGACATCTCCTAAGGGTATACTCATTCAAATGACACCGGCCACAAAGACAAACTTAGCCAAGACCTGCTCTTATCTGTCTATATTCATTAATTCATAGTTTTCTTGCACTTAGACAGACATCGAAGCAGTATTTATTCAAAATATTTTTTTTTCTTCGTTTTTCTTCTTTTTTTTTTAGATCTAACAAGTGATAACAGTCTATATCTACATACGAGCATGTAATACACCAAATAAGAACCAACTCCTAATTACTTTAATACACATTCGTAAACAAGTAAAAACCAAGGGTCTCAAATAACCACAACTAAAACAGTTAAACTCCAGATTAACAAAAAGTATCCATCCCATTAAACTATAGTAGAACTAATCAAATTTCATCATTGGCCATCACTAAATGACTTCCATAAATGCAATGCTTGAATACTTCTAAATGCACAATCATATGATCCTATTCTACTAAATTTTTTTTTTCTTTCAAACAACTAAATAAACAACAAACGAAACTAAACTCATGCAACTAAAACTAAAGATGCTATGCACTAAACATGCAAATATGCAATCACACCCCCCAAACTCAAACGAAACAATGTCCTCATTGTGAAAAGCATAAAGAAAGTTAAGAACAGAGGACTCCCCTAGCAGTTCAAGCAGTAGGCTCGAACTCATCATCGTCATTTGGGGACGGTGGTGGAAAAATTGGCAATGGCTGGGCTGCGGGAAACTGAACAGGATCCATCATCGGCTGCATATTGGAGTACATGTTTGCCATGGCGTGGGTGCAACTCTGTTGGTACGCATACATATGCTCCTGCCGATCCGCCAATCGCTGGTTCTGCCTCAATATGGTCTTATGATGGGAATCAATAAGACGCTGCAACTCTCGAAACTGGAGGCTGAACTTGGCTTTCCTTGGCCCAGTAGAAGTGGAAGGACCTGCCGAAGGACCCTCTCCCTCATCATCATCAGATTCATGTTCTTCTTCAGCAGGAGGAGCAGGAGGAGAATGAATTATGTAACCCATACCACGAGGATGTGACTCACCGCCTTCCCATTCTTTATAGCGTGCAATCAAACGGTGATCCAAAAGTAGTAAGGGCTGCTGCAAAGCCTCCTCAGCTCCCCAACGGACTCCCGCACGAAGACACAACCCACATATCAATGAAGGGTGTGGTAAACCACCCTGACTATGCAAAGTCCGTAAAGTGCGGCGAATTGATGCCTCAATCAGCTGACCCACGTTAATCTCAATTCTCGTCACAATAGCATATAACAATAAAGCTTTCTCCTTGGGTACATCACTCACGTGATGTGATGGCATCAGTTTAGCCGAAAGGAAGGCATACCAGACCTTACCATACCGACTCAAGTCCTTTCTAAGGAACATAGGTGCAGCACGTGGCCCTCTACATATCCATGTCATCCCAGGCCTGCATAAGTCAGTAACTACCTTCTCCACATTTGGCCCCTCCTCAAGGAATCGAGTGTATCGGCAATGTAAATCAGGCCTCAAGTTGTAATACTCATTGATCGTTTGGGTGCTGAAGGAAACTGTCTTACCCCGTATTGTAACCTCACATGGTGCCGCGTCCTCTGCATTAGCATAAAACTCTTTGACTATGGCTATACACGCAGGCTCCGGATCGGCAGTGAACGTCTCCAATCCCCTCTGTACTATCTGATGCATCATCTCACCATCAACCACTTCATCAGGCGTGAGGCCGCACTCGGGAGTTAGAGCTTTACTCGATGTATACGATTCATACCTATTAGCCGCCTCTGCACTGACAAACTTTCTTCGATCAAATTGCCTGGATGGAGTAGACGATGATCCTTCACCACGTTGCCTCTTTGGAGCCATGATTGATCTTTTGACAAATAATCCAAACACTACAATCTGCTATGCAATAATAATTCCCCCCAAACTCCAACTTGTCTAACTCCGAAGTGATAGAAGCACAATCCAATGGAATAGATCTGAGGAGCAAACCCTAGAATACTTGCATGCAACAATAAAGCAAATAGAAATCTTGAAAACCACAGAGTATTCCTTCTAATGAATGAGAGATGGTTTAGACAGAGGCTGGGGTTTGTCTTTATAGTGGTACGATTTAGGGTTTGCGTAGGATTTCAAGTATGGAAAGAAATTGGGAAGAAATTAGAAGTGAAATTGGAAGGATTCGGGATGGGTTGGTATTGGAGAAGGAGAAATAGTGTTTTGGAGAAGTTGCATGGGAGTTGGAATGTTAAAAATCAAATTAGAATCGGATTTTTAAAAACTGATTCCGCGATTCTCGCCGGGGCGAGAAAATAAGCTTATGAACCTCGCCGGGGCGAGATTCGGCGGAGAGGTTGGGGCTGGGGCGAGAAAAATCCAGGCCGGGGGCCGGGGCACACTTCAACAGAGAGGTTCTCGCTGGGGCGGAAACCTTAGTGCAATTTTCTCGCCGGGGCGAGAATCCTCAGACTTGAAATTTTTTTTCCTGCTTTTCCCTCTTGATCCTCTTGTCTTTTCTTGTACCATCCCAATGAACATGTTTCCTCCTTCTAAAGCATTCCCATAGATTGTATCCCTGTTTCAATGAACACAACATAAATGAGTTACACACGGAAGATTTAAGACAAAATTTAAACAGAAACACTGAACTACTCCTAGAAAAATATTAACTATACTAATTCTATGAAAGCAATGTAATATCATGATTGGGTTGCCTCCCATCAAGCGCTTGGTTTATAGTCGTCAGCCCGACTTTCTCTACAGTATTAGGCGTCAGCTTGATCGGGAGTAGAAAGGTGAATAACTGATACTTGTCGATCCACATCGCCTCCCCAATAATGTTTGAGTCGCTGACCGTTGACTTTGAATGTGCGCTTTGAATCCGGTTCTTCGACTTCAAGTGCCCCGTGAGAACTTACAGCAGTGATAATGAAAGGGCCTGACCATCTAGACTTCAGTTTTCCAGGAAATAACCGCAGTCTGGAATTGAACAATAGCACAGCTTGTCCCGGTTCAAACTTCCGATCCACAATCCGTTTGTCATGCCACCTTTTGACTTTTTCTTTGTACAGATTGGCATTCTCATAAGCATGATGGCAAAATTCCTCCATCTCGTTCAATTGGAGCAACCTTTTCTCACCAGCGGCTTGAAGATCAAGGTTTAACTTTTGAATTGCCCAATAGGCCTTATGCTTAAGTTCGATCGGTAAATGACATGCTTTCCCAAAAACCATACGATACGGTGACATTCCAATGGGATTCTTATAATTGGTGCGATATGCCCATACAACATCGTCTAGTATCATTGCCCAGTCCTTACGAGTCGGGTTTACCACTTTCTCTAGAATTTGCTTAATTTCCCGATTCGATACCTCTACTTGGCCATTTGTTTGGGGATGATAAGCCGTAGCAATCCGGTGTTTGACTCCGTACTTAGCTAACAACTTAGTGAACTGCTTGTTACAAAAATGAGTACCTTCGTCACTGATTATGGCTCTTGGTGTACCGAATCTAGTAAAGATATTCTTGTGCAGGAACCGTTGAACCACTTTGGCATCATTGGTGGGTAATGCAAGTGCTTCGACCCATTTTGACACGTAATCCACTGCCAAAAGTATGTATTGATTATTGAATGATGACGGAAACGGCCCCATAAAGTCAATTCCCCAAACATCAAATAGTTCAACCTCAAGGATGGTGTTGAGAGGCATTTCGTGCCGCTTCGAGATATTTCCAACCCGTTGACATCTATCACACTTAAGCACAAAGAGATGGGCGTCCTTGAACAACAAAGGCCAGAAAAATCCCGACTGTAACACCTTTGCTGCAGTTCTTTCTCCTCCGTAATGGCCTCCATAATCTGACGAATGACAATGAGTCAATATACTCTCCATTTCTTCCTATGGCACACAACGTCGAATCATTTGATTAGCGCAAGTTTTGAATAGGAATGGCTCATCCCAAAGGTACTGTTTGACATCATGGAGAAATTTCTTTCTTTGCTGAAAAGTGAAATCTTGCGGAAGAACATTACTGACTAGGAAATTCACATAATCAGCATACCAAGGGACTTCGGTGTTGATACCAAACAATTGTTCATCTGGAAACGACTCATTGATTACCACATCATTCTTTTTCTGCGTGTCAGTATTTTCTAACCTTGAAAAATGATCAGCCACTTGATTCTCCGTACCTTTCCTATCTCGAATCTCTAAGTCAAATTCTTGCAACAAGAGGACCCATCAAATCAACCTAGGTTTGGCATCCTTCTTTGCAATCAAGTATTTGATAGCTGCATGATCAGTGTAGACAATCACCTTGGTTCCAATTAGATATGCTCGAAACTTGTTAAAGGCAAATACTACTGCAAGCAACTCTTTCTCTGTAGTAGTATAATTTAATTGAGCTTCTGTGAGTGTCTTACTTTAGTAGTAGATGGTGTGAAAAACCTTGTCCCTTCGCTGACCCAACACAGCTCCCACTGCATAATCACTTGCGTCACACATCAACTCAAAAGGCAAAGTCCAATCGGGAGCAACTATGATCGGGGCTGTGACTAACTTCTTTTTCAGCACTTCAAAGGCTTCGATGCAAGCTTGATCCATCTTAAAGGGAACATCTTTCTCAAGGAGTGAACACAATGGTTTTGAAAATTTTGAGAAATCCTTGATGAATCGACGGTAGAATCCTGCATGTCCGAGAAAACTTCCAATGCCTTTTATAGATGTCGGTGGAGGTAGCTTTTCAATGGTTTCGATTTTTGCCCTATCCACCTCTAAACCTGCGTCGGATACTTTGTGCCCCAAAATAATCCCTTCTTGCACCATAAAGTGGCACTTTTCCCAATTAAGCACCAAATTCGTCTCCACACAACGCTGCAGTACTAAGATGAGATTATTAAGACACAAGTCAAAACTATCACCGAATACAGAGAAGTCATCCATGAATACCTCCAAATTTTGTTCAACCATATCCGAGAAGATAGCCATCATGCATCGCTGGAATGTAGCCGGTGCATTACATAACCCGAAAGACATTCTCCGAAATGCAAACGTTCCATAAGGACATGTAAAAGTTGTTTTCTCTTGATCTTCCGGAGCTATCACTATCTGGTTATATCCTGAGTATCCATCGAAAAGGCAATAGAACTGATGACCGGACAACCTATCCAACATCTGATCAATAAATGGCAAAGGAAAGTGATCCTTACGCGTAGCTTTGTTCAACTTGCGGTAATCCATACACACTCTCCAACCTGTAACTATTCTTGTAGGAATGAGTTCATTGTTTTCGTTCTCAATCACTGTCATTCCTCCCTTTTTAGGCACACATTGTACGGGACTTACCCAAGCACTATCTGAAATTGGATAGATAATACCGGCGTCTAACCACTTAATAATTTCCTTCTTCACTACTTCTTTCATAATTGGATTCAACCTTCTTTGTTGCTCAATGACCGGTTTTGCTCCTTCTTCAAGCAGAATTTTATGCATGCAAAACGACGGACTGATTCCCTTGATGTCTGCTATTGTCCACCCAATTGCTGTTTTATGCTCACGCAAAACCCTTAATAGTTTTTCTTCTTGAGATTCATTCAAATGTGCAGAAACTATTACTGGTAGTGTGTCCGAGTCTCCCAAGTAAGCATACCGTAAATGAGATGGAAGGGGTTTTAGTTCAAGCACAGGTGGCTCTTCCACTGACGGTTTGGACCTCTTTTCTCCTTCGTTCGGCCGGTCAAGTACATCAAATTGCCTGCTATATTTCTGAGGAATAGGTAATGAGTTTAGAACCTTGACATAATCCCACTCATCTGGATCATCAAAAGTATCTATCCCAACCAGAACAACTTCTAATGGATCTTCAACAATGATTGCCATGGTTTGCTCATTCACGATTTCATCAAGCAGGTCTATCCGTAAGCATTCCTCGCCCTCCTTAGGGAATTTCATCGATTTAAACACATTAAAGGTGACTTCCTGGTCTTGAACTCTCATTGTCAATTCACCTTTCTGCACATCTATCAACGTTCTCCCTGTTGCTAAGAATGGACGACCTAAAATGATGGGAATTTCCTTATCCTCTTCGTAATCCAAAACGATGAAATCAGCTAGGAAGATGAATTTATCGACTTTAACCAAAATATCTTCCACAATACCCCTCGGATATGTCACTGATCTGTCTGCCAACTGCAAGCTAATGTTTGTCGATTTTGGTGCCTTTAGCCCAAGCTGAGTGTAAACTGATAACGGCATTAAATTGATACTAGCTCCTAAGTCACACAATGCCATTCCCGAGAACTGGTTACCAATTACACAAGGGATAGTGAAGCTTCCTGGATCCTTTAGTTTAGGTGGCAACTTATTTTACAAAATTGCGCTGCACTCCTCGGTAAGTGCCACCATTTCGAATTCACCCAATTTCCTTTTCTTTGACAAAACATCTTTCATAAACTTTGCATAACTGGGCATCTGTTCCAGGGCTTCTGCAAACGGTATATTAATGTGTAGTTTCTTGAAGACATCCAAAAATCTGGAAAATTGCTTGTCTAGCTTGGCTTTCTGCAATCTTTGAGGGAATGGTACGGGAGGCCCTACACTATCTGGCTTGAGTTCCTTTGACTTTACCTCCAAACCTGTATCCTTCACCTTTTCTGATTCATTCACCTTACTTTTCACCGGGGCTTCCTCAACCTCTTTCTCCACAACTGTTTTTGGTTTAGAATTTCCTTTAACTGCATCGGGCAGCTCTTTACCACTCCTTAAGGTGACAACCTTGCATTGTTCCTTTCCTTCCGTTCTTGGGTTGACCTCTGTATCACTTGGAAGTGCTCCTTGTGGTCGAGTATTCAAGACGTGAGCCAACTGTCCCAACTGAGTTTCCAAGTTCCTAATTGACACTGCTTGGCTCTTCACGTTTAAATCTACCTGAGTTAGCAACTTATCTTGATCATTCATTCTTTTCTCCGATGCTGTGATAAACCTTGCCAACGATTCTTCTAAATTAGGCTTTCTTTCCGCATGTTGTGGAGCTTGGTTCTGAAAACCTGGGGGATTCTGAGTTCTAGGAGCTGGATTTTGAACCTGAGTGTTATTGCTCCATGAGAAACTCGGATGATTCTTCCACCCCGAATTATATGCATTTTGGTATGGCTGTTGCTGTCTGTTATAACTCCCCACGAACTGTAACGATTCCAGATTTATGGCACAATATTCCGTCGGATGTGCACCTGCACAAAGCTCACACACATAGGCTACTTGCTGGACTTTCGATTCTGCCAAAGCTTCAATCCGCTTAGACATGGCTGCCATCTGAGCTGTTAGTGCCGTGACCGTATCTACTTCCAAAACTCCAGCTACCTTTTGTTGATTCAATCTGGAAGTCGGCCATTGATAATTATTTACAGCCATAGTCTCTAACAAAGTGTAAGCTTCATCAAACTTTTTATCCATAAGTGCTCCTCCTGCAGCTGCATCAATGCATGTTCGAGTGTCATTATTCAGTCCATTGTAGAATGTCTGCACTTGTAGCCACTTGGGTAGCCCATGATGTGGACATTTTCTCAATAACACCTTGAACCTTTCCCAAGCCTCGTATAGTGACTCTCCATGTTGTTGCCAAAATGTAGAAATCTCGTTTCTCAACTTAGCCGACTTAGCAGGCGGGAAAAATTTCGCTAGAAATTTCTGAGTTAGATCATCC
The DNA here is from genome assembly GCA_034770075.1 of Aralia elata. Lineage (NCBI taxonomy): Eukaryota > Viridiplantae > Streptophyta > Magnoliopsida > Apiales > Araliaceae > Aralia > Aralia elata. The sequence continues at coordinate 59,051 of JAVJAP010000022.1, read as the reverse complement.
ACGTTGTGATGGACCCTGGCGGAAGTGAGTGCAACCAGCTCTTTGCTTTATCTCTCAGTGTGAACGGAAATAGACGTAATCTCACTGCATCATCTGTCACATTGGGATATTTGAAGGTATCACAAATCTCCAGGAAACTAACTGTAATGTCCAGGAAATTCTGAACCTTGTATCAATTTATTTTGATATGTGAAATTCATTTTTTATATAATTTTTCGGGCTTAATTGGATCTATATAGGTATTATTTAATTATATAACTATATGGTCCAATAAATTTTCTTTGCATTAAAGGGGCTCACTGATAGTTCGAATAAATTAATGAGTTAACCCTAAGAATTGATTTGCAAGAAGATTGGGAAAAATTAATAAATAATTTCCTTTTACTATTGTCGGATTTAAATAATTCGAACGAGAAATTATTGTCAAAACAAATATTTTGTTTTTTACTAATTAACTGAATTAGTATTTAATTTAAACATTAGAAACATAATGTTATTAAATTTTATTTGGGACTTTCTATTTTATTCCAGCTTACCCAATATCAATTTGGGTTGAACCCAAATTCAATTCCATTTCCTAATTGGGCCACCTTCCTATTTATCCGACCCAACTCCATTTTGGATGAGCCTAATTCTTTCCGGTCGGGCTGGTTTTATTCCTAATTGAATTGGGGAAATCAGTGGGTCAATTGGGGATAACTGAGCAAAGAACTCAAACCCTTAATCAATCGGATGGACGGGTGAAGGCTGAGGGATTGGGCGTGACAGGTGAAGGGACCGACGGCTAAGACTGGGGGAAGAGCTCAATGACCGGTGGCTACCAAAGTTCGAGGCAGGTGGAACGTATAAGGGTGTGGGCGATCGAGCGATAACCACTCGGACCAAGAGGTTGAGCGCGATTGGGCGGCATAGAGGGCTGTGAAGGTCATCAGCAAGCGGCCATAGGCCACCTCACCTACCGAGCGCGAGGGACTGCCGACCACCTACTCCCCTCTAACTATTGGGTATTGTTTCAATCAATTGGGGTATTATCCAGCAAATTGGGCAAACATCGCTATATAAATAGGAACCCAAACTCCTCTAGCTAATTGTTGGGCTCCTTAATTCTGATATAGTGTGCGAGCGTGAGGGCTGGGAGGGGAAAGCAGGTCGGAGGGGAAGCTAGCCGCTGGATGCCGGTCGGTTTCACCATCTATTTCAGGAGGAGGCGAAGGACATCCGCTAGAAGCTTGGTCGTGGTCACCCCAACCCTAAGGTATATCAATGGCTTTATTGTTAAACCAAGCAGCTATGACAGCTTTCCTTTTGGGTTTCGTTTTGTTTTCATTTTCCATCTTTGATATTTTGGGGGTGTGTTGCTTCATTGATGAAAACTCTGTTTAAGGAAGGACCTTAAGGTTCGGACAGTATTATTGTGTATGGTGATTAGACCAGCGTCGATCCTTAGTGTGCTCACAAGGTGTTCGATGTAATGTCCATAAGAACTAATTTATTAAATTTCTCTATGGTATTGATTTATTAGCCTGTTTTGCTTGTGTAAGATTTCTACAATTTAATTATACTGTGTGCTGGGGTATGGCTGTGATACAACTAGTGTTGAAACAGAATGTGGGTTGGCGCCTAAGCTCGTGGGCATCATGTCCGTGTGCAGCGCGAGCGACAGCCGCGCCTTGGGCACTTCGGTGCTGAAGGTGCTGGACTGCAGTTGCTCTCCTAGTTGCTAAATCATGATGGGTAATATTAAGTTATTATCATAATCTTCAATGATGATTAAGAACCAGTCAATTCAATATTGAACGTTTGTTAAGACAGCTAAATAATTGAAATACCTACAGAAAAGGGGTAATACTATTGGCTTAATTATTGGTCATTACTTGAATTAATAATGCACCAATAAAATGATTATTTATTATTAAATAATAAATAAAGATAATAATTATTGTTTAATTGTTATTAAATAATAATGTGAATATAATTAAGATAATAATTATTTATTTAACAATAATAATTAAAGATAATAAATATTTAATTATTGTTTAATTAATATTAAATAATAATTAAGTATGAATATAATTAATATAATAATTATTTATTATTTAACATTAAATAATAAATAAAGATAATAAATATTTAATTATTGTTTAATTAACATTAGATAATAATTAAGTATGAATATAATTAATACAATAATTATTTATTTAACAATAATAAATAAAGATAATAAATATTTAATTATTGTTTAATTAATATTAAATAATAATTAAGTATGAATATAATTAATATAATAATTATTTATTATTTAACATTAAATAATAAATAAGATAATAAATATTTAATTATTATTTAATTAACATTAGATAATAATTAAGTATGAATATAATTACTATAATAATTATTTATTTAACAATAATAAATAAAGATAATAAATATTTAATCATTATTTAATTAATATTAAATACTAATAAAGTTAATAAAGTAATTATTTATTATTTATCACTAGATAATAAATAAAGATAATAAATATTTGATTCAATAATAATTAGCACTTAAAATATTATTAAAAGAATTTAATAATATTATCGGGTGATTTAATTACCTAATAACCTTTAAAATATTTTACGAATAACAAATTTGTTTTTTTTATAGCTAAGAATAAAGTTTACTTAATTACTTATAAATACAGGTAATGACTAATTTAATTATTATTTTCTTAATAATTAAAGGCATCTTAAGTGTAAGAATAAATTAAGCATTACTTCGTGTTAAATACTGATCAAAGATTTATAATTTAATTACTTATTATTTAATAGATAATTAAATAGTAAGTAACCATAACTAGTTATTATTTATAATTAAATAATAACTCAAGATACTTACTTAATTACTATTTAAGTAATATTAGATGATAATTAAATGGGTTTAAGTTAATTAAACTTATATATCGAACAAATGATAAATTGTTCACGGGTTCATTATGTGCATAACACTTAGCGTTAATAAATCATGAACTTAAGTTCAAGGGTATTTTAATAAGGTCAGCAATAGCATCATGTTGGTGTGGTTTACTTATGTGTTAGTCGATTGCCTTAGTAAGCATATCTTATAACTGTACTCAGTACTAATGGATAGGCCGACTTTATTAATGGTAGGTCTTCCCAATCAAGTTAATTAAAGCTAAGAGTAGTTGTAGCTGAGCAAACAGGCAAGTTCATTTTACTCAACTTTTACCTTGAGCAAGTTCTTTATATCAAAACTCTAATTGTTGCAAGTTTCTTTTCATTCGAGCAGGCTACTTTTGTATTGAAGCTTGAAATTTTATTCCAAGAATGCTTAAGTGGTTTAATTAATTTACAGTTATTCCACATCAATATTATTGACACTCGCATTCAAGGCATTTGAATTTGTACATTTATTAAAGTTCCGAAATTCACGAACTATTCATGATTAAGTCTGGACCCTTGTTCGGTCAGGCAAGTATGTGAGAATTTATAAGAGCTATCCGAACCAATCGATGGTAAGAATTCTTAGACTAAATGAACACCCCTTTTATTATAGGGGAATACCCCAGGTACCGTATATAAGGTACAAACAGCAGAGTTAAATGTTATGCATATACATAGCGTACGTGAGGCTGATCCCCTCAAGTACTTATTCTGTAGCCAGTAACCAGAGGGTCAATTAGCTATTGACTCTTTTGGATGTTATTATTCAAAGTCTACTTGACTATCAATTGTTCGAGAAGCAATTATTGTTCTTACTTCTGATAATTATATTGTTGAAATCTCTTTCTATAGTCCTTTCATCATGATATATCCTTATTGTTGTACTTTAAACTCGCTGAGCAAACTCGTTGTTCACCCTTGCTATATCATGACTTTCATTGCAGCTAAACCCGAGACATCAGGAAAAAGCAAGGGTAAAGAGAAGATGAAGTGATAGGCTTCACATGGCTAATTTTATCTTATGTGTAGTTAATTATTATCAATGTAATTTAAACCTTGACAATTATTTGGGGTATGGATCTGTGTTAAGTATTTAAGGTTATTGTATCTTGGGACTAGTAACACTTTTTTGATGAACAACATATGTTTGTTATATTCCGCATTTTAGTCAATATGTGTTGTTGGAGGTGAATGTTAAATTGGATCGTGATGACCGGATCCAGGTAGTTGAAGACCCGAATTTGGGGGCATCACAGGTTGGTATCAGAGCTTTAGGTTATAAACTTTAGGAACGCTAAACCTAGGTTATGACCTTAGATTTAAACTCGTATTGAGTACGCTAGGAGATGAATCAAGGAGATTCAGATAATGGTCTTGTCTGGGGGTGGATTGTGGAAATCTGCGAAGCCGAGTTGTACATGATAAAATATCTTTTCATTTTATCAATGAATATATTTTATTATGATACTGACATTATTGTCTCTGTCTGTGTTTGTAGGATGGCTGACATAGGAGGGACCAGTGGAGTCCAGGAGGAGGTATTCACAGATATACCTGTGGTTACCGAGCAGTTAGCGGGCTATGCACCTGTTGCCCCAGGAGTACCACGGGATGAGCCCGAACTAGAGGAGGACTATCAGGGGGATCTACCAAAGCCTGTTATAGGTAGGGTAATGAGGTCCGGCAGTCAGGACCCAGATGATAGTGAGGAGGACCCAGAGACTGACAGTGATGAGCCACCTGCTTATGTTGATGGTATGGGCTCTACTGCAGATGATATCATAGAGGGACTGACCAGTAGGAACGAGGAGCTGGAGGACCGGGTAGCTCATCTGGAGGAGCAAAACCAGACCCACCAGATCAGGGAGGATCAGTATAGGGAGCTGGCTTATTGTTGTCCGATTTATATAATGACAATTACGTGCAAGTATACACGGTCAATCAAGTAATAAAGAAGTAAGAAGGATGTCGAACCCACAGGGAACAGTCACTAACAATTATTCTAATTATCAATAATACTACCAATTCAATTTAATTTAAACGGTCACCAATGTTGTTTTTGAGAATAGATTAATTTAAAACTAAAATTAAACTAAACTAACAAGAATTAATTACCAGATGTATTAAAGTATAGGAATACAACTTCCCCAATTGCGTTGCAATAATCGCCTTATCCAATTTTCACTTTATTAATTCAATGAATTGTTAACTAGGATTGCCTATCAATTTATTAACATATTTCAATGATTAACAAAAAGACCTATTCCAGTTATATTGCTATTTTCATGCAAGACACTTAAAATAGATTCATTAAGCACAAACTCCTAACAAAGTTACACATGGCATATAAGTACTTTCGTCTCATACACTATTATGTTATCCTTATCAAGAATCAACAAATTCATGCGTTATCACATCCAGATCTAATCATAGATTTCCTCTTTCAATTCCATCTAAGATATCAGATTAAATGCTAGCTAGACAATTAATAAATAAGCACAAGATATGACAAACAACTCAATTAGAATTAATAAGTGAAAATATAGATAAATAAGTTAAAGCATCACAAAAGGTTTCATTGAATTCCTAATTAATAGTTTAGTTCATGATCCTAATAAAAACCATCATCTCGAATAATAAGAACATTCAAAGTTACAGATAAAGGAAATAAAGAGAAGAAGAAAAACTCTTGTGAGTATCTTTAATCTCCTTAGTCTTCAATGTCTGACTTCTCTTGCTCCCCAATCCAATCTTCAAGCCTCCATATTAGATAATCAAGTCTTGTCGTCCAAAAAAGTCTCTTAAATTCAAGTTATAATCAAGTATTTATAGCCCTAATGGAAACCCTAGTACATAAGGTAAGTTAAAATCCTTTTCTAAGTCAACTTCTGCATTATAGAAACCAAATCAGCATCAAATTCGTCAGATCAGCGTGCCCCGCGCCACCTTTCTTTGTAAACTAGCGTGCCCCGCGCTACGTATGCAGATTTTCAGCCCAGTATGGCGCGGCCCGCGCCGGTTATAGGCCAAAATTGGCGCGCCCCGCGCTGGTCATTTTTCTGCTGCGACGTCCCTTGGTAAAACAGTCATAACTTTTGATCCGAGAAGAGTTACGGGATGTGCGACCTATCAAAACGAAGCTCTCGACGAGATCTACAACTTTGATTCTTTAAGAATTGAGAGATTCGGGCTGGATCAAGGTCGAAATTGGGCTCTAAGTGGATGCTATGCAAATTCAACATGAAAACTTCAACCTTTGATCTCTTTTCGATTCCAATTATCTATTTTTGCCCCCTCCTTAGCCTTTCCTACACAATAAATATAAATATATCAAAAGTAACATAAAAACACTCAAGTATAAACAATATTTCAAGATAAAGAATACCAGATTCGTAAGTATTAAACCCATTTATCAAATACCCCCAAACTTGAACCTTTGCTTGTCCTCAAGCAAAACACTAAGAACAAAACTAAAAAAAAAACTATAAAACTATGACTCTAACAATTAACTACTCAAACAATGAATCAATACGAAGTTGAACAATGGCCTCAAAAAATTTAAACAATAACTCACAAATTTTTTTAAAAACATGCAAAGCTTAAAATTTCAACCTATTTATCAGTTCCACATCTATTCGTGACCCTTAAAGTGTGTGTGTGTATATCCAAATATTCAACTAGTCATAATTCACATAAGATCATGAAATCAAATGCTCATAAAGTAATTCAAATCAACTCTATAAACTTATTTTTCACATCAAACTCCACTAATGAAGGCAAAACATAATTTTAGAGGATCAAAAAGGATATTTTAACATTTAAGCACACATGAACCCTTCCCAAGTATTTCAAACACAATATTTTTTTCTTCTTTTTAGTGAGTGCATTTTATGCTCCATCTCACTCTCTTTTGAACGAGTGCGTTTTACGCTCCATCTCGCTTTCTCTCCCACGAGTGCGTTTTACGCTCCATCTCGTGCATGTGTTTATGGATGAGTGCGTTTTACGCTCCATCTCAACCCACCACATGATCCATTTTTTTTTCCTCGGGAAGGTTCAAAATTTCAAAAACACCACAAGATTTCCCCCAAACTTATATTAATGCCTAAATTACGCTTTGAATGATGGTCAGATAAGATTTCTAGAATTTCAATGATATCTCCCACAAGTATTTAACCAAATTTTTTTTAAAAATGGATATGTGAATATAAGTGCAACAAGATCACAAACAATGTAATACCGACTCATAAGTTAAGGTTTAAACTAAGCATGTTTCTTAATTTCACAAGAGTTAGACATTAAACTCATTTTTTCCTTTTATCATCGGCCATCTCAATTACAATCAATCCATTGTTCATCTATCCTAAAAACATACTATCTAACATGCAAACCTAATAAACTAAAACAAATAAAATAAAATAAGACGACACCCCCAAACTTAAACTAGACATTGTCCTCAATGGCTAAAATAGGAAAAAGTAAAGCAGAGGACTTCCCTGAAAAATATAGCAATCTTCCTCCTTGTCTGCTAAGTCTGAAGAATAGGCTAGGCACATTGAAATGAATACGGCACTACACTTGACTTGGACTTGAATAACCTGTAAACATCATGAAAGCAAGTTTATTAAATCCTAATAAATGCAAATTTATTAACTATTATGAAACTTAATAAAATAAAAAACTAAAACTAAAAATTAAACTTGGGTTGCCTCCCAATAAGCGCTTGGTTTATAGTCGTCAGCCCGACTTCACCATCTACTATCCAATTCCCCTTCGAAAATTGAGGAACCCTCCATCCATCAGTAGTAATGTAACTTTTGAGGGCTTCTCTTGAGTAGGGGTCATTTTTTCAAGTTCACCTAGCTGGTTACTCTTGGATAAAAACTCCTTTATGAGTTGTAAATAGCTAGGCGTTTGCTCCGTTGTGTATGTGATTGGAATATTGAATTGAAGCTTCTTGAATACAACTGGATCTTCATCCATCTTCTTATCCCACCATGGCTCAAAAGATATACTAGCTCGCATGTCACATAGAGCTTTGTCGATGACATGACTACCAACTTGGCATGGGATTGCAAAGCTACTCGGATCCTTGAGCTTTAATGGAGAAGGCACATGAGGCACTATCAAAATTGGCTCATCTGCGTTGGAACTCAAAGCTAGATCTTCCTCGGCTGTATTTTCTTGATCCCCACTTGTCTCCTCCATATCAGCATCTATGACTATTGGCACGCGTGCTCCATCAATTTTAGAAACCATGTTACTTGGCAATTCATGTTGAGGGCGATTGTTAACGACATTTACCAACTGCCCCAATTGATTCTCTATATTTCTAAGAGTCACTTCATGATTGTTTTTCCACGTCTCATTCTCTTTTATGTACTTAATCAGAAGCTCCTCTAAATCTGATTTCTTTTCTTGTTGTGGGTGTGGTTGTTGGCCAGAAAAATTCGAATGATATTCCCAATCCTGTTGATAGTTGTTGGGATAGGCATAATTGTTGGAGTAGTCACCGAAGTTGCCACCATACTGAATTGACTCGAAACTGATGGCGCATTGATGACTCGGATGGGGTCCAGCACAATAATCACAACTCACCGAAAGTGTATCCATCTGTGCCGACAACTCATCGAATTCGTATATCCCTGTCGCGTTTGGCTGAGTCATGCTCGTGTAAGGCCATTGATAATTATAATGAGCCATGATGTACCTCGCAAAGACGAAGAAAAAAAAGAATTAAAACAAAAAGGAAAAATGTTTAAATAAACTAAATTGATAAAAACTAATAATAAAAATTATTATTAGAACTGTTCCCCGGCAACGGCGCCAAAAACTTGTTGTCCGATTTATATAATGACAATTACGTGCAAGTATACACGGTCAATCAAGTAATAAAGAAGTAAGAAGGATGTCGAACCCACAGGGAACAGTCACTAACAATTATTCTAATTATCAATAATACTACCAATTCAATTTAATTTAAACGGTCACCAATGTTGTTTTTGAGAATAGATTAATTTAAAACTAAAATTAAACTAAACTAACAAGAATTAATTACCAGATGTATTAAAGTATAGGAATACAACTTCCCCAATTGCGTTGCAATAATCGCCTTATCCAATTTTCACTTTATTAATTCAATGAATTGTTAACTAGGATTGCCTATCAATTTATTAACATATTTCAATGATTAACAAAAAGACCTATTCCAGTTATATTGCTATTTTCATGCAAGACACTTAAAATAGATTCATTAAGCACAAACTCCTAACAAAGTTACACATGGCATATAAGTACTTTCGTCTCATACACTATTATGTTATCCTTATCAAGAATCAACAAATTCATGCGTTATCACATCCAGATCTAATCATAGATTTCCTCTTTCAATTCCATCTAAGATATCAGATTAAATGCTAGCTAGACAATTAATAAATAAGCACAAGATATGACAAACAACTCAATTAGAATTAATAAGTGAAAATATAGATAAATAAGTTAAAGCATCACAAAAGGTTTCATTGAATTCCTAATTAATAGTTTAGTTCATGATCCTAATAAAAACCATCATCTCGAATAATAAGAACATTCAAAGTTACAGATAAAGGAAATAAAGAGAAGAAGAAAAACTCTTGTGAGTATCTTTAATCTCCTTAGTCTTCAATGTCTGACTTCTCTTGCTCCCCAATCCAATCTTCAAGCCTCCATATTAGATAATCAAGTCTTGTCGTCCAAAAAAGTCTCTTAAATTCAAGTTATAATCAAGTATTTATAGCCCTAATGGAAACCCTAGTACATAAGGTAAGTTAAAATCCTTTTCTAAGTCAACTTCTGCATTATAGAAACCAAATCAGCATCAAATTCGTCAGATCAGCGTGCCCCGCGCCACCTTCCTTTGTAAACTAGCGTGCCCCGCGCTACGTATGCAGATTTTCAGCCCAGTATGGCGCGGCCCGCGCCGGTTATAGGCCAAAATTGGCGCGCCCCGCGCTGGTCATTTTTCTGCTGCGACGTCTCTTGGTAAAACAGTCATAACTTTTGATCCGAGAAGAGTTACGGGATGTGCGACCTATCAAAACGAAGCTCTCGACGAGATCTACAACTTTGATTCTTTAAGAATTGAGAGATTCGGGCTGGATCAAGGTCGAAATTGGGCTCTAAGTGGATGCTATGCAAATTCAACATGAAAACTTCAACCTTTGATCTCTTTTCGATTCCAATTATCTATTTTTGCCCCTCCTTAGCCTTTCCTACACAATAAATATAAATATATCAAAAGTAACATAAAAACACTCAAGTATAAACAATATTTCAAGATAAAGAATACCAGATTCGTAAGTATTAAACCCATTTATCACTTATCAGCTGGAGCATGAGGTGGGGGTGGTGAAGGTACAGCTGCAGGGTTATGAGACCTCAGCGCAGCAGATTGGACCACTGCTACATCAGATGGTGGCCAAGAATGCTGAGCTGAGAGAGAGACTAGAACAGAAGGATATGGAGATCGCCCATCTGAAGGCCAAGCAGGAGGCCATGAAGTTCAAGTTTGGGCTTGAGGTTGCTGAGAGGATTCGGGTTAGAGATGCTTGGGTTAGAGAAGCAAGGAGAGTTGATCAGTTGGAGAACAGGTTAGAGGCAGGAGCTGTGAGGATAGAGACCTTGGGATTTGCTTTGGATGCAGCCTATAGGAGGCCTCGGACCGAGATGGGAGAGTCTAGTCGCTCGGTTCGTCGCCGAGTCACGGGTGGAGCATTTTCTTCAGGTCAGCCGGCGCGGATTCGTCACGACATGTAGTGACGTGTTAGGATGGATGCCTTGTCTTGTTTTGTCATGTTTATAGGTACAATAGGTCCCACTTTTTTGTTATACTAGGGACATATGTGTGTTGTAAACCCCGTAATTGTAGCATGCTTGGGGTAGCAGTTAAACCCCAACTTTTGTTTGATAGAGGGGTAGAAGGTTATCATTTCCCCACTTTTGTCTTAGGGGATGTTTAATGTTTAATAGGACATGCCAGGGCATATTTATAGAAGTATGCCACAGGTTGAGTTCAGTTGTACTTAAATAGTGGTATATAAATATAAATGCGGTTGTTTTATTTAAATCAAGTGTGTTTGATAGATGTTTCTATTCTTGATTGCTGATTTCAATACCCTACTGTGTAAAACATAAAACTATAGGTAAAAGTCAGCAGTTTTCCTTCATCAGACCATGCCGCCGAGAAGACGACCGCGTAACCAGCAGGTCGAAGAGTCAGAAAGTGAGGTGGGGGACCACCCCAATCCAATGAGGGTGTTCGCAGAAATGCTGGCGAAAGCCATGCAATGAAGACCGCCACATGTAGGGACCCAAGCAGCCCCCGAGCCAGCACATCATTTGGCAAATTTTAAGGATTTCAAGCTGGTTGGACCACCCGAGTTCAAGGGAACTCTTAACCCAATCGAAGCACAGACCTGGGTCGAAGAAATAGAGAAGGTCTTCGAGGTCGCACGGGTGGCCGAGGAACAAAAAACAGGATTTGCCACGTTCATGCTGAAGGGCGAAGCTAACTATTGGTGGAAGGCCAATAAGGGACGAGCAGGTGAGGGAGTCATCTCTTGGGAAAGATTCAAAGAGTTATTCTTCGAAAATTACTTTCCGGAGAATACACAGCAGGACATGGAAGTGAAGTTCCTGGAACTGAAACAGGAGAATATGACTGTCGCAGAGTACGCGGCAAAATTCAATGAGTTGGCCCGATTTACCCCAAACCAGGTGGACACCGAGGCCAGGAAGGTAAGAAGGTTTGAGTTGGGACTGAAACCATGGGTTCAGAAGTCAGTAGCGATACTGAAAATTAAGAATTTCTCGAAACTGCTGGAAAGAGCTATCATTGCGGAAGGAGGCAATGAAGCAGTGGCACGATTCAATCAGGACAGGAAGAAGAGTTAGGAAGTAGCCAAGGCGGGGAGCAGCGGAGGCAGCAACCCCACTAAGCGCAAATGGAATGAAAGCTAATCGTCCGGGAGCAATCTGGAGGAGAGGCTAAGAAGGGTGGAAGGTGCAGCAACTGCGGGAAGAATCACTCGGGGGAGTGTATGAAGGGGAAGAGTGTCTGTTACCGTTGTGGACAACCGGGGCACATGGCTCCTCAGTGCCCTAACAGACAGAAATGAGGATGCTTCTCTTGTGGATCACCCGACCACCAGATTAAGGACTGTCCGAAGAGGAAGGGCGACGTCGGGAATGGCGACCGGAGCAACAACAACAGCGGGAATAACAACCGGCAGAGCTATAAGGCACCAACCAGTCAAGCTAACAGGCCAACGGCACACACGTTCAACATGACCGTTCAGGATGCAATGGAATCCAAGGAAGTGGTGTCAGGTATCATCCCAATCAATGATATAAATGCATACGTGTTATTCGATTCGGGTGCTACCTGCTCTTTTGTTTCCGAAGAATTTGCTAGTCAGTTAAATTTACCTCACGAAAAGTTAGAACACCCTATGAACGTAGAAGTAGCAAACAAGGAAATTATCCCCGTAGAATACATTCATAGGAATTGTTGTGCTGAATTGCGAGGATTTAAGCTCAATGTAGATTTGATACCAATTCGGCTGGGAGAGTTTGATGTAATCCTGGGAATGGATTGGCTATCAATTCACGGAGCAGTTATTGACTGTAAGAAGAAATGTGTACACCTGAATACTCCTAACAAGTCAAAGGTGGTATTCTATGGTAATAAATCACCAAGACAATCTTGTTGTCTTACTATGATGCAAACCAAGAAATTGCTTAAGAAAGGTTGCGTATGTTATTTGGCCCATGTGGTTGATACTCGTCAGGTCAGGGATGAGATGAGTCAAATACCAATCGTGAGGGATTTCGCCGATGTCTTCCCAGATGAGCTTCCGAGACTACTGCCGGACAGGGAAACCGAGTTCGTTATCGATTTGGCACCGGGAACCGCACCCATATTGAAGCCGCCGTATCGAATGGCACCTGTAGAAATGAAAGAGTTGATGGTGCAACTGCAGGAACTGTTAGCTAAAGGTTATATCCGACCAAGCGTGTCCCCGTGGGTAGCGCCAGTTCTGTTTGTAAAGAAGAAAGATGGTTCTATGAGGCTTTGTATCAACTATCGGGAGTTGAACAAAGTTACGATTAAGATTAGGTATTCGCTTCCTAGGATTGACGATTTATTTGATCAACTTAAGGAATCGACATACTTTTCAAAAATCGACTTAAGAACAGGCTATCATCAGCTGAAGGTTAGGCAGGAAGATATCCCGAAGACGACATTCAGGACTCGTTACGGGCACTTCGAGTTTCTGGTAATGTCATTTGGATTAACGAATGCACCAGCAGCATTTATGGATATGATGAACAGAGTGTTCAAGCAGTACTTGGACAAGTTCGTAGTTGTATTCATTGATGACATCTTGGTGTATTCAGAAATAGAGGAGGAGCATGCCGAACATTTAAAAATTGTATTGGAAGCTCTCAGGAGGGAGAAGTTGTATGCCAAGTTCTCTAAGTGTGAGTTTTGGTTGCAGAGGGTGCAATTCCTGGGTCACGTCATCGACAAAAATGGTGTTTCGGTGGACCCAACAAAGGTAGAGGCGGTTATCAATTGGGAACAACCAAAGACGCCAACAGAGATCCGGAGTTTCTTGGGGTTAGCAGGATACTATCGGAGGTTCATACAGGATTTTTCAAAGATAGCATCGCCGTTGACCAATCTCACCAGAAAAACAGTTAAGTTCGTTTGGTCGGAGAATTACGAGAAAAGTTTTATGGAGCTGAAGAAGAGACTTAGCCAAGCACCGGTGTTGACCTTACCCGACAACATTGGGGGTTTCGTAGTATATAGCGATGCGTCACACAAAGGTCTTGGTTGTGTGCTGATGCAGCACGGCAAGGTCGTGGCATACGCATCACGTCAGCTGAAGGACTATGAGAAGGGTTACCCGACTCATGACCTGGAGTTAGCCGCGGTAGTTTTCGCCTTGAAGATTTGGAGGCACTATCTATACGGAGAGAAGTGCGAGATATATACAGATCACAAAAGTCTAAAATATATCTTCACTCAAAAAGAGCTGAACATGAGGCAGCGCCGATGGTTAGAATTGATCAAGGATTACGACTGTGAGATTCTGTACCATCCAGGCAAAGCAAATGTAGTGGCTGATGCCCTAAGCAGAAAAGGCAAGGAGAAATTGATGCAGCTGACAGTTCAAGAGGAGTTGATAAAGGACTTTGAACGTCTGGAACTGGAGGTTAAGTATCCGATGGAGACAGATGAAAAATTGTTCACCGTGACAGTAGGCCCGACTCTACTGGATAAGATAATGGAGGCTCAAGAATTTGATGAAGAATGCATTGTCATTAAGAGGCAACTATCGGAAGGAAGAACTTTGAAGCACAAGGTTGACATCACAGGGTTGCTGAGATTCGAGGGAAGGATCTGGATACCCTACGTACCAGACTCAAGGGAAGAAATATTGCAGGAGGCCCATAATACGAGATTTTTAGTACATCCGGGTAGCACCAAGATGTATCAAGATCTTCGTCAACATTATTGGTGGCCGCATTTAAAAGGGGAAGTTGCAGAATTCGTCAGCCGGTGTTTAACTTGTCAGAGGGTCAAGGCAGAGCACCAGCTGCCGAGCGGATTGTTGCAACCTTTGGAGATTCCGGAGTGGAAGTGGGAGCACATCATAATGGATTTTGTGGTAGGACTTCCGACAACACAGAAGGGTCTAGACGCCATCTGGGTGATCGTAGATCGGTTGACCAAGTCTGCCCATTTTCTACCGATCAAGAACAGGTACAAATTGGAGCATTTAGCGAAACTTTACGTAAAAGAGATCGTATCGCGACATGGAGTGCCGGTATCTATTGTATCTGACAGAGATCCGCGCTTCACGTCAAATTTTTGAAGGAGTCTACAGGAAAGAATGGGGACACAGTTGAGAATGAGTACGGCGTATCATCCTCAGACTGATTGTCAGAGTGAGCGAACGATTCAGACCCTGGAAGATATGCTCCGAGCAGTCGCGATGGACTTAGGGGGCAGCTGGGACGACCACTTGCCACCGGTAGAGTTCGCTTACAACAACAGTTATCATGCTAGCATTGGCATGCCCCCGTATGAAGCGTTGTACGGAAGAAAGTGTCGAACGCCGTTATGTTGGGATGAAGTCGGTGAACGGAGATTGTTGGGACCAGAATTGGTACAGCAAACCGTGGAAATCATTAAGGTGATAAGACAGCGTTTAGTAACAACTCAGGATTGTCAGAAGAAGTATGCCGACTTACATCATCAGAAGCGAGACTTTGAAGTTGGTAGCTCTGTATTTTTGAAGGTATCTCCCTGGAAAGGGAAGATCCATTTTGGGAAGAAGGGCAAATTAAGCCCTAGGTTCATAGGACCTTTTGAAGTACTAAGGAGAATAGGCGAAGTGGCGTACGAAGTACCATTACCTCCCGAACTTGAGCACATTCACAACGTGTTTCATGTATCAGTGCTACGCCCTTATAAGCCAGACTACAAGCATGTCATTTCCTATGAGCCAATTCAAGTCGAAAAAGACTTATCATACGAGGAGATTCCTGTCCAAATACTTGATAGGAAGGAGCAGAAGCTGAGGAATAAAATCATTCATTCCGTTAAAGTTCTCTGGAGGAATCACGCGGTGGAAGAAGCTACGTGGGAACTCGAAGAGAAGATGAGAGCAAATTACCCGCAGTTATTTGAGTAACCTTAGGTTGAAATTCCGAGGACGAAATTTTTATAAGGGGGAGAGGATGTAATGTCCAGGAAATTTTGAACCTTGTATCAATTTATTTTGATATGTGAAATTCATTTTTTATATAATTTTTCGGGCTTAATTGGATCTATATAGGTATTATTTAATTATATAACTATATGGTCCAATAAATTTTCTTTGCATTAAAGGGGCTCACTGATAGTTCGAATAAATTAATGAGTTAACCCTAAGAATTGATTTGCAAGAAGATTGGGAAAAATTAATAAATAATTTCCTTTTACTATTGTCAGATTTAAATAATTCGAACGAGAAATTATTGTCAAAACAAATATTTTTTTTTACTAATTAACTGAATTAGTATTTAATTTAAACATTAGAAACATAATGTTATTAAATTTTATTTGGGATTTTCTATTTTATTCCAGCTTACCCAATATCAATTTGGGTTGAACCCAAATTCAATTCCATTTCCTAATTGGGCCACCTTCCTATTTATCCGACCCAACTCCATTTTGGATGAGCCTAATTCTTTTCGGTTGGGCTGGTTTTATTCCTAATTGAATTGGGGAAATCAGTGGGTCAATTGGGGATAACTGAGCAAAGAACTCAAACCCTCAATCAATCGGATGAACGGGTGAAGGCTGAGGGATTGGGCGTGACAGGTGAAGGGACCGGCGGCTAAGACTGGGGGAAGAGCTCAATGACCGGTGGCTACCAAGGTTCGAGGCAGGTGGAGCGTATAAGGGCGTGGGCGACCGAGCGATAACCACTCGGACCAAGAGGTTGAGCGCGATTGGGCGGCATAGAGGGCTGTGAAGGTCGTCAGCAAGCGGCCATAGGCCACCTCACCTACCGAGTGCGAGGGACTGCCGACCACCTACTCCCCTCTAACTATTCGGTATTGTTTCAATCAATTGGGGTATTATCCAGCAAATTGGGCAAACATCGCTATATAAATAGGAAGCCAAACTCCTCTAGCCAATTGTTGGGCTCCTTAATTCTGATATAGAGTGTGAGCGTGAGGGCTGGGAGGGGAAAGCAGGTCGGAGGGGAAGCTAGCCGCTGGATGCCGGTCGGCTTCACCATCTATTTCGGGAGGAGGCGAAGGACAGCCGCTAGAAGCTCGGTCGTGGTCACCCCAGCCCTAAGGTATATCAATGGCTTTATTGTTAAACCAAGCGGCTATGACAACTTTCCTTTTGGGTTTCGACTTGTTTTCCTTTTCCATCTTTGATATTTTGGGGGTGTGTTGCTTCATTGATGAAAACTCTGTGTAAAGAAGGACCTTAAGGTTCAGACAGTATTATTGTGTATGGTGATTAGACCAGCGTCGATCCTTAGTGTGCTCACAAGGTGTTCGATGTAATGTCCATAAGAACTAATTTGTTAAATTTCTCTATGGTATTGATTTATTAGCCTGTTTTGCTTGTGTAAGATTTCTACAATTTAATTATACTGTGTGCTGGGGTATGGCTGTGATACAACTAGTGTTGAAACAGAATGTGGGTTGGCGCCGAAGCTCGTGGGCATCATGTCCGTGTGCAGCGCGAGCGACAACCGCGCCTTGGGCACTTCGGTGCTGAAGGTGCTGGACTGCAGTTGCTCTCCTAGTTGCTAAATCATGATGGGTAATATTAAGTTATTATCATAATCTTCAATGATGATTAAGAACCAGTCAATTCAATATTGAACGTTTGTTAAGATAGCTAAATAATTGAAATACCTACAGAAAAGGGGTAATACTATTGGCTTAATTATTGGTCATTACTTGAATTAATAATGCACCAATAAAATGATTATTTATTATTAAATAATAAATAAAGATAATAATTATTGTTTAATTGTTTATTAAATAATAATGTGAATATAATTAATATAATAATTATTTATTTAACAATAATAAATAAAGATAATAAATATTTAATTATTGTTTAATTAATATTAAATAATAATTAAGTTATGAATATAATTAATATAATAATTATTTATTATTTAACATTAAATAATAAATAAAGATAATAAATATTTAATTATTGTTTAATTAACATTAGATAATAATTAAGTATGAATATAATTAATATAATAATTATTTATTTAACAATAATAAATAAAGATAATAAATATTTAATTATTGTTTAATTAATATTAAATAATAATTAAGTATGAATATAATTAATATAATAATTATTTGTTATTTAACATTAAATAATAAATAAGATAATAAATATTTAATTATTATTTAATTAACATTAGATAATAATTAAGTAATGAATATAATTACTATAATAATTATTTATTTAACAATAATAAATAAAGATAATAAATATTTAATTATTATTTAATTAATATTAAATACTAATAAAGTTAATAAAGTAATTATTTATTATTTATCACTAGATAATAAACAAAGATAATAAATATTTGATTCAATAATAATTAGCACTGAAAATATTATTAAAAGAATTTAATAATATTATCGGGTGATTTAATTACCTAATAACCTTTAAAATATTTTATGAATAACAAATTTGTTTTTTTTATAGCTAAGAATAAAGTTTACTTAATTACTTATAAATACAGGTAATGACTAATTTAAATATTATTTTCTTAATAATTAAAGGCATCTTGAGTGTAACAATAAATTAAGCATTACTTCGTGTTAAATACTGATCAAAGATTTATAATTTAATTACTTATTATTTAATAGATAATTAAATAGTAAGTAACCATAACTAGTTATTATTTATAATTAAATAATAACTCAAGATACTTACTTAATTGCTATTTAAGTAATATTAGATGATAATTAAATAGGTTTAAGTTAATTAAACTTATATATCGAACAAATGATAAATTGTTCACGGGTTCATTATGTGCATAAAACTTAGTGTTAATAAATCATGAACTTAAGTTCAAGGGTATTTTAATAAGGTCAACAATAACGTCATGTTGGTGTGGTTTACTTATGTGTTAGTCGATTGCCTTAGTAAGCGTATCTTATAACTGTACTCAGTACTAATGGATAGGCCGACTCTATTAATGGTAGGTCTTCCCAATCAAGTTAATTAAAGCTAAGAGTAGTTGTAGCTTAGTAAACAGGCAAGTTCATTTTACTCAACTTTTACCTTGAGCAAGTTCTTTATATCAAAACTCTAATTGTTGCAAGTTTATTTTCATTCGAGCAGGCTACTTTTGTATTGAAGCTTGAAATTTTATTCCAAGAATGCTTAAGTGGTTTAATTAATTTACAGTTATTCCACATCAATATTATTGACACTCGCATTCAAGGCATTTGAATTTGTACATTTATTAAAGTTCCGAAATTCACGAACTATTCATGATTAAGTCTGGACCCTTGTTCGGTCAGGCAAGTATGTGAGAATTTATAAGAGCTATCCAAACCAATCGATGGTAAGGATTCTTAGACTAAATGAACACCCCTTTTATTATAAGGGAATACCCCAGGTACCGTATATAAGGTACAAACAGCAGAGTTAAATGTTATGCATATACATAGCGTACGCGAGGCTGATCCCCTCAAGTACTTATTCTGTAGCCAGTAACCAGACGGGTCAATTAGCTATTGACTCCTTTGGATGTTATTGTTCAAAGTCTACTTGACTATCAATTGTTCGAGAAGCAATTATTGTTCTTGTTTCTGATAATTATATTGTTGAAATCTCTTTCTATAGTCCTTTCATCATGATATATCCTTATTATTGTACTTTAAACTTGCTGAGCAAACTCGTTGTTCACCCTTGCTATATCATGACTTTCATTGCAGCTAAACCCGAGACATCAGGAAAAAGCAAGGGTAAAGAGAAGATGAAGTGATAGGCTTCACATGGCTAATTTTATCTTATGTGTAGTTAATTATTATTAATGTAATTTAAACCTTGACAATTATTTGGGGTATGGATCTGTGTTAAGTATTTAAGGTTATTGTATCTTGGGACTAGTAAAACCTTTTTGATGAACAACATATATTTGTTATATTGCGCATTTTAGTCAATATGTGTTGTTAGAGGTGAATGTTAAATTGGATCGTGATGACCGGATCCGGGTAGTTGAAGACCCGAATTTGGGGGCGTCACACTAACCAAGTGTTCATTTGGATCATCGTTGGCTAAACCCCCAAACTGTACCGCATTCTGAAGCATATGAATTGTTCCCGGCTTGATTTCGAAGGAATTAGCGGTGATGACTGGTCTCGTGATGCTCGATTTGATCTCGTCTATTTTAGGCATAGCATATTCCCTCAATGATTTCTGTTCTTCGTTAGCCATTTTCTCTTTTTGAAGTATCTCCTAATAGAATTTTCTCAACTGATGAAGCTTGTTCTCAAGATTATCCTTACACTGCACGAGTTCCGGTTGTTTTGATCGCGTTTGCATAAACGAATCAAACGACACCTGAACAAGAAACAAAAGAAAAATAAGTTTGCTTAACTAAAACAGACTTAATTACACTGATATTGAAAATTATAAACACAAATAATTCCCCGGCAACGGCGCCAAAAACTTGTTGCCCGATTTCACAATCGACAATTACGTGCAAGTGTACACGATCAACAAGTAATAAAGTGATAAGAGAGAGTGTCGAACCCACAGGAATTACTATGTTATTAATCTCCAATTGTCAATCTAAATTATGTCTATTCTATTAAACAATCACAATTTGGGTTTTTAATTGGTAATAATTGAAATTAAACTAACACAAACAATAATTCAAAGGTTGAAATTCAGATTTAAAATGATTAAGACTACAATATCCCCAGTTATTTATCATAAACCAATCTATGTATATCTTCCAATTATGCACTTCACTGGAGTTGTTAACAGAAATTTCAAATGCATTTGTAAGCCCTTTTCCAAGTGATCAAATAAATCTTTCTAATCCAATTACTTTACGATATTCCTATGCAAAGTTAAAGGATTAAATTCATTAAGTTCCAATTTCCAATTATTACATGCAGCAAAGAGATATCCCTATTCACTTCACAAATCTAATTATTCAACACATGCAAATAATTAAGAATACACATCTTATCCAGTTCTAACCCTAGATTTCTTCTCCCGAATTCATCTAAGGTAACCCGCTAATTGTCGGCCAAACAATTAATCAACAAGCATAAAATAAGATAGACAACTCCCATCAAATTGAACAATTAAAATCAAATAGATAATCAACTCATAATTATAACTGGTTCCATTGTAGCCTTAACTAAGAATTTAGTTCATACTAGCAATTAAAACTAGAATACCAAAATAAGTCATCATAATTAATTACAAATCAGAGGATAAAGATTAAAAGAAAACTCAGTATAATCTCTAGCTCTCCAATCTGAACTTCTCACGATGCTTGACTTGTCCTCCAATCTCCTTGCTTAGCTTTGAAAGTTCAATCTCTGAATAATAATCTCTCAATCCAAGTCTGGATGTTCTATTTATATCCTCCTTCTGTTCCTCAATAGCAAGAGTCCTTGATCACTTCCATCTTTCCAAAATAACAGCATTCCAACAAAATCAGGATTCCTATCTGCCGCTTTCTAGCCCCGGCGAGAAGTTCAAGGCAAAAGTTCTCGCCCCGGCCAGCTTCCGCCCCGGCGAGAAATATAACACACGAGTTCTCGTCCCGACGAGAATGCCCTGCACCCAGCCAATTTTCTTCTTTTCAATCCACAGCCAGCCATGACCTACAAAAGCAACATGAAAGCAAATAAAAGATACCAAAAACACTTAAAAACAAGTAAAGAACTAAGCCATAGACATATTAAACTCGTAGGTTAAAAACCTACTCATCAACCATCTTATTGTTTGATTCATTTCTTCAAATTGTCAAAGAAAGAGGTGTTTAGCAGTCCTATTAGTTCGTTCTAGTTTGATTAGCGTCAAAAAGAGCAATCCCATCACTATCGCGTTCAAAACGATGTGTACATCTCGCACAAGTTATGATTTAGGGAGACCTTCTTATTGTTTCATTAGTTCCTTCAAATTGTAAAATAAAGAGGTCAGTCCTATTACTTCGTTCTAGTTTGATTTAGCATCAAAAGGAGTAATCCTATGACTATCGCGTTCAAAACAATGTATACATCTCACACAAGTCATGATTTAGGGAGACCTTCTTATTGTTTCATTCGTTCTTTTAAATTGTCAAAGAAAGAGGTGATTAAGAGTCCTATTACTTCGTACTAGTTTGATTAGCATCAAAAGTAGCAATCCCATCACTATCGCGTTCAAAACGATGTGTACATCTCACACAAGTCATGATTTTAGGAGACTTTCTTATTGTTTTATTAGTTCCTTCAAATTGTCAAAGAAAGAGGTGATACTTTGTTCTAGTTTGATTAGCATCAAAAGGAGCAATCGCATCACTATCGCGTTTAAAAGGATTTGTACATCTCACACAAGTAATGACTTACGGAGACCTTCTTATTGTTTCATTCGTTCCTTCAAATTGCCAAAAAAGAAGTGATTAGGAGTCTTATTAGTTCGTTTTAGTTTGATTGGCATCAAAAGGAGCAATCTCATCACTATCGCGTTCAAAACGATGTGTACATCTCACACAAGTCATGATTTTAGGAGACTTTCTTATTGTTTTATTAGTTCCTTCAAATTGTCAAAGAAATAGTTGATACTTTGTTCTAGTTTGATTAGCATCAAATGGAGCAATCGCATCACTATCGCGTTCAAAACGATGCTCACATTTCACACGAGACTTGATTTAGGGAGACCTTCTTATTGTTTAATTAGTTCCTTCAAATTGTCAAAAAAGAGGTGTTTAGGAGTCCTATTACTTCGTTCTAGTTTGCTTAGCATCAAAAGGAGTAATACCATCACTATCGCGTTCAAAACGATGTTTACATCTCACACAAGTCATGATTTAGGGAGACCATCTTATTGTTTGATTCATTCCTTCAAATTGTCAAAAAAAGAGGTGTTTGGCAGTCCTATTATTTCGTTCTAGTTTGATTAGCGTCAAAAAGAGCAGTCCCATCACTATCGCGTTCAAAACGATGTGTATATCTCGCACAAGTTATGATTTAGGGAAACCTTCTTATTGTTTCATTAGTTCCTTCAAATTGTAAAATAAAGAGGTCAGTCCTATTACTTCGTTCTAGTTTGATTAGCATCAAAAGGAGTAATCCCAACACTATCGCGTTCAAAACGATGTGTACATCTCACACAAGTGATGATTTAGGGAGACCTTCATATTGTTTCATTCGTTCTTTCAAATTGTCAAAGAAAGAGGTGATTACGAGTCCTATTACTTCGTTCTAGTTGGATTAGCATCAAAAGGAGCAATCCCATCACTATCGCATTCAAAACGATGTGTACATCTCACACAAGTCATGACTTACGGAGACCTTCTTATTGTTTCATTCGTTCTTTCAAATTGTCAAAAAAAGAGGTGATTAGGAGTCCTATCACTTCGTTTTAGTTGGATTAGCATCAAAAGGAGCATTCCCACCACTATCGAATTAAAGCCAATGTGTACATCTCACACAAGTCATGATTTAGAGAGACCTTCTTATTGTTTCATTTGTGCCTTCAAATTGTCAAAGAAAGAGGTGATTAGGAGTCCTATTACTTCGTTCTAGTTTGATTAGCATCAAAAGTAGCAATCTCATCACTATCGCATTCAAAACGATGTGTACATCTCACACAAGTCAAGATTTTAGGAGACTTTCTTATTGTTTTATTAGTCCTTCAAATTGTCAAAGAAATAGGTGATACTTCGTTCTAGTTTGATTAGCATCAAAAGGAGGAATCGCACCACTATCGCGTTCAAAACGATGCTTACATCTCACATGAGACTTGATTTAGGGAGACCTTCTTATTGTTTAATTAGTTCCTTCAAATTGTCAAAAAAGAGGTGATTAGGAGTCCTATTACTTCGTTCTAGTCTGATTAGCATCAAAAGGAATAATACCATCACTATCGCGTTCGTAACGATGTGCACATTGATGAGTGTTTTATATACACAAATTGGGTACTTTTAGCCTTAATAATTTGTAAGTCTTTAGCTATTTCGTTTGGTTTTATGTGTTTTCATCTTATTGTTGTGTAATGTAGTTTTGTATTACTTTTATATGTATTTGTGTGCTTTTATGTGTTTTTACTTTGTTTCGTAGAAATTGAAATAAAAGCTCTTGGAATCAATACATTTTCGGCGTGAATTTGACATTTCAGCTGCTTGTTTCTCAATTTCACCCATGTTCCAATCCGAATCTCTCAAAACTCAAAGAACGAAAGTTGTAGAGTTTTATCTTAGCTTTCACGAACATCCAGAATCATCCAATTTGAAGTTCTTATGAGAGAGTTATGGTCATTTTACCGTTGGCTTTTGTATGCATTTTATGCAGCAGTTGCTTCGGACTCAATTTGAGCCTTTCTCCGGCCTGTATCTCGTCACGCTCCAGTTATGGAAGTTATAGAGCTACTTCTTATCTTTCCATAGCCTCCTTAAACGCCTTAATCTGAGTTCGGACGAAGAAGTTATGACCATTTTTCCAACAGACATCAAAGCTGAAAAATGCAGCAGAAGTACTGCCCGGCGCAGTTGCGCCCATTCCTAGTACAATTTCGGCGCAGCTGCACCCTTCATGCAGAAAACGTAGATTTGGGCAGCGCAGCTGCACCCGAACGCAAGCCAAAGGCAGCGCAGCTGCGCCCGACATCCAGGGAGTTCATTATTCAGCGCATCCTTGCGCGCAGCTGCGCCCGATTCGCTAGATTTCGCGATTTCAGCTAATTTTTGGTCTAAATTCGTGGGCTAAACTAGGTTTTTGCTTAAGGAACTATAAATACAATATGTAGCCTCCATTTTTACCAGAACTAGAACCCAGAAATTAGATTCAATAGAGGGGGCAACTACCAAATTCATCACCATTTAACCACAACAAGTGGCGCAGTGGTGCAAGCCGCCTTGGGAACGAACCGTAAACCCGGACGACTCAGGATCGACTCCCACTAGCAACATTTGGAGGGGCATTAATAATGCTCCGCTGTGGCCACGGGCCCTCCTTAAGCGCAAGCTGGGAAGCAGACCGCCTGTGATAGACTCCACGGCACGCTTGCGTGAGGTGGTCGTCCCCCGGATCGTTTCCAGCAAGTTATGAAGGTGGAACGCTCACAACACCTTAACCCTTCGCCTATATTGAGACGAGAACCTTGGTATAATTGCTTTGCGCTAGGAAGCTTGCGTTGAATGGACACCAACGACACCTAAACCCCGTGCTTATAAGAAGCAGGAACCTCGGTACAATCGACGATTGATGGTTCGGTAGAATGACGCCACAAACAACTATGATATGTTGAATGATAAGTCGATAATTGAATCTTAAGAAAACTAAGAAAATAATCTAGGAATTCTTAAAGAACCAAAAGATGAGAAGAATCTCACAATAATTTCTTTAATCAAAAAGTGTAGTCTTAATAATTGTCTCTATTACATAAGTCATGTATTCTATTTATACTAATAGAATAAAACCCTAAAAAACCCTAAATCCTAAAAGGAATAGAAATCCAATTGGAAATCAAATTCTATCTAACTAATTAATATGGAAAACAAATCATATCTAATAAATATCCTAATTACAATAGAAATCTAAAAGATATGTAAATCCTTAAAATAAAAGAAAGAAATCTGTCAAAACCCGCATGCCTCGAAAAACGTGTCAGACAAATTTGCCTGTTCTCGCCGGGCGAGAAACTTTGCACTAGAATCCTCGCCGGGGCGAGAATGGGCAAAGAGGTCTTGGCCGGGGCGGCTTCAGTTTGGGCCGGGGCGAAAATATCCAGAGGAGTTCTCGCCGGGGCGAGAAAAATAAGCTTGTGATCCTCGCCGGGGCGAGAACCCTGAATCCCAACTTCTGAGTTTGTTTTTCCAAGCAATCCGGCCTCGTGTTGTCCCATGATATAACATAACCTCTTCAGCTTTCTTGGACATCCATAACGTCGTAAGAACGCTGATCCTTGCATTAATTTACACTTCGCCAAACTAACATGATATTCTTGCACATGTAAGCCAATTTCTTCCATGACACTCAACACATAATAACAAGCTAAATTAGAAACTAAAACAAAAACACAATCAAAGTTTCTACCTAAGAAATCAAATGCATATATAGTAAAATAAAAGCAAATAAAACTATGAAAAGTCCTATATCCCCCTGGATCAAATATCAGCATGTAGAACTCTTCATGTAGCATAATCTCCCATCCACGAATTCCCGGATCAAAACCCAGTCTGATGATCTTGACCATTCGTAGATAAACCCATTGACAAATTCCCGGATCAAAAGTGAACCTTATGATCTCGATCATTTGTACTAATTTCCATTCCAATACACCTGGATAAAATCTCAAAATTTGAAATTCAACTCGTTGCATTCGCAAGTGCCCTTGAATTCCTAGATTAAACACAAAACAAAACAAATCAACAAGTTCCTTTCGTTTAATCACAAAGAAATCAAATAACTCAAAATCACATGCAAAGTCTACTAAAACAAAATCCAAAACACTTTCCTTTAGACTTTCCACGCATTGTTCCATTTGATGTGCACATTGATCCATATTATCCCCCTTGATGAGTACGAACTGATAGGCTCCACGACACGCTTGCGTGAGGTGGTCGTCGCCCGGATCGTTTCCAGCAAGTTATAAAGGTGGAACACGTTCGAATCCTTAATCCCTCGCCTAAATATAGACGATAAACCTTGGAATAGTCGATCAAGCAATTTGAATGTATGAAGGATGAAACACCAACAACACTTTGACCATCGTTTAATTCAAACGATAATCTCCGTATGATTGAATGATGCGGTAGAATAACGCCACACACAACGGTGATTTGTTGTATGATAAGTTGATAATTGAATCTTAAGAAAACTAAGAAAATAATATAGGAATTCTTAAAGAACCAAAAGATGAGAAGAATCTCACAATAATTTCATTAATCAAAAAGTGTGTATATCCCCCATAACATCAGCCATGTATTTTATTTATATTAATAGAATAAAACCCTAAAAAAACCCTAAATCCTAAAAGGAATAGAAATCCAATTGGAAATCAAATTCTACCTAACTAATTAATATAGAAAACAAATCATATCTAATAAATATCCTAATTACAATAGAAATCTAAAAGATATGTAAATCCCTAAAATAAAAGAAAGAAATATGCCAAAAACTGTGTGCCTCAAAAAATGCGCCAATAAAATCTGGTTGTTCTCGCCGGGGCGAGAAACTTGTACTAGAAAACCTTGCCGGGGCGAGGATGGGCAGAGAGGTCTTGGCCGGGGCGGTTTCAGTTTGGGCCGGGGCGAAAATATCCAGAGGAGTTCTCGCCGGGGCGAGAAAAATAAGCCTGCGATTCTCGCCGGGGCGAGAACCCTGAATTCCAACTTCTAAGTTTGTTTTTCGTGCAATCCAACCTCGTGTTGTCCCATGATATAACATAACCTCTCCAGCTTTCTTGGATATCCATAACGTCGTAAGAACGCTAATCCTTGCATTAATTGACACATATCTTCATTAATGATTAGACGAAACGATTGACTTGCATTGATTTGGTCTCACTACATAGATCGTATCTAGCAATCCCAAATCACATGAATGACCCTCTCCTCGATGTTCATATGAATTGAGCTCCAATGTAAGCATCCTTGAGTAGATTCTAGCCCAATTACTTGAATTCATTTGTTGAACCCTCGAAGCTTGAGTTGAGTCGATGACGCTTAATGCGAGCCTGGTCAGGATTGTATCATTCCACTCCTCTTCAAAAGGATTTGTCCTCAAATCCAGCATCTCCCCTTGAAAAGGATATATCCTCAAAACTGATCCTACACCCAAACAAACCAAGTTAGAAGCGTCAAACAAAACATAATCATAATTCTGACCAATCACATGAAATATATAAATAAAGTATGTAAGAATATGAAAATAATCAATAGAACTTCCAACTCCCTCAAGACTCAAAATAGCAATATTAAGCATCTTCCTCGAGTTAACATGAATCACTATTGAAGATCTCCTTCCAAATGATGATCCAATCGACATATCCCCATGTAAGCTCTTCGAATCATAACCTGGAAACTTAAACGCTTGTTCTCTTTGACTCAAACACTTCGCCAAACTAACATGATACTCTTGCACATGTAAGCCAATTTCTTCCATAACACTAAACACATAATAACAAACTAAATTAGAAACTAAAACAAAAACACAATCAAAATTTCTACCTAAGAAATCAAATGTATATATAGTAAAATAAAAACAAATAAAACTATGAAAAGTCCTATATCCTCCTGGATCAAATATCAGCATGTAGAACTCTTCATGTAGCATAATCTCCCATCCACGAATTCCCGAATCAAAAACTAGTCTGATGATCTTGACCATTTGTAAATAAATCCATTGACAAATTCCCGGATCAAAAGTGAACCTTATGATCTCGATCATTTGTACTAACTTCCATTCCAATGCACCCGGGTCAAATACCAAAATTTGAAATTCAACTCGTTGCATTCGCAAGTGCTCTTGAATTCCTGGATTAAACACAAAACCAAATAAATCAAGTAGTACCTTTTGTTTAATCACAAAGAAATCAAATAATTCAAAATCACATGCAAAGTCTACTAAAACAAAATCCAAAGTACTTCCCTTTAGACTTTCCACGCATTGTTCCATTTGATGTGCACATTGATCCATATTATCCCCCTTGATGAGTACGAACCCATCTTGAACCTGCACAACAAAACTAACCTTTCCCTTCCCATTGACATTAACCAATGCAAAATCAAATAACGACATCAATGGAATTGAAAAATCAAAACCAACACCACAAGATAAAAACTCACTAGCATACTTATGATACTCACAATCAAACTCGACATATGCCAAAGAATTTTTCCAAGTGTCAACAAAAGTCGAAGTGACAACACAGATATCAGCAAATTTTCCCATGAAAGAATGTAACACATGATTTAACATAAAAACTTTTAATGCATTAGTTAATCCCAACGATTTAACTAAACATGTATGTAAACCATATCTCAATCTAATCTGATGATAATCACTTTTGAATTCAATACCAAATGATAGTAATTCTTTCCCATTCAAGACAACATTCTCAAAATCATGCAATGATAACAACTCTAATGGAAAGACATTTTCAAATGATAACAAATCATGCAATGAAGATTTCTCTACTGAAGAATCATGATCAATACCATTATCAATTAATGACATGCCATGTAAAGATTGATTAGCATCAAAACCTAACTCAACATGTGAATGAAAAACCCTAGAATGAGTTTCATGCAAGTACAAACGTTGAAAACGAGAATACCCACAATAATCACTAGAATAAATTCTACGAAGATATGCACTTTGACAATGAGAATTTACCAAATGATAGTAGGAATATTGACAACGAGAATATATCGCATGCTCATAAACTAACTCGACAAATATCAAATATCCTCCATAGTTTATGATATCCAAAAATATCAAATATCCTTCAGAGTTACCTGCCTTGGTAACTCTGTCGTCTCCTCGGGAATACTACAAGCTGACTGGTATGTAATGATAGCTTGGGGTATGTCATCAACAACCTGTACAAGAGACAAAACAGAACTAAACAAAGAAGAGTTACTCTTGTAAGTATTCAAAAGCGCCATCTGGTACGAATGTACAGTCATTGGCTTTTCAAAATATAACTCACTCTCCTCTCTTTTTTCACTCTTACTCTCTACTGTTTCTTTCTCTCGTTTATTTTCACTCTCATTCTTTTTATTCTCTCGTTTCTTTTCATTCTCTTTTCCACACTTTTCTTTTTCACACTCAATCTTTTTTTTCAATTTCTTTTTCACTTTCTTGCTTTTGATCACAATCTTTTCGTACAATCGCTAGATCTTCATGGACTTCGTCATGTACGCTGGAACCTAACAATTCTCCTTGGATTGCATATTCTACTACATCGTCCACCTCTCTCGGCTGATTTTGCTCCTTTTGTGCCTTAGAGATGTTTTGATGTCGCTTCAAATGATCGTCCCTTATCTCATTATATGTTCTCATGATGTCCTCAATTGATACCGATTCCCTATACACCTTAGGAGTTTCTCGTGGTTGTCTCCGATGCGAAACTCCATGCCTATGATCCTTCCTTTCATCATCCCAATTTGAACGCCTTGAAGGTTGATCGTCATATCTTGGAGTTGCATATTCATTACTCCAATTAAGCTGTCTTGGAACAAACCGCTTCCTCATGATAATTTTTAATTCTTCCCATGTCTCGATCGGATGCTCTCCACATCTTCTCCTGCTAATAGCAAATTGATCCCACCATGTAGCTGCATGATCAGAAAAATCTTAAACTGCAAGTTTGAACTTCCTCCGCTCGGAATAGCCATGATAGTCAAACTCTCGCTCAATTTTCCCCTCCCATCGCAAATAAGCATCTGGATCATTCCTGCCTTGGAAAGAATTCCTTCGAGACCCATAAGCACTTTCATAATTATAACCATACATATTTGCTGCAAAACAAAGGTTAGTAGATAAAGAAAATTTTCCTCACACACTCCCTTACGTGTTTCGCTCAAACAGTATATCCCACAATTATGAAAAATGCTCGTGCATCGCACAATAGGCTTTTACCCTCAATTGATCTCACACTCTTGCCTTTTACCACTCTAATTCCCTCTTATAGGTTCTTTTTGAATTCACCAAACAAATATCACAGTTTCTTTTTAATTCAATAAGAACTTATCACAAAACAAAATATAGCAAGTGTGACGTACGATAACCACCAAAATTTCACGATCACCAATAAAAATCCTCTTGAATGAAATCACAATATCCTCAAAATTCACAAATTCCAACAATAGAACCAAATGATAGCTTCTTCAATATAATCCCAATATTCACGAAACTTATGAAACCCAAGCAATTGCAACAATTAATAATTTCCCTCTTTTTTTTACTCATGATTTTTTTTGACTCACAAATTCAACGAAACAATAAAGATAGATACTTAGCTAGAAAATGCAGCTTTGATACCAAATGATAGACTCCACGACACGCTTGCGTGAGGTGATCGTTGCCCGGATCGTTTCCAGCAAGTTATAAAGGTGGAACTCGTTCGAATCCTTAATCCCTCGCCTGAATATAGACGATAAACCTTGGAATAGTCGATCAAGCAATTTGAATGTATGAAGGATGAAACACCAACAACACTTTGACCCTCGTTTAATTCAAACGATAATCTCCGTATGATTGAATGATGCGGTAGAATAACGCCACACACAACGGTGATTTGTTGTATGATAAGTTGATAATTGAATCTTAAGAAAACTAAGAAAATAATCTAGGAATTCTTAAAGAACCAAAAGATGAGAAGAATCTCACAATAATTTCATTAATCAAAAAGTGTGTATATCCCCCATAACATCAACCATGTATTCTATTTATACTAATAAAATAAAACCCTAAAAAAACCCTAAATCCTAAAAGGAATAGAAATCCAATTGGAAATCAAATTCTACCTAACTAATTAATATGGAAAACAAATCATATCTAATAAATATCCTAATTACAATAGAAATATAAAAGATATGTAAATCCCTAAAATAAAAGAAAGAAATCTGCCAAAAATCGCGTGCCTCGAAAAACACGCCAATGAAATCTGGTTGTTCTCGCCGGGAAGAGAAACTTGTACTAGAAAACCTTGCCGGGGTGAGGATGGGCAGAGAGGTCTTGGCCGGGGCGGTTTCAGTTTGGGCCAGGGCGAAAATATCCAGAGGAGTTCTCGCCGGGGCGAGAAAAATAAGCCTGCGATTCTCGCCGAGGCGAGAACCCTGAATTCCAACTTCTGAGTTTGTTTTCCGTGAAATCTAACCTCGTGTTGTCCCATGATATAACATAACCTCTCCAGCTTTCTTGGACATCCATAACGTCGTAAGAACGCTAATCCTTGCATTAATTGACACATATCTTCATTAATGATTAGGCGATACCAACGAACATAATGAACATTATTTCGAACGCTTGACTTGCATTGATTTGGTCTCACTACATAGATCGTATCTAGCAATTCCAAATCACATGAATGACCCTCTTCTCGATGTTCATATGAATTGAGCTCCAATGTAAGCATCCTTGAGTAGATTCTAGCCCAATTACTTGAATTCATTTGTTGAACCCTCGAAGCTTGAGTTGAGTCGATGACGCTTAATGCGAGCCTGGTCAGGAATTGTATCACGAACCCATCTTGAACCTGCACAACAAAACTAACCTTTTTTTTTTGCTAAATTTGTTGATGTATAAAAAAAACCATAAATACAATGGCAAAGGGGCATACCCCAGAAAAAGAAAGTCATCATGAGACAGGCCCCATGAGGAAGAAACAAACAAAACTATTCAACAAAGGAAATAGAATCAAAGCATAAAAGCAACTAATTACAACCAATTATGATATGTATGACATTTTTGAACAGCCTATTGAAATTTCGTAGAACTTGAGAGTCGAGCTTTAATCAAGTTGATGATTTCCTTAGTCAAGGCATGAGGGGGCAGCATTGACCCATCATGGAGCATAGAATTCCGAGTACCCCAAATTTTGTAAAGGGAGGTGGCAAGAATGAGTTTTAAAATTTCCAAATGCATTTTCCGCCCTTGAAACTGCTGAATAAATGCTATCAAATTATCCCAGTCAGTTGGAATATTGTGCCAGTTTCCAACCACCAAGACATTAGAAATCACTCCACTAGAGTAAGGACAGGTAAAAAAGAGGTGGCCAAAAGTTTCATTGGCGGAAGTACACAAGGGACACCTCAACAGAGAATACGTAGAGTAAGAAATGAATGCATCATTAGTAGGGAATCTTTTGTGTAATGCAAGCCAAAGAAAGAAAGAGTACCGAGGAACATAATGATTGTGCTAGAGGATATTGGCCCAAGAGACAACACTACCTCAGTGTCGGATGGAGTCCCAAATTTTGTTAGCTTTTAAAAGCCGGATATCCACAGAGTCCCAAGTGATAGAGTTATCATTTGCAGACGGAGGAGGAACAGAAATGAACAGGCTCTGAAACTGGACAACATCGTGATGGTTACTCTGGGGAAGCACCCAATTTGAGTGGGAAATGATGCTAGAGAGAAGAGCAGCTTTTGGGATCCCCGAGTTAGACAACAAGTAAGAATTCGGAGATAAAGGGTGGCCATTCAGCCAAGGGTCAAACCAGAGGCTAAAGTGGTTCCCCCTGCCTACACGATAACAGAGAAACTGTTGAGCTATGGTTCGCAATTTAAGAACTTTGCGCCAAATCCAAGAGCAATCAGAAGGGATTTTGATATGCCAAAAATTATTCTGTTTGAGAACTGAGGCTTGGATCCAAGAAGCCCACAGGGAAGATGGTTTGTGCTGGATAACCTTGGTTAAGTGCTAGATAATGAGGGCCTTGTTCCAATCCTCGAGGTCCTTAACACCCAGACCACCTTTATTATAGGGCAGAGAAATAACCTTCCAAGAGACTTTAGCCCCGTGTTTCTGAAGGGAAGGCCCTTTCCAAATAAATCTAGTAAGAATAGATTGGATTGATCTAAGAATAGATTTGGGCAGAAGGAAATGAGCTGACCAAAAAGACTGAATAGAAATTAGCACAGATTTGATCAACTGCAATCTGCCAGAATAAGTAAGAAACTTAGACGTCCAAGAGGAGATCCTTGAAGTAATTTTCTGGATAAGAGGCATGCAATCATTATGAGACAGCTTGGAGGATATTAAGGGGACTCCTAGGAAACGGATTGGCAATGTGCCAACCGAAAACCCAAGTAAACTAATGATCAACTGTTGATCAATGTCGCCCACGTTCGAGAAGAAACACTGACTCTTGTGAGCATTAGGGATAAGGCCCGAGAACAATGAGAAAGACTGAATGCAAGAGTGAACAATAGCAAGAAAGGGCAAATTACCATGACAGAAAATTAAGAGATCATCAGCGAAACACAGGTGGGTGAGATTGCAGTCTTTGGCTCTCCAATGGAATTTAAAGTCGGAGTGGAGAGTTTCTTTATGAAGAATTAAGGATAAAGCTTCCATGGTCAGCACAAACAAGTAGGGGGAAAGAGGATCCCCCTGCCTTAACCCTCGAGCACCCTTGAAGTAGCCAGTAAAAGACCCATTAATTTTAACTGAAAACATAGCAGTAGTAATACAAGCACAGATCCAATTAACAAATCTAGATGGGAATTTGAGAAGCCCCAACAAGTTAAAGAGGAAATCCCAGTTAACCGTGTCAAAGGCCTTCCTTATATCAATTTTAAGAGCACATCTAGCAGACCCAGAGTTTCTATGATAATTTCGCAAAAGCTCTTGGGCTAGAAGAATATTATCTGTGATACTTCGACCAGATATAAAAGCAGATTGGGCTCTGTCAATAAGAGATGGGAGAACATTCAATTTAATGATAAACACTTTTCAATTCAATACCCAATGATAGTAATCCTTTCCCATTCAAGACAACATTCTCAAAATCATGCAATGACAACAACACTAATGGAAAGTCATTACCAAATAATAGTAAATCATGCAATGAAGATTTCTCTATTGACAAATCATGATCACTACCATTATCAATTAACGACATGCCATGTAAAGATTGATCAAAATCTAATTCAACATGTGAATGAAAAACCCTAGAATGAATTTCATGCAAATACAAACGTTGAAAACGAGAATACCCACAATAATCATTAGAATAAATTCTACGAAGATATGCACTTTGACAATGAGAATTTACTAAATGATAGTAGGAATATTGACAATGAGAATATAATGCGTGCTCATAAACTAACTCGACAAATATCAAATATCCTCCATAGTTTATGATAAAGACGATTTTACCCACAAAATAGCTAAACACAACTTTACTAATGGAAGCATGCAAAACATGTTTTAAATAACTCATGAAAATACTAGATGCATTAGTTAATCTAACCGAAATAACTATCCACCTATACAAATCACATGTTAACACAATTTTCCAGTCATCACATTCTCTTAAGCTAACTTGACTAGGCAATATCATCACATGGTCATCAACACATGTAGATAAAACATAAGTACTACGCAATTTATCACACATATTATCTAAGCAAAGAAAATAATATCGATACTTGTTTACCAATTCAAAATCAACGAACAAGCTCGGCATTCTATCTTCCTTAGGTACTATGATCTCATGAATAGCACATGCACTAATGTTTTCTCCCACGATACCCGCTTCGATGAAGTTGGACTCCATCAACTCTCCAACCCGCCTTCGTAACTCCGTCGTCTCCTCGGGAATACTACAAGTTGGCTGATATGGAATTATAGCTCGGGGTATATCCTCAATCACCTGTATAAGAGAAACAACAGAACTAGACAAAGAAGAGTTAATCTTGTTAGTATTCAAAAGCGTCGTCTTGTACGAATGTACAGTCATTGGCTTTTCAAAATACAACTCACTTTCCAACTCACTCTCCTCTCTTTTTTCACTCTTACTCTCCACTGTTTCTTTCTCTCGTTTATTTTCACTCTCATTCTTTTTATTCTCTCGTTTCTTTTCATTTTCTTTTTCACACTTTTCTTTTTCAAACTCAATCTTTTTTTTAATGTCTTTTTCAATTTCTTTTTGTCGTTCACTTTCACAGGTATTTTCTATCTTTGAATCATGGACTTCATCTCAAACATCGGAACTTAACAACTTTCCTTGGACCACATATTCTATTCCATCGTCCACCTCCCTCGGCTGATTTTGCTCCTTTTGTGCCTTAGAGATGTTTTGACGCCGCTTCAAATGATCGTCCCTTATCTCATTATATGTTCTCATGATGTCCTCAATTGATACCGGTTCAATATACGCCTTAGGAGTTTCTCTTCGCTGTCTCCACTGCAAATCTTCATTCCTACGAACCTTCTTTTCATTATCACAAGTTGAACGCCTTGAAGGTTGCTCTACATGTTTCGGAGATGCATGTTCATTCCTCTTACTAGGTTGTATTGGAGCATACCGCTTTCTCATCACTGTTTTCAACTCTTTCCACGTCTCGATCGGACGCTCTCCATACCTTTTTCTATTACGCACAAATTCAGCCCACCATGTAACTGCATAATCAGAAAAATCTTGAACTACAAGTTTGAACTTCTTGTACTCGGAATAATTATGATAGCCAAACTCTCGTTCCTTCCTTTCCTCCCAACTCAAATAAGCTTCAGGATCGCGCCTTCCTTGAAAAGATCTCTTTTGCCACTTATAATTATTTTCACAATTATATCCATACATGATTGCTGCAAAACAAAGGTTAGTAGATAAAAAAAAAATTTTCCTCACACACTCCCTTACGTGTTTCGCTCAAACAGTATATCACACAATTATAAAAATCGCTCGTGTATCGCTCAATAGGCTTTTACCCTCAATTGATCTCACACTCCTGCCTTTTACCACTCTAATTCCCTCTAATAGGTTCTTTTTGAATTCACCAAATAATTTCATAATTTGCTTTTTAATCCAATAAGAACTTATCACAAAACAAAATATAGTAGTATAGGACGTATGATAACCAATAGAGTTCCACAATCGCCAATTTAGACCCTCTTGAGTGAAAACCCTGATGTCTTCAAATTTCACAAATTCCAACAATAGAACCAAATGATAGATTCTTCAATATAATCCCAAAATTCACGAAACTTATGAAACCCAAGCAATTGCAACAATAATAATTTTTCCCAACACTTTTTTTTAACTCACGATTTTTTTTTTCAATATATAATCAACACGAAAAATAAAGATAAATAACTGGCTAGAAAACGTAGCTTTGATACCAAATGATAGACTCCACGGCACGCTTGCGTGAGGTGGTCGTCGCCCGAATCGTTTCCAGCAAGTTATGAAGGTGGAACACTCACAACACCTTAACCCTTCGCCTATATTGAGACGAGAACCTTGGTATAATTGCTTTGCGCTAGGAAG
Organism: Aralia elata; assembly: GCA_034770075.1. NCBI lineage: Eukaryota > Viridiplantae > Streptophyta > Magnoliopsida > Apiales > Araliaceae > Aralia > Aralia elata. The sequence continues at coordinate 22,340 of JAVJAP010000022.1, read as the reverse complement.
CTTGCGTTGAATGGACACCAACGACACCTAAACCCCGTGCTTATAAGAAGCAGGAACCTCGGTACAATCGACGATTGATGGTTCGGTAGAATGATGCCACAAACAACTATGATATGTTGAATGATAAGTCGATAATTGAATCTTAAGAAAACTAAGAAAATAATCTAGGAATTCTTAAAGAACCAAAAGATGAGAAGAATCTCACAATAATTTCTTTAATCAAAAAGTGTAGTCTTAATAATTGTCTCTATTACATAAGTCATGTATTCTATTTATACTAATAGAATAAAACCCTAAAAAATCCTAAATCCTAAAAGGAATAGAAATCCAATTGGAAATCAAATTCTACCTAACTAATTAATATGGAAAACAAATCATATCTAATAAATATCCTAATTACAATAGAAATCTAAAAGATATGTAAATCCCTAAAATAAAAGAAAGAAATCTGTCAAAACCTGTGTGCCTCGAAAAACGTGTCAGACAAATTCGCCTGTTCTCGCCGGGCGAAAATATCCAGAGGAGTTCTCGCCGGGGCTAGAAAAATAAGCCTGTGATCCTCGCCGGGGCGAGAACCCTGAATCCCAACTTCTGAGTTTATTTTTCTAAGCAATCCGGCCTCGTGTTGTCCCATGATATAACATAACCTCTTCAGCTTTCTTGGACATCCATAACGTCGTAAGAACGCTAATCCTTGCATTAATTTACACATATCTTCATTGTTGATTAGACGAACACGTCGAACATGATGAACACTATCTCGAACACTTAACTTGCATTGATTTGGTCTTACTACATAGGTTATATCTAGCAATCCCAAATCACATGAATGATCCTCTCCTCAATGTTCATATGAATTGAGCTCCAATGTAAGCATCCTTGAGTAGATTCTAGCCCAATTACTTGAATTCGTTTGTTGAACCCTCGAAGCTTGAGTTGAGTCGATGACACTTAATGCGAGCCTGGTTAGGATCTCATCAGCTTGGGCTCGGGCTGGGGAGATTAGTCGGGTTGCGACCCGGAAACTCCACATTATCAAAAAAAAAAATCATCACCAAGGAGGGCCAAAGTGCTACAAATCAAGCTATATCAAGCAAAGGCCAAGGAGGAAAAGCTAGAGATCAACATCAACCCAACAAGCAACATCTGAATATCCATCAAAATTGGTTTTATCTCTAATTTCCCTTCTAATTTGTAATCCAACATGATGTATAAATTGAATATGATGTTATTTGTAGCTACCATGAACTAGATTTTTATTCTAAGATTTCAATGGAACCCAACACCTAGTTTGAATCAAATTATCTCTCTTTTTTTTTTGCTAAATTTGTTTGTATATTAAATTACAAAAAATAAAGATATTACAATAAAGATCAGAACATAGTCCTCTTCTCCCGAGAGGACTAAAACACCTAGATAAACTAGGAAAGCCCAAAGCCTAACCTGATGTATAAAATTCTCACAGCCCGAGATTAGGCAAAGGAAACAACTAATATAATAAATTAGAGACAATTGCTGCAACAAAAGGCCACAAAATCCCCAAATCAAATGTAGCACTAAAAAGCGCCAAATCAGTTTCGTTCTTTGTAGACAAGTTGTTGCACAAGAAAGCAACCCACACCGTGGGCCCAAGCAAAAGCATAGCTGGGAAGATAATTCAATTAGCACGTGGCCCAACTCAGCTGACCCAAAACCCAATAGCTGCCCACACACAAAATCAGCTACAAAACGCCAGCTGTAATGCACAAAGAGGCAAGACCACATGGGTAGCAGGCAGGAAAAGCACGCCGGCGAACTACAACAGAGCTGTCGGAAAACCAGCCAAGGAGCTCGCCGGGAGATGAAGGAAAAAAACAGCCCCCAGAAGTTCCAGCAAATCACCGTCCTAACTCCAAAAGTAGTCGGCCCCCCCCAAACTGGAAACTAAACACCAGAAGAATTGCCCTACAAAACAGTATAAACAATAAAAACACGCAGATCAATTAGAATGGGGGAATCATCGGGAATTTATTGAACCTATTATACCGATCTGCAACATACCGGGCAAAGAAGCAAAACCCAAAAGCCCACCATGAAATCCGGCCATAAAAAACCATCCGAAGCACAGGACCAAGGATAACATGAAAACAACAAATCAAACAAAATCAGATGGGAACAGATCCAGTTTTGTCGATTAAGAACACCAGATTCTGGCGAAAGCACAAAATTGCCGAAACCACCCCATCAGCCGCAACACAAAATAACATCAAGCCTTGAACCGCTGAGATGGAGGGGAGCAAAAGCACCATAGGAGCTGACACCAGCCTAAACCCACCGAAAACCAGATCCCCACAAACCAACGACCCAAACACCATTGAATAAATAGCAACAACAGATTGAGAAATATATAACATGCATAAATGAACAATGGCCACACAAGCGGTAAATTATGAGCCGGAAAATCCAAGACACCCATCAACCAGCCGCCAGACATCACCGACAGGAACCCAGAACCATTAATCACAAAATCATCCCCAGACAAACCGCCTCATAGCTTCGACACAAAACCAAATCCAGATCAAAAACCATCACAGGCCCCTCCTAATACTTGTGGGTTATTGTGGGTTGGGCCGGAGGATGGGGGGGGTAAAGAAAACCAACGTGATGAAAATCACCAGGGACCAAGGTCCGATGATTAAAGGAACATCCGTCATTAGGAACACAAAGAGTTACAATCCAAATACTGAACATTAATAGATAGGCGATACAAAATTGAACACCCAAGATCGGAAACACAAAGATAACACAAATCAGGATTAAAGGGGAAGAAAACAAACAATACAACACAATAACGCATTAAATCCGATCTGACAAAAGATCCATCAAACCAAAACATCCCCAGAGAATGGACCAACCCCAGGACCAAACACCCAGGAACCTGCCTAAGCAGATCTTGACCGGCCCGAACCCATCACACACAAGATTTACCCCTAACTAGTCTCGCAAGAAACCACACAATCTATAAGCCCCCCCTCAGACTCGGCTTATCATAGATCGGAAAAGAGGACTTTCCAAAGGTTCCCATATTGCAACTTGCCTTCCGGGTAAGACTCAAACTGAAAACCAGGCAAACCAAAGTGGACGAGAGAAGGGAGGGCCAAGAGATGGTGGGGGGCCGAAAAGGGAGGAGGGAGGAGGAAAGGATGATGGTAGGCCAATTAAAAACGGTGAATGAAGGATCGGAAAAGAACCACCACACAACCCAGCCAAAACATGGCATCCATCATCTAACTACGTGGCCCAATGATAAAAACCCAAAAACCCATTCCAGATCAGATTCCGTGAGAACGGGTATTCCCGTGGATGAAGTAGTTGTTGCTTGGTTTTGCCGCAGAATGGAGGGGAAAACCGGGTGCAGGAAGGAGAATGGACGGAAATGGCAGGTGAGGTGGGGAGGGGGGGTTTCCTAGAGAGAAAGAGGAGCTTCTCTCTCTACCCTGCTTGGAGCCCTCTTGCGTAGGCATTTGTTCCTCCATATCTCTCTTTGATATTAGTTGTCATTTTAGAATTGGATATCATAATTTGCGCTTCATGTATAAATTACCTTGATCATCAATTAATGTGATAATTTATATGGAATTGAGAAAGGAAATATAGATTGAGATCTGATTATGCTAGCATGTGTTCATGAATTCTGCGTGTGATGGAATTTAAGTTTCGTGCCTAGGATAGAGATATACCGAAGCACCATATGTGGCCAATTGAGAACTTATGCTTCAACCCTTTTTGATTGTAATTCACATAGAGATATAGGGTGCTGTTAGTCATCTAGGGGTGTTCACGATTCATTTCTACTCTAATTGTTAGGAGTTTAGTGTGATACGAATATGGTGCATCGAGAGGTGGCCTTATTTTACATTCGTGTTCTCGACCAACATTCTAACGTAATAAATTGTGAATTGAATGTCTAGCATGATTTATGCTTGAAAGTATAATTGATTGATCACATATATGAAATTTGAAAATGTGGATTATAGTGTTGAGAACTTAGTTTTTGGTATCATAAACGAAAGTTCACAGGATTCTTGTGGGTGGTGTATACGATTATGTGGGCGTGTGTCCTTATTCATTGTCGCTCAAGAATGGATGACTTGCTAGTATGTTGGGATAGAGATATAGTCTAAATGCCGTGTGTAACCATGTATGAGATTACAAACTTAATGACTCCCTAACACAGAGGTTCATCACGATCGTTTTGATGGGTAGATTGACTAAGATTATTGTGGCGTGTGTCTTGTTGATTATTCATGGAATTGAAATTGGAATTGTTGGCAGAGTAGGCATAAAACATATACACTATGTCTCGTGTATGGGTGATTTTTCATATGATCCACCCCCCCATTACACTAAGGCTTATGAATAAGGTGAATTTCTCGGTTAACAATTCTTGTGATTTAACTAGTTGAAAGTGAGAGAGATAAGAGATTTAAATGAAGTGTTGGGGGAAATTGTAATCCTAGACTTGTTAATGCTAGATTTTCATTATCTTAAAAGCTTGTCAATTAGTTAATCAAACAACTCAAGTTTTCATTATTTAAATAAGATTGAAATGCTAAAAGGTTAATACTTGGTAAACATTAGAAACAATTCCTCGTGGGATCGATACTTTACTTACTCTTTATTACTTGTTGACTGCGTATACTTGCGCGTATTTTTCGGTTACGAAATCGACCAACACACATCCCATACAATTCATGATTTAGGGAGACCTTCTAATTGTCAAAGAAAGAGGTAATTAGCAGTCCTATTAGTTCGTTCTAGTTTGATTAGCGTCGAACAGAGCAATCCCATCACTATCGCGTTCAAAACGATGTGTACATCTCGCACAAGTTATGATTTAGGGAGACCTTATTGTTTCATTAGTTCCTTCAAATTGTAAAACAAAGAGGTCAGTCCTATTACTTCGTTCTAGTTTGATTAGCATGAAAAGGAGTAATCCCATCACTGCGCGTTCAAAACGATGTGTACATCTCACACAAGTCATGATTTAGGGAGACCTTATTATTGTTTCATTCGTTCTCTCAAATTGTCAAAGAAAGAGGTGATTAGGAGTCCTATTACTTCATTTTAGTTGGATTAGCATCAAAAGGAGCAATCCCATCACTATCGCGTTCAAAACAATGTGTACATCTCACACAAGTTATGATTTAGGGAGACCTTCTTATTGTTTCATTCGTTCTTTCAAATTATCAAAGAAAGAGGTGATTAGGAGTCCTATTACTTCATTTTAGTTGGATTAGCATCAAAAGGAGCAATCCCATCACTATCGCGTTCAAAACAATGTGTACATCTCACACAAGTTATGATTTAGGGAGACCTTCTTATTGTTTCATTCGTTCTTTCAAATTATCAAAGAAAGAGGTGATTAGAAGTCCTATTACTTCGCTTTAGTTTGATTGGCATCGAAAAGAGCAATCCCATCACTATCACGTTCAAAACGATGTGTACACATCACACAAGTCATGATTTTAGGAGACTTTCTTATTGTTTTATTTTTTCCTTCAAATTGTCAAAGAAAGAGGTGATACTTTGTTCTAGTTTGATTAGCATCAAAAGGAGCAATCGCATCACTATCGCGTTCAAAACGATGCTCACATCTCATGCGAGACTTGATTTAGGGAGACCTTCTTATTGTTTAATTAGTTCCTTCAAATTGTCAAAAAAGAGGTGATTACGACTCCTATTACTTCGTTCTAGTTTGCTTAGCATCAAAAGGAGTAATACCATCACTATCGCATTAAAACAATGTGTATATCTCACACAAGTCATGATTTAGGGAGACCATCTTATTGTTTGATTCATTCTTCAAATTGTCAAAAAAAGAGGTGTTTAGCAGTCCTATTAGATCTTTCTAGTTTGATTAGCATGAAAAAGAGCAATCCCATCACTATCGCATTCAAAACGATGTGTACATCTCGCACAAGTTAAGATTTAGGGAGATCTTATTGTTTCATTAGTTCCTTCAAATTGTAAAATAAAGAGGTCAGTCCTATTACTTCGTTCTAGTCGGATTAGCATCAAAAGGAGCAATTCCATCACTATCGCGTTCAAAATGATGTGTACATCTCACACAAGTCATGATTTAGGGAGACCTTCTTATTGTTTCATTCGTTCCTTTAAATTGTCAAAGAAAGAGGTGATTAGGAGTCCTTTTACTTTATTCTAATTTGATTAGCATCAAAAGGAGCAATCCCATCACTATCGCGTTCAAAACGATGTGTACATCTCACACAAGTCATGATTTTAGGAGACTTTCTTATTGTTTTATTAGTTCCTTCAAATTGTCAAAGAAAGAGGTGATACTTTGTTCTAGTTTGATTAGCATCAAAAGGAGTAATCGCATCACTATCACGTTCAAAATGATGCTCACATCTCACACGAGACTTGATTTAGGGAGACCTTCTTATTGTTTTCAAAAAATTAGTTCCTTCAAATTGTCAAAAAAGAGGTGATAAGGAGTTCCTATTATACTTATCCGTTCTAGATTTGCCTTAGCATCAAAAGAAGTAATACCAGCACTATCCGCGTTCAAAACGATGTTTACTATCTCACACGAATCATGATTTAGGGAGACCATCTTATTGATTGATTAGTTACCATCAATTTTTAAAATAAAGAGGTCAGTTCCTATTACTTCGTTCTATTTGTTTGATTAGCATCAAAAGGAGTAATCCCATCACTATCGCGTTCAAAACGATGTGTACATCTCACACACGAGTGATGATTTAGGGAGACCTTCTTATTGTATCATTAGTTTTCTTCAAATTGGTAACAAATAAAGAGGTCAGTCCTATTACTTCGTTCTAGTTTGATTAGCATCAAAAGGAGTAATCCCATCACTATCGCGTTCAAAACGATGTGTACATCTCACACAAGTGATGATTTAGGGAGACCTTCATATTGCCTCATTCGTTCTTTCAAATTGTCAAAGAAAGAGGTGATTAGGAGTCCTATTACTTCGTTCTAGTTGGATTAGCATCAAAAGGAGCAATCCCATCACTATCGCGTTCAAAGGGATGTGTACATCTCACACAAGTCATGATTTACGGAGACCTTCTTATTGTTTCATTTGTTTCTTCAAATTGTCAAAGAAAGAAGCGATTAGGAGTCCTATTACTTCGATTTAGTTGGATTAGCATCAAAAGGAGCAATCCCATCACTATCGAATTAAAACCAATGTGTACATCTCACACAAGTCATGATTTAGGGAGACCTTCTTATTGTTTCATTCGTTCCTTCAAATTGTCGAAGAAAGAGGTGATTAGGAGTCCTATTACTTCGTTCTAGTTTGATTAGCATCAAAAGTAGCAATCCCATCACTATCGCGTTCAAAAACTATGTGTATATCTCAAACAAGTATATGATTTTAAGAGACTTTCTTATTGTTTAATTAGTTCCTACAAATTGTCAAAGAAATAGGTGATACTTTTGTTCTAGTTTGATTAGCATCAAAAGGAGCAATCGCATCACAATCGTGTTCAAAACGATGCTCACATCTCACATGAGACTTGATTTAGGGAGACCTTCTTATTGCTTAATTAGTTCCTTCAAATTGTCAAAAAAGAGGTGATTACGAGTCCTATTACTTCGTTCTAATTTGCTTACCATCAAAAGGAGTAATGCCATCACTATCGAGTTAAAACGATGTGTATATCTCACACAAGTCATGATTTAGGGAAACCATCTTATTGTTTGATTCATTTCTTCAAATTGTCAACAAAAGAGGTGTTTAGCAGTCCTATTAGTTTGTTCTAGTTTGATTAGCGTGAAAAAGAGCAATCCCATCACTATCGCGTTCAAAACGATGTGTACATCTCGCGCAAGTTATGATTTAGGGAGACCTTCTTATTGTTTCATTAGTTCCTTCAAATTGTAAAATAAAGAGGTCAGTTCTATTACTGTTAGGTTTGTATATAACGCAAGCATGCAATCAAATTACATAAATAGAGCGGAAGCGCGATAAAATTGGATTTTAAAATTTTATACAAACCATCACCATGATCAATCTATGTGCTCAATTAACGATATAAACGAAAGAGAAAGAGAATAAGAATTATACTCTCGTAGATCAAAGCTTCCTCGGGTACAAGTTCAACTCCTAGTCCTTCGTGTTCTCCTCGAATTCCACCAATGAGATTCCTTCCTTTGATCAACGTTAGCCACCCAAGGTGTTTTGGCCTCCTAGTGGTGATCCACCAAGGAAGAAATAGGTATTCAAGAATTAAGGTAGTGGCAAAACCCTTAGTTTCCAATCTCTATAGAAATTACAAGTACTCTCCACAGCTATATGCAAGAGTGTTGTAACCCAAATCTATGATAAGACCCCTCTTATTTATAGATGTAGGAAAACCGTTCTCTAAACTATTTTAGGATTACGGTTTTCTATTATAATTAAACTCCTTTAATTAATTATGCTCCTAATCCAATTAGGAATTCATGAGAGAGTACTTCTATTAATTAATCCTCAATCCCTATTATGAATATAAATAATAGTAATAGTAATAATAATAATAATAAGACTCCTCTCTATTAATTTATATTTAATATTTCCTAAAATATTAAAATATAAATATTAAGCTAGTTAATTTATATCTATCTCCATAGATAAAATTAAAATACACTTAACTTATTATTACAATTATGCCATTTACTTCTTAAATAAATATTTCTTTCTTGTTGCGGTGTGACCACCCTTTAGGTTCTCACATATTAAACCGGTTGTGAATAAATCAATTAGAACAATTCTAGTCTTATTTAAATAAAAAAATTAAACTATTTAATTCATTTAAATAAATAATATTTCTTCAACAATAAGGGTAACCCCACTTAGCCGATCAAACGACTTTTCCAGATAATATAGATTTCAACATTAATCACAAAAGAACCTTTCAGTGAATAGTTACCGTACAATTCAATCCGTTTCCCTCTAACCATACAAAGTCCCAAATTAAATATAAGACATGGATTTGACTTGTCAAGTCTTATTTTTATTATTTAATTATATGTAATTTTTGATTCACAAATGCACAACTCTAAATAATGCAAATTAGAAACTCCTTTCTAATTTCAATCTGCCTTGGCCAAGGACTACTGAGTTTGTCATTTATTGAAACACATCAGGACAGTTCACATCTTTTTACTAGACGTGGTAGATTCTTTGTTGATCATCTCACCTATCCTCCATGCATAACCTTATTATACCCAATCATACCCTTTGATATACCCTAAAGGTCTTAAGGGACATGTCAAAGCATAACTCAACATACACAACAATACTATGATGATCTCACGTCCAAGGATCACTTGTACTACTATCACTAGAGGAATTCCTATTGACTAAAAGCGAGTAAAACATCCGATTAGGTATTCCTTAGTGATCCCACTTTCAGTAAACTTATTCTCCAATAAACACCTACATATTTGCTTTAGTGTCTCCACACAAATGATTATGAGATCAATCATCCTCTTCTTAAGAGCAAGCAACGTATGTATTAATCTATCTGGATTCACTAATCCACTTTTTAGTAATCCAACGATTAGGAACGATTTTAGTTTGTGAGCTATCTAGAATTTAGATCTCATTAGCATGATCACCATTGATAGACTCCACGGCACGCTTGCGTGAGGTGGTCGTCGCCCGGATCCTTTCTAGTAAGCAAATTGATGGACTCTTTCGAAATCTTAACCTAACGTCTAATTTGGAGACGAGAATCTTGATATATTCGATCAAGCAATTGAAATTTGCGTAGGATGGAACACCAACAACACTTAGACCCTCGTTTAGATGGAAAACGATAATCTCCGTAATGATTGGATGAATGAAGTAAACTAACGCCACACACAACTATGGTTTGTTGTATGAAAGGTTAAAGTATGGACATCTCAAAAGAAAAACTAAGAAAATTAGCTTAGAAAATCTTCAAAGAACCAAAAAGTAGAGAATAGCTCTCAAGTATGAATAAACTCAGAATATTCTTGAATTGTGTTTTTGAATTACAATCAAATGTCTATTTATACTAAACTATAAAAACCCTAGAATCCCTAAAGGAACATAGCAACTGATTTGGAAATTAAAATCCTATCTTAAAATATCCTAATTACAATAGAATTATGAAAATATGCTGAAATTAAGGAAAGAAATCTGATTACAAACGCAACTTTGGAATACGTGTACAGAGCCTAGTGCTTTAGGCGCTAGGTTGCTTCTTTGATGTAGTGCTTTAGGCGCTATCCTGGAGTGGTCTCCACATTTGGCCAGCGCTCTAGGCGCTGGAAATACAAAGGGAACGAGCGCTCCTAGGCGCTAGAGTTGTCTGAATCTCCCACAATAGGTGAGCGCCCTAGGCGCTTGAAACACAAACCAGGCATGGAGCGCCTTAGGCGCTTGGACCAAGACTTAGATGAATTTTTTTCCTCCTTTTGCTTCTTTGGCTTGGATCCCTCACCTGTAGCACATTCACAAACCTAGGTACCAACAACTCCAACGCCTTTGAACTTGCATCCTTGTCATTCAAAAGCTTCTTGAATAGACCCAATAAGGCCCCTTCTCTGAAGCGCTTTGCTCGTGCTCAGCTCGTCATTGGTCCAACTGGAACTTGCGCTTGGATCCCAGCGCCTATAGCTCCCGCCCCTTGTCTTGCTAGTAATGTCCCACATCATTCCACTCCTCTTTGGAAAGGATTTTTCCTCAAATCTATCTCCTACATCAAACGGACATAAGGTCAAAAACATGAAATGATGCACTAACATTACTCACACCCGGTAAATCCATTTATATAGGTATTGTCATTAATTGCGCTCAAGCACTTGAAATGGTCCATCTCCTCTAGGAAGCAATTATTTTGATCGTTGAGAGCCGGAAAATCTTTCTTTTCGCAAGTTTAACCATAACCACCCCAATCTCCCGTTTCAAAAATAACTTGACGTCGACCCTTATTAGGCCTGTTTTGCGTATTGTTCCGTCCTCCTCCTCAATGTTGAGTCGAGTTTTCTCAAGGTATCTGCTAACCAAACTCAGCCTTCTGCTTTCCATCCAAGTTAGTATACTCAGAAACAGGAAACGGTTGATAAATCCAACGGTGTGTTGTATGTTAAAGGATTAAAACCATATACAATCTCAAAACGTGAAAAATTAGTAGCAGAATGAACAGATCGATGTATAAGCAAACTCAACATGAGGTAAAACATTCCTCCCAATGCTTAATATTCTTCCTTAATGATTGGCCCTTAAAAATGCAGATAAAGTCCTATTTACAACTTCAGTTTGACCGTCAGTTTGTGGATGACAAGTAGTTAAAAATAACAGTTTAGTCCCTAACTTTACACCACACTGTCTTCCAAAAATAACTCAAGAAATTTAGAATCTCTATCTGAAGACAATTGTTCTACACGGCATGCCATGCAAACCGCAAAACACAAATCTCTCTAAAGAACAAAATCAGCAATATGGGACACATCATCAGTTTTGTGACATGGAATAAAATGTGCCATCTTAGAAAATCTATCCACGACCAATAACTATAGAATCCTGACCATCGCTTAGACCTAGGTAAACCCAACACAAAATCCATAGATAAAATCAATCCAAGGTTCACTAGATATAGGCAATGGCGTATACAAACCATGGTAGGCCGAACACGAACTGTCACATTAGCTTGTTTACAAAACGGAATGCATTTATCCCAAATTCCTTCTAACCTCTCGTTTCATATGAGGCCCAAAAAAAATGCACTTTTATAAAACAGATACGTCTTTTCAACACCAAAATGACCCATCAGACCTCCCCCCATGTGACTCCCCTAATCAACAACTCACGCAAAGAAACATGGAGGTATGCATAATTTATTTTCTCGAAACAGAAACCCATCAGCTTTAAAATAATTTACCTACAAACATTCTTCTTCACATGATTTATAACTCTTCACAAAAAATGAAGGTCACCTAACATATAAGTCTTTGATTATTTCGTTCAAAACCAAAGCAATTTTGTATCAAGAGTATTTAATAATCACGTACCTCCTCGAAATAGCTTTAGCAACAACATTCTCCTTTACCCTGTTTGTATCGGATGACAGATTGAAAATGTCTTGATAAACTCCATCCACCTAGCATGCCCGCTATGTTCCAACGTATTGTGCTGTCCTTTCAAGTACTTTTAGTGATTTAATGATTGGTGTGAATCACGAACTCTTTAGGCCAAAGCGTAGTGTTGGTCACGTTTCTAATGCTACGGACACCAATGCATACATCTCCTTGTCATAAAGTAAGGATAGTTTTAGAGCTACCCCACTTAAACATCTTTTCTCGCTAAAGTACGCCACTGGTTTCCCTTCCTGCATCAAACGACAGCTCCAATCCCTAAACCTGAAGCAACACACTCAATCTCAAAATCCATAGTAAAAGTTAGGTAAAACAAGCAAAATGAGCGTTAGTCAATTTATCTTTAATCAATTTTAAACGCCTTTTCCTGTTCTTCACCCCACTTAAAATCCACACTGCTTTTGATTACTTCCGTCAATGGCGCTGTGATGTCGCTGAAATTCTTCACAAAACGTCGGTAGAAAACTTGCCAGTCCCATGGAAACTACGAACTTGACTCACATTTGGTTGACTCGGCGCATTCTCGGATTGCACGTATTTTCTCCTCATCCCCACCTGAACTCCCTGTGAACTCACAACAAATCCAAGAAAAATAATTCTATCCGTAACAAAACGTTGCACTTATCCATGCTAGCAAATAACTTTTCCTTACAAAGTACATCTAAAACAGATTATTAAATGCAATGGCAAATGTTTTTTTTTGCTCTCAACCCAAGTTTTTGCTATATTAATCAAGATGTCATCAAAATACACAAACCATAAAATTTTTCCAATGAACGAACCGCAAAACAATAGGTTCATTAATCTCATGAAAGTTCTAGGAGCATTTAGTTTTAGACCAAAACGGTAACACTAAACCACTCATACAACACACCATATTTTGTTTTGAAAGCTCTGTTTATCCATTCCATCACCCTCATGCATACGACATTTGATGATATCCACTTTTTAAATCCAATTTTTGAAAAATACACAAGAAACCATGCAATTCATCTAACATGTCATCTAAACGTGGAATGAAGATGTCGATACTTTAACCGTAATATTGTTTACTGCTCGACATGTCAATGCATATGACGCCACTTTCCCATGCCTTTTTAGGCCACTAAGATCACTGGAACTGCACATTGACTCATGCTTTCACCTCACGAACCCCTTTTTCCCATTGAGTTCGCGCCAACTTGCCCTTTGCAACGCCTTCGTTCTCCTCGGGATTGCGGGCTGATAAGCTGGAGCGGTTTGGAATGGTTGCACCAGGTACGAAGTCAATTTGATGCTTCAATTCCCCAGATAGGTTGGTAATCCTTGTGGAAGCCTCCCTCGGGAAACACATCCTTATAATCCTGGCCAAGAAGAGATGAAACAACACTAGGCAAAGAAGAATCGTTTAGCGTTAGTGTTTCAAAAGCGCCACTCCCTTATACCGAAGTATAATCATATTCCGACCTGTTTTAGCATCTAAAGCTCGCCTCACATCACTCTTTTTTGCATAGATATTTATTTTTCGCTCCTCATCTTTTCTTTTCTCTCTTTCTTTTTCTCTCTTATGTTTCCTCTCATTATTTTTTCCCTCATTATTTTTCTCTTCACTCTCTTTTCTTTTTTTCACAATCTCTCTGCAGATGAAGTTGATCCTCATGCACCTGTTGTGGTGACATAGGACACAAAGTAACTTTCCTTTTATTGTGAACAAAAGAATATTCATTGCTAAAGCCATCATGCTTCACACGCCTGTCAAATTGCCACGGTCGACCAAACAATATGTGACCCGCCTGCATTAGAACCACGTCGCACAAAATTTCATCCATATACTTCCCAATAGTAAATGGCACCAACACCTGTTTAGTTACTTTAATCTCATTACTATCGTTGAGCCATTGCAATCGATACGGTTGATGGATGTTTTTGGTTGTGGAAAGGCCCCCAATTTCTCTACCATAACCTTACTTGCCACTTCGTTGCAACTACCCCCCCCATCTATCACCGACACATCAAATTTTCCGATTCACAAGACACCTAGTATGAAATAAATTTTATACGGCTGCTCGCGATGCTTTCCTTCCTCCTTCACTTGTGCACTAAAGCAACCTTTCTTGTCACCAAAACTTTCCCCAAATATTGCAAAACTTTCCTTGTCTTCTACCTCCTCTAATATGGTGGCTATAATAATTAGTATCGCCTTTATCTTCCCCTTCGGTCTCCACCTCTCCATTGTCAAGAGTAATAACATCGTCCTTTGATTCGGACATTGACTCGCAATATGTCCCTTACCTTGAACATTTAAAACAAATTTAATATCTCTGATTAACGACTAAAAGAAGAAGGGTCAGTTATTACCTTTGGCCACTCCCTTATTAATCGTTTTCGTTTTATGGCTCAAAACTTGGATTTGCTTACCCACGGCTGGCTTCTCCTCTCGCTTCCCAACATTAGACTTCCATGATGATCCCGAATTAGGTATCGAACACGTTGGCTACCTATCCTCTTAAGCATGTTTCTCAATCTTGATAGCCTCGTGAACCATATCCTCTAATACCAAGTAATGTTGTCGTTCCACTAAGTCTGTAATCTCCCAAATTTAATCCCGTCGAAAACTGGGCCATTGTAGATTCGCCATCCTCATTGATGTTTGCCCTAGCCATCAACATCTCTATTTCTTTGTAATAATCTTCTATGCTCCTACTACCTTGCTTCAAGCTTTGCAAACTCCGAACTAGCTCTCGGTGATAGTTAATCTGGAACGAACCTCTCTTTTCATCACGTGTCTTCATATCTTCCTAAGTTTCATTTGGACGTTTTCCCCACCAATTCTCCTCCGACAAATCAGCAACTGATCCCACCAAAGTAACAGCATAAGCTGAGAAATTCTGGTAGGCAGCGAGTTTCACTTTCTTTAGCCCCGAGTAGGTTATGACCTTCAAAAATCCAATCCATCTTCTTTTCCCACTCTAGATAGGCCTCCGGATCACCCCGTTTCTTCCCTTGGAAAGTCGAAATTTTTCATTTTTATACTATCCAAGGAGTTATCCTCTCTATCTCGACCCCCTCTATCCGTTGCTCCTCGTTGCCTCCGATGTAAGAAGTCGGGACGCTTCGCTCATCCTCTTCACTAAATCCTCCATCATTGAAATCAGTTTCTTTCCACCCTAGCTTTCCTCTTTGCTGAGCTACCCCTTTTTGTTGCGTTCCCTGGCGGTTTTTGGAGAAGAGTCTCCCCGTGTAACGCTTAATTGGTCCAAGTGCTCATGCACCTGTTCCATTACCATATCGCAACATCACTACCCCATTTCCTTTATTCATGGCCTCAATCATCAACTTCATCTCGGCTGACAATGAAGGTTCTACAAAAGTTCCCTTATCCTTGTGATCGTTAGACATATTTCCTGCAAACAGCGGTTAGTAGCATAATATTTTCCTCACCACTCCCTTACGTGTTTCGCTCGATTATTGTTTCACTCCGTGTATCACTCAATAGGCTTTTTCCCTCAATTGATCTCACCACTCAGCCTTTTACTTATAATTATTCTCTCTAATAGGTTATTTTAGAATTTTACCGAGCAAAATTTCTCGGTTCTACTAATCAATTCAAAATAACTTATCACGAACAATATAGTCGGTATGACTAGAAGTAGCAATAATCTTGATTACGGAATTGGAGACGAATTTCTACGAACAAATTAAAATAACTGAAATAACAAAATTTTCTATACTCTGTTTTTTTTATTAACTCACAACTTCAATGAAAACAATCATCACACAAGTCTCAATTTAGGGAAGCTTTCTTATTGTTTCGTTAGTTTCCTCAAAATTGTTAAAGAAAGAGGTGATTAGGAGTCTTATTACTTTGTTCTAGTTTGACTAGCATCAAAAGGAGCAATCTCATCACTATCGCGTTCAAAACGATGTGTACATCTCACACAAGTCTTGGATTTTTGGGAGGGACCTTCTTTATTGGTTTATTAGTTCCTTCTAATTATCAAAGAAAGAGGGGATTAGGGAGTCATATTACTTCGTTCTAGTTTGATTAGCATCTAAAGGAGTAATATCATCACCTTCGCGGTTCAAAACGATGTGTACAACTCACACAAGTCTCGATTTTAGGGAGACCTTCATAATGTTTCATTAGTTTCCCTTCAAATTGTCACAGAAGAGTGGCAAATTAGGAGGTTTATTACTTTCGTTCTAGTTTGACTAGTATCAAAAGGAGCGAGTCTTCATCACTATCACGTTCAAAACGATGTGTCACCGCACACACAATTCTCGATTTAGGGAAGCCTTCTTTATTGTTTTCGTTAGTTTACTTAAAATTATCAATGAAATAGGTGATTAGGGGAGTCTTATACCTTCGTTCTCGTTTTGATTAGCATCAGAAGCGAGAACAATTTCATCACTATCGCGTTCAACACGATGAGTACATCTCACACATGTCTCGATTCTAGGGAAGCCTTCATATTGTTTCGTTAGAATGATGGGTGATTTAGTGTCCTTCAAATTCTCAAAGAAAGAGTGTTATTAGGAGTCCTATTACCTCGTTCTAGTTTTGATTAGCATCAAAAATGAGCAAGCCGATCACGTATGGCGTCTCAAAACGATGTGTACATCTCACACAAAGTCTCGATTTAGGGAGGACCTTCATATTGTTTCGTTAGTTTTCCTTCAAATTTTCAAAAAAACGAGGTTGATTAGGAGTCTTTATTACTTCGTTCTAGTTTGATAACGCGATCAGAAGGGAGCAATCTCATCACTATCGCGTTCATAACGATGTTGTACATCTCACACAAGTCTTGATATTTGGGAGACCTTCTTATTGGTTTCATTAGTTCACTTCAAATTATCAAAGAAAGAGGGGATAAAGAGTCATATTACTACGTTCTAGTTTTGATTAGCATCTAAAGGCGCATGCTTCATCACCATCGCGTTCAAAACGATGGTGTTACAACTTCACACAAGTCTCGATTTAGGGAGGACCTTCTTATTGTTACATTCGTTTCCTTCAAAATTGTCAAAGAAGCGTGGCGATTAGGAGTTCTTATTACTTCGTTCTAGTTTGACTAGGTATCAAAAAGGAGCAGTCTGTCACTATCGCGTTCAAAAACGATTGTGTACATCACACACAAGTCCTCGATTTAGGGAAGCCTTCTTTACACCCCCCCCCCCCCCCTTGTTTCACTAGTTTCCTTAAAATTATTAAAGAAAGAGGTGATTAGGAGTCTTATTACTTCGTTCTAGTTTGATTAGCATCAGAAGGAGCAATCTGATCACTATCGCGTTCAAAACGATGTGTACATCTCACACAAGTCTCGATTTAGGGAAGCTTTCTTATTGGTACATTAGTTCCTTCAAATTGTCAAAGAAATAGGTGATTAGGAGTCATATTACTTCGTTCTAGTTTGATTAGCATCTAAAGGAGCAATCTCATCACTATCGCGTTCAAAACGATATGTACATCTCACACAAGTCATTATTTAGAGAGACCTTCGTATTGACTCATTAGTTCATTTAAATTCTTAAAGAAAGAGGTTATTAGGAGTCCTATTACCTCGTTCTAGTTTGATTAGCATCAGAAGGAGCAATCTCATCACTATGGCGTTCAAAACGATGTGTACATCTTACACAAGTCTCGATTTAGGGAGACCTTCTTATTGTTTCATTAGTTCCTTCAAATTGTCAAAGAAAGAGGTGATTAGAAGTCTTATTACTTCGTTCTAGTTTGACTAGCATCAAAAGGTGCAATCTCATCACTATCGCGTTCAAAACGATGTGTACATCTCACACAAGTCTCGATTTAGGGAGACCTTCTTATTATTTCCTTAGTTTCCTTCAAATTGTCAAAGAAAGAATAAAAAGGGTGATTGCGAAGTCTTATGTACTTTGTTCTAGTTTGATTAGCATCAGGAAGGAGCAATCTCATCACTATCACGTTCAAAACGAACTTATGTTGTACATCTCACACTATTCTTGATTTAGAGAGACCTTCTTATTGTTTCGTTAGTTTCCTTCAAATTGTCAAAAGATAGTTGGTGATTAGGAGTCTTATTACTTTGTTGTTAGTTTGACTCGTATCAAAAGGAGCAGAGTATCAATCACTAATCGCGTTCAAAACGATGTTGTACATCCTCACACAAGTCTCCGATTTTAGGGAAAGCCTTCTTATTGTTTCGTTTAGTTTCCTTAAGATTATCAAAGATATAGGTGATAAGGAGTCTTATTACTGTCGTTCTAGTTTGGATTAGCATCAGAAGGACACAATCTCATCCACTATCGCGTTCAACACGATGGGTTACATCTCACAACAAGTCTCGATTTAGGGATGCCTTCTTATTGTTACGTTAGTGTCCTTCAAATTATCAAAGAAAGAGGTGATTAGGAGGTCTTTTTACTTCTTTTCAGTTTGATTTAGCATCAGAAGGAGCAATCTCATCACTATCGCGTTCAAAACAATGTGTACATCTCTCACAAGTGTTGATTTAAGGAGACCTTCTTATTGGTCCATTCGTTTCCTTCAAAATGTCAAGCAAAGAGGTGATTAGGAGTCATATTACTTCGTTCTAGTTTGATTAGCATCTAAAGGAGCAATCTCATCACTATCACGTTCAAAACGATATGTACATCTCACACAAGTCATTATTTAGAGAGACCTTCGTATTGACTCATTAGTTCGTTCAAATTCTCAAAGAAAGAGGTTATTAGGAGTCCTATTACCTCGTTCTAGTTTGAGTAACATCAAAATGAGCAATCCAATCACTATGGCGTCAAAACGATGTGTACATCTCACACAAGTCTCGATTTAGGGAGACCTTCTTATTGTTTCGTTAGTACTTCAAATTTTCAAAAATAGAAGGTGATTAGGAGTCTTATTAATACGTTCTAGTTGGATAAGCATCAGAAGGAGCAATTCTCATCACTAGCGCGTTTCAAAACGGTGTGTACATCTCACACAAATTCTTGATTTTGGGGATTCCATCTTATTGGTTCATTAGTTCCTTCAAACTATCTAAAGAAAGAGGGGTATTAAGGAGTTCATTATTACTTCAGTTCTAGTTTGATTAGCATCTAAAGAGAGCAATCTCATCACCATCGCGTTCAAAACGATGTGTACAACTCACACAAGTCCTTCGATTTAGGGAGACCTTCTTATTGTTTCATTAGTTTCCTTCAAAATTGTCAAAGACGTTGGCGATTAGGAGTCTTACTACTTCGTTCTAGTTTGACTTAGAATCAAAAAGGAGCAGTCTCTTCACTATCGCGTTCAAAACGATGTGTACATTCTCACACAAGTCTCGATTTAGGGAAGCCTTCTTATTTTTTCACTAGGGTTTCCTTAAAATTATCAAAGGAGAAGAGGGTGATTAGGAGTCTTATTACTTCATTCTTGTTTTTGATTGAGCATCAGGAAGGAGCAAATCTGATCACTATCGCTTATGTGCGAGTTTCAAAACGATGTGTACAATCTCTACACCAAGTCTCGATTTAGGGAAGCTTTTTTTCTTATTGGTACATTTAGTTCCTTCAAATATGTCAAAAAAAAAAAAAAGGACAATAGGTTGATTAGGAGTCATATTCCTTCGTTGGCTAGATTTGATTAGCCCATACTAAAAGGGCAATCTCATCCCTAATCGCGTTCAACACGATTATTGTACAACTCACACAAGTCCATGTAGTTTAGAGAGACCTTCGTATTGACTCATTAGTTCATTTATATTCTTTAAAGTAAGAGGTTATATTAGGAGTCCTCATTACCTCGTTTTCTAGTTTGATTTAGCATCAGAAGAAGAAATCTCAGTCACTATGGCGTTCAAAAACGATGTGTACATCTTACACAAATGTTCTCGATTTAGGGAAGACCGTTCTTATTGTTTCATTAGGTCCCTTCCAAAATTGTCAAAGAAAGAAGAGGTGATGTAGAAGTCCTATTACTTTCGTTCTAGTGTGACTAGCATCCAAAAGGTGCAATCTCATCACTATCGCGGTTCAAAACGATGTGTACATCTCACACAAGTTCTTTGATTTAGGGAGACCTTTCGAATTGGTTACATTAGTTCCTTCAAATTCTTCATAGAAATAGGTGAATTAGGAGTCATATTGTTTCGTTCTAGTTTGATTAGCATCTTAAAGGAGCAAATCTCATCACTTATCGCGTTCAAAAACGATGTGTACATTCTCACACAAGTCTTCGATTTAGGGAGACCTTCTTATTATTTCGGTTTAGTTTATCCTTCAAATTGTCAAAGAAAGAGGTGATTAGGAGTCTTATTACTTTGTTCTAGTTTTGATTTATAAGCATTCTAGAAGGGAGCAATCTCATTCACTATCCCGTTCAAGAAACGGATGTGTTTACATCTCACACAAGTCTTGAATTTAGAGAGACCCTTCTTATTGTTTCGTTAGTTTCCTTCAAATTGTCAAAGATTGTGGGTGATTAGGAGTCTTATTACTTTGTTCTAGTTTGATCTGTAATCAAAAAGGAGCTAGTATCATCACATTATCGCGGGTTCAAAACGTATTGTGTACATCTCAACACAAGTCTCGATTTAGGGGAAGCCTTCTTATTGGTTTCGTTAGTTTTCCCGGTTAAGCTTCATCAAAGGAAATAGGTGATTAGGAGTCTTATTACTTCGTTCTAGGTTTGATTAGCATCAGAAGGAGACAATCTCAAATCACTATCGCGTTTCAACACGATGTGTACATCTCACACAAGTCTCGATTTAGGGAAAGCCCTTCTTATTGATTTCGTTAGTTGTCCTTTCAAATTATCAAAGAAAAAGAGTGATTAGGAGTCCTTATTACTTTCGTTCTAGTTTGATTAGCATCAGATGGAGCAAATCTCATCACTATCGCTGTTCAAAACAATGTGTACATCTCACACAAGTGTTTGATATTTTGGGAGAGCCTTCTTATTGGTTCAATAGTTCCTTCAAATTATCAAAGAAATAGGGGATTAGGGAGTCATATTACTCTCGTTTCGAGTTTGATTAGCATCTAAAGGAGCAGTTCTTCAATCACCATCGCGTTTCAAAACGGTGTCCGTGTGTAAATCTCACACATAGTCTCGATTTAGGGAGACCCTTCTTATTGTTTCATTAGTTTTCCGTTCCAAATATGACAAAGGAAAGTGTGCGATTAGGGGAGTCCTTATTACTTCGTTCCTAGTTTGAACTAGTTTCCGAAATGGAGCAAGTCTCATCACTATCGCGTTCATAAACGATGTGTACATCACCACACAAGTCTTCGATTTAGGGAAGCCTTCTTATTGGTTTTTTTCACTAGTTTCCTTAAATATTATCAAAGAAAGAGGTGATTTAGGAGTTCTTATTACTTCGTTCTAGTTTGATTAGCATCAGAAGGGGTCAATCTGATCACCATCGCGTTCAAAACGATGTGTAACCTCTCATCACAAGTCTCGATTTAGGGACAGCTTTCATTAATTGGTACAATTATTTCCTTCAAATTGGTCAAAGGAAATAGGTGAATAGGAGTCATTATTACTTCTCGTTTAGTTTGATTAGCATCCTAAAGGAGCAATCTCATCACTATCGCGTTCAAAACGATTAAGTACATCTCACACAAGTCATTATATAGAGAGACCTTCGTATTGACTCTTAGTTCATTTAACTCTTTAAAGAAAGAGGTTTATTAGGAGTCCTATTACCTCGTTATAGTTTGATTAGCATCAAGAAGAAGCAAATCTCATCACTATGGCGTTCAAAACGTAGTGTACATTCTTACACAAGTCTCGATTTAAGGGAGACCTTCCTTATTTGTTTCAAATAGGTCCTTCAACTGTGTCAAAGAAAGAGGTGATATGAAAGTCTTATTACTCTCGTTGCTAGTTTGGACTAGCATCAAAAGGTGCAATCTCATCAACTATCGCGTCCAAAACGATCTGTACATCTCACACAAGTCTGATTTAGGGAGACCTTCAAATTGGATCATTCGTTCCTTCCAATTATTCAAAAGAAGAAATAGTGTGTATTAGGAGTCCATATTTACTTCGTTCTAGTAGATTAGCATCTATAGGTGCAATCTCCATCACTATCGCGTTCAAAACGATGTGTATATCTCACACAATTCTCGATTTAGGGAGACCTTCTTATTATTACGTTAGTTTCCTTTTCCTTCAAATTGTCAAAGAAAGAGGTGATTAGGAGTCCTTATTACTTTGTTTTCTAGTTTGATTTGCATCAGAAGGAGCATTCTCATCA